>CAJZBX010000759.1:0-365159 GCA_914767735.1 Anoplius nigerrimus
CCCATCTGAAAAAAAAAAATTCTTTCAGTAGTAGTGGTCGACCAAGGCTTTTCCCTCGATTAATCAAGTCTTTGGTTTTTTGGCTATAACTTCGAAAATAATGCACTTAGAAAGCTCTGCCTGCGATTTTTGTGATCCTCTTTCCATCCTCTTTAAACGTGTATAAGCACAAGTCGACCGAAACACTTTCCATTTTTTTGCCGAAATAAATTGCAAGGGTATGTATTCCTTACCGTTTCCTCGATTTTCTTTAATCGCCTGTAACTTTCGAGACACCGATCGAAACCTATGATAATCATACATTTTCTTGAAGCTCTCGACGCGTACCTTAAGATAGGACTATCAGCGAAAGCCCATCTGAAAAAAAAATATTCTTTCAGTAGTAGTGGTCGACCAAGGCTTTTCCTCGATTAATCAAGCCTTTGGTTTTTTGGCTGTAACTTCGAAAATAATGCACTTAGAAAGCTCTGCCTGCGATTTTTGTGATCCTCTTTCCATCCTCTTTAAGCGTGTGTAAGCACAAGTCGACCGAAACACTTTCCTTTATTTGCCGAAATAAATTGCAAGGGCTTTGTATTCCTTACCGTTTCCTCGATTTTCTTTAATCGCCTGTAACTTCGAAACACCGATCGAATCCTATGATAATCATACATTTTTTTGAAGCTCTCGACGCGTACCTTAAGATAGGACTATCAGCGAAAGCCCATCTTTAAAAAAAAATTGTTTTCAGTTGTAGTGGTCGACCTAGGCTCTTCCTCGATTAATCAAGCCTTTGGTTTTTTTGGCTGTAACTTCGAAAATAATGCACTTAGGAGGCTCTGCCTGCGATTTTTGTGATCCCCTTTCCATGCTCTTTAAGCGTGTGTAAGCACAAGTCGACCGAAACACTTTCCATTTTTTGCCGAAATAAATTTGCAAGGGGTATGTATTCCTTACCGTTTCCTCGATTTTCTTTAATCGCCTGTAACTTTCGAAACACCGATCGAAACCTATGATAATCATACATTTTCTTGAAGCTGTCGACGCGTACCTTAAGATAGGACTATCAGCGAAAGCCCATCTGAAAAAAAAATATTCTTTCAGTAGTAGTGGTCGATCAAGGCTCTTCCTCGATTAATCAAGTCTTTGGTTTTTTGGCTATAACTTCGAAAATAATGCACTTATAAAGCTCTGCCTGCGATTTTTGTGATCCTCTGTCCATCCTCTTTAAGCGTGTTTAAGCACAAGTCGACCGAAACACTTTCCATTTTTTGCCGAAATAAATTGCAAGGGGTATGTATTCCTTACCGTTTCCTCGATTTTCTATAATCGCCTGTAACTTTCGAAACACCGATCGAAACCTATGCTAATCATACATTTTCTTGAAGCTCTCGACGCGTACCTTAAGATGGGACTATCAGGGAAAACCCATCTAAAAAAAAATTGTTTCAGTTGTAGTGGTCGACCAAGGTTCTTCCTCGATTAATCAAGCCTTTGGTTTTTTGGCTGTAACTTCGAAAATAATGAACTTAGGAGGCTCTGCCTGCGATTTTTGTGATCTCCTTTCCATGCTCTTTAAGCGTGTATAAGCACAAGTCGACCGAAACACTTTCCATTTTTTGCCGAAATAAATTGCAAGGGGTATGTATTCCTTACCGTTTCCTCGATTTTCTATAATCGCCTGTAACTTTCGAAACACCGATCGAAACCTATGCTAATCATACATTTTCTTGAAGCTGTCGACGCGTACCTTAAGATAGGTCTATCAGCGAAAGCCCATCTGAAAAAAAATATTCTTTCAGTAGTAGTGGTCGACCAAGGCTCTTCCTCGATTAATCAAGTCTTTGGTTTTTTGGCTGTAACTTCGAAAATAATGCACTTAGGAGGCTCTGCCTGCGATTTTTGTGATCTCCTTTCCATGCTCTTTAAGCGTGTATAAGCACAAGTCGACCGAAACACTTTCCATTTTTTGCCGAAATAAATTGCAAGGGGTATGTATTCCTTACCGTTTCCTCGATTTTCTATAATCGCCTGTAACTTTCGAAACACCGATCGAAACCTATGCTAATCATACATTTTCTTGAAGCCCTCGACGCGTACCTTAAGATGGGACTATCAGGGGAAAAACCCATCTTTAAAAAAAAATTGTTTCAGTTGTAGTGGTCAACCAAGGCACTTCCTCGATTAATCAAGCCTTTGGTTTTTTGGCTGTAACTTCGAAAATCATGCACTTAGGAGGCTCTGCCTGCGATTTTTGTGATCCCCTTTCCATGCTCTTTAAGCGTGTGTAAGCACAAGTCGACCGAAACACTTTCCATTTTTTGCCGAAATAAATTGCAAGGGGTATGTATTCCTTACCGTTTCCTCGATTTTCTATAATCGCCTGTAACTTTCGAAACACCGATCGAAACCTATGCTAATCATACATTTTCTTGAAGCCCTCGACGCGTACCTTAAGATGGGACTATCAGGGAAAACCCATCTTTAAAAAAAAATTGTTTCAGTTGTAGTGGTCGACCAAGGCTCTACCTCGATTAATCAAGCCTTTGGTTTTTTGGCTGTAACTTCGAAAATAATGCACTTAGGAGGCTCTGCCTGCGATTTTTGTGATCCCCTTTCCATGCTCTTTAAAGCGTGTGTAAGCACAAGTCGACCGAAAACACTTTCCATTTTTTGCCGAAATAAATTGCAAGGGGTATGTATTCCTTACCGTTTCCTCGATTTTCTTTAATCGCCTGTAACTTTCGAAACACCGATCGAAACCTATGATAATCATACATTTTCTTGAAGCTCTCGACGCGTACCTTAGGATGGGTCTATCAGGGAAAACCCATCTAAAAACAAATTGTTTCAGTTGTAGTGGTCGACCAAGGCTCTTCCTCGATTAATCAAGCCTTTGGTTTTTTGGCTGTAACTTCGAAAATAATGCACTTAGGAGGCTCTGCCTGCGATTTTTGTGATCTCCTTTCCATGCTCTTTAAGCGTGTATAAGCACAAGTCGACCGAAACACTTTCCATTTTTTGCCGAAATAAATTGCAAGGGTTATGTATTCCTTACCGTTTCCTCGATTTTATATAATCGCCTGTAACTTTCGAAACACCGATCGAAACCTATGCTAATCATACATTTTCTTGAAGCCCTCGACGCGTACCTTAAGATGGGACTATCAGGGAAAACCCATCTTTAAAAAAAAATTGTTTCAGTTGTAGTGGTCAACCAAGGCACTTCCTCGATTAATCAAGCCTTTGGTTTTTTGGCTGTAACTTCGAAAATCATGCACTTAGAAAGCTCTGCCTGCGATTTTTGCGATTCTCTTTCCATGCTCTTTAAGCGTGTGTAAGCACAAGTCGACCGAAACACTTTCCATTTTTTGCCGAAATAAATTGCAAGGGGTATGTATTCCTTACCGTTTCCTCGATTTTCTATAATCGCCTGTAACTTTCGAAACACCGATCGAAACCTATGCTAATCATACATTTTCTTGAAGCTCTCGACGCGTACCTTAAGATGGGACTATCAGGGAAAACCCATCTTTAAAAAAAAATTGTTTCAGTTGTAGTGGTCGACCAAGGCTCTTCCTCGATTAATCAAGCCTTTGGTTTTTTGGCTGTAACTTCGAAAATAATGCACTTAGGAGGCTCTGCCTGCGATTTTTGTGATCCCCTTTCCATGCTCTTTAAGCGTGTGTAAGCACAAGTCGACCGAAACACTTTCCATTTTTTGCCGAAATAAATTGCAAGGGGTATGTATTCCTTACCGTTTCCTCGATTTTCTTTAATCGCCTGTAACTTTCGAAACACCGATCGAAACCTATGATAATCATACATTTTCTTGAAGCTCTCGACGCGTACCTTATGATGGGTCTATCAGGGAAAACCCATCTAAAAACAAATTGTTTCAGTTGTAGTGGTCGACCAAGGCTCTTCCTCGATTAATCAAGCCTTTGGTTTTTTGGCTGTAACTTCGAAAATAATGCACTTAGGAGGCTCTGCCTGCGATTTTTGTGATCTCCTTTCCATGCTCTTTAAGCGTGTATAAGCACAAGTGGACCGAAACACTTTCCATTTTTTGCCGAGATAAATTGCAAGGGGTATGTATTCATTACCGTTTCCTCGATTTTATATAATCGCCTGTAACTTTCGAAACACTGATCGAGACCTATGCTAATCATACAATTTCTTGAAGCTGTCGACGCGTACCTTAAGATGGGACTATCAGGAAAAACCCATCTTTAAAAAAAAATTGTTTCAGTTGTAGTGGTCGACCAAGGCTCTTCCTCGATTAATCAAGCCTTTGGTTTTTTGGCTGTAACTTCGAAAATAATGCACTTAGGAGGGTCTGCCTGCGATTTTTGTGATGCCCTTTCCATGCTCTTTAAGCGTGTATAAGCACAAGTCGACCGAAACACTTTCCATTTTTTGCCGAAATAAATTGCAAGGGGTATGTATTCCTTACCGTTTCCTCGATTTTCTATAATCGCCTGTAACTTTCGAAACACCGATCGAAACCTATGCTAATCATTCATTTTCTTGAAGCTGTCGACGCGTACCATAAGATAGGTCTATCAGCGAAAGCCCATCTGAAAAAAAATATTCTTTCAGTAGTAGTGGTCGACCAAGGCTCTTCCTCGATTAATCAAGTCTTTGGTTTTTTGGCTGTAACTTCGAAAATAATGCACTTAGAAAGCTCTGCCTGCGATTTTTGTGATTCTCTTTCTATCCTCTTTAAGCATGTGTAAGCACAAGTAGACCGAAACACTTTCCATTTTTTGCCGAAATAAATTGCAAGGGGTATGTATTCCTTACCGTTTCCTCGATTTTCTATAATCGCCTGCAACTTTCGAAACACCGATCGAAACCTATGCTAATCATACATTTTCTTGAAGCTGTCGACGCGTACCTTAAGATAGGTCTATCAGCGAAAGCCCATCTGAAAAAAAATATTCTTTCAGTAGTAGTGGTCGACCAAGGCTCTTCCTCGATTAATCAAGTCTTTGGTTTTTTGGCTGTAACTTCGAAAATAATGCACTTAGAAAGCTCTGCCTGCGATTTTTGTGATTCTCTTTCCATCCTCTTTAAGCATGCGTAAGCACAAGTTGACCGAAACACTTTCCATTTTTTGCCGAAATAAATTGCAAGGGGTATGTATTCCTTACCGTTTCCTCGATTTTCTATAATCGCCTGTAACTTTCGAAACACCGATCGAAACCTATGCTAATCATACATTTTCTTGAAGCTGTCGACGCGTACCTTAAGTTAGGTCTATCAGCGAAAGCCTATCTGAAAAAAAATATTCTTTCAGTAGTAGTGTTCGACCAAGGATCTTCCTCGATTAATCAAGTCTTTGGTTTTTTGGCTGTAACTTCGAAAATAATGCACTTAGGAGGGTCTGCCTGCGATTTTTGTGATCCCCTTTCCATGCTCTTTAAGCGTGTATAAGCACAAGTCGACCGAAACACTTTCCATTTTTTGCCGAGATAAATTGCAAGGGGTATGTATTCCTTACCGTTTCCTCGATTTTATATAATCGCCTGTAACTTTCGAAACACTGATCGAGACCTATGCTAATCATACAATTTCTTGAAGCTGTCGACGCGTACCTTAAGATGGGACTATCAGGAAAAACCCATCTTTAAAAAAAAATTGTTTCAGTTGTAGTGGTCGACCAAGGCTCTTCCTCGATTAATCACGCCTTTGGTTTTTTGGCTGTAACTTCGAAAATAATGCACTTAGGAGGGTCTGCCTGCGATTTTTGTGATCCCCTTTCCATGCTCTTTAAGCGTGTATAAGCACAAGTCGACCGAAACACTTTTCATTTTTTGCCGAAATAAATTGCAAGGGGTATGTATTCCTTACCGTTTCCTCGATTTTCTATAATCGCCTGTAACTTTCGAAACACCGATCGAAACCTATGCTAATCATACATTTTCTTGAAGCTGTCGACGCGTACCATAAGATAGGTCTATCAGCGAAAGCCCATCTGAAAAAAAATATTCTTTCAGTAGTAGTGGTCGACCAACGCTCTTCCTCGATTAATCAAGTCTTTGGTTTTTTGGCTGTAACTTCGAAAATAATGCACTTAGAAAGCTCTGCCTGCGATTTTTGTGATTCTCTTTCCATCCTCTTTAAGCATGTGTAAGCACAAGTTGACCGAAACAATTTCCATTTTTTGCCGAAATAAATTACAAGGGGTATGTATTCCTTACCGTTTCCTCGATTTTCTATAATCGCCTGCAACTTTCGAAACACCGATCGAAACCTATGCTAATCATACATTTTCTTGAAGCTGTCGACGCGTACCTTAAGATAGGTCTATCAGCGAAAGCCCATCTGAAAAAAAATATTCTTTCAGTAGTAGTGGTCGACCAAGGCTCTTCCTCGATTAATCAAGTCTTTGGTTTTTTGGCTGTAACTTCGAAAATAATGCACTTAGAAAGCTCTGCCTGCGATTTTTGTGATTCTCTTTCCATCCTCTTTAAGCATGCGTAAGCACAAGTTGACCGAAACACTTTCCATTTTTTGCCGAAATAAATTGCAAGGGGTATGTATTCCTTACCGTTTCCTCGATTTTCTATAATCGCCTGTAACTTTCGAAACACCGATCGAAACCTATGCTAATCATACATTTTCTTGAAGCTGTCGACGCGTACCTTAAGATGGGACTATCAGGGAAAACCCATCTAAAAAAAAATTGTTTCAGTTGTAGTGGTCGACCAAGGTTCTTCCTCGATTAATCAAGCCTTTGGTTTTTTGGCTGTAACTTCGAAAATAATGCACTTAGGAGGCTCTGCCTGCGATTTTTGTGATCTCCTTTCCATGCTCTTTAAGCGTGTATAAGCACAAGTCGACCGAAACACTTTCCATTTTTTGCCGAAATAAATTGCAAGGGGTATGTATTCCTTACCGTTTCCTCGATTTTCTATAATCGCCTGTAACTTTCGAAACACCGATCGAAACCTATGCTAATCATACATTTTCTTGAAGCCCTCGACGCGTACCTTAAGATGGGACTATCAGGGAAAACCCATCTTTAAAAAAAAATTGTTTCAGTTGTAGTGGTCGACCAAGGCTCTTCCTCGATTAATCAAGCCTTTGGTTTTTTGGCTATAACTTCGAAAATAATGCACTTAGAAAGCTCTGCCTGCGATTTTTGTGATCCTCTTTCCATCCTCTTTAAGCCTGTGTAAGCACAAGTCGACCGAAAGACTTTCCATTTTTTGCTGAAATAAATTGCAAGGGCTATGTATTCCTTACCGTTTCCTCGATTTTCTTTAATCGCCTGTAACTTTCGAAACACCGATCGAATCCTATGATAATCATACATTTTCTTGAAGCTCTCGACGCGTACCTTAAGATAGGACTATCAGCGAAAGCCCATCTTTAAAAAAAAATTGTTTCAGTTGTAGTGGTCGATCAAGGCTCTTCCTCGATTAATCAAGCCTTTGGTTTTTTGGCTGTAACTTCGAAAATAATGCACTTAGAAAGCTCTGCCTGCGATTTTTGTGATCCTCTTTCCATCCTCTTTAAGCGTGTGTAAGCACAAGTCGACCGAAACACTTTCCAGTTTTTGCCGAAATAAATTGCAAGGGCTATGTATTCCTTACCGTTTCCTCGATTTTCTTTAATCGCCTGTAACTTTCGAAACACCGATCGAATCCTATGATAATCATACATTTTTTTGAAGCTCTCGACGCGTACCTTAAGATAGGACTGTCAGCGAAAGCCCATCTTTAAAAAAAAATTGTTTCAGTTGTAGTGGTCGACCTAGGCTCTTCCTCGATTAATCAAGCCTTTGGTTTTTTGGCTGTAACTTCGAAAATAATGCACTTAGGAGGCTCTGCCTGCGATTTTTGTGATCCCCTTTCCATGCTCTTTAAGCGTGTGTAAGCACAAGTCGACCGAAACACTTTCCATTTTTTGCCGAAATAAATTGCAAGGGGTATGTATTCCTTACCGTTTCCTCGATTTTCTTTAATCGCCTGTAACTTTCGAAACACCGATCGAAACCTATGCTAATCATACATTTTCTTGAAGCCCTCGACGCGTACCTTAAGATGGGACTATCAGGGAAAACCCATCTTTAAAAAAAAATTGTTTCAGTTGTAGTGGTCGACCAAGGCTCTACCTCGATTAATCAAGCCTTTGGTTTTTTGGCTGTAACTTCGAAAATAATGCACTTAGGAGGCTCTGCCTGCGATTTTTGTGATCCCCTTTCCATGCTCTTTAAGCGTGTGTAAGCACAAGTCGACCGAAACACTTTCCATTTTTTGCCGAAATAAATTGCAAGGGGTATGTATTCCTTACCGTTTCCTCGATTTTCTTTAATCGCCTGTAACTTTCGAAACACCGATCGAAACCTATGATAATCATACATTTTCTTGAAGCTCTCGACGCGTACCTTAGGATGGGTCTATCAGGGAAAACCCATCTAAAAACAAATTGTTTCAGTTGTAGTGGTCGACCAAGGCTCTTCCTCGATTAATCAAGCCTTTGGTTTTTTGGCTGTAACTTCGAAAATAATGCACTTAGGAGGCTCTGCCTGCGATTTTTGTGATCTCCTTTCCATGCTCTTTAAGCGTGTATAAGCACAAGTCGACCGAAACACTTTCCATTTTTTGCCGAAATAAATTGCAAGGGTTATGTATTCCTTACCGTTTCCTCGATTTTATATAATCGCCTGTAACTTTCGAAACACCGATCGAAACCTATGCTAATCATACATTTTCTTGAAGCCCTCGACGCGTACCTTAAGATGGGACTATCAGGGAAAACCCATCTTTAAAAAAAAATTGTTTCAGTTGTAGTGGTCAACCAAGGCACTTCCTCGATTAATCAAGCCTTTGGTTTTTTGGCTGTAACTTCGAAAATCATGCACTTAGAAAGCTCTGCCTGCGATTTTTGCGATTCTCTTTCCATGCTCTTTAAGCGTGTGTAAGCACAAGTCGACCGAAACACTTTCCATTTTTTGCCGAAATAAATTGCAAGGGGTATGTATTCCTTACCGTTTCCTCGATTTTCTATAATCGCCTGTAACTTTCGAAACACCGATCGAAACCTATGCTAATCATACATTTTCTTGAAGCTCTCGACGCGTACCTTAAGATGGGACTATCAGGGAAAACCCATCTTTAAAAAAAAATTGTTTCAGTTGTAGTGGTCGACCAAGGCTCTTCCTCGATTAATCAAGCCTTTGGTTTTTTGGCTGTAACTTCGAAAATAATGCACTTAGGAGGCTCTGCCTGCGATTTTTGTGATCCCCTTTCCATGCTCTTTAAGCGTGTGTAAGCACAAGTCGACCGAAACACTTTCCATTTTTTGCCGAAATAAATTGCAAGGGGTATGTATTCCTTACCGTTTCCTCGATTTTCTTTAATCGCCTGTAACTTTCGAAACACCGATCGAAACCTATGATAATCATACATTTTCTTGAAGCTCTCGACGCGTACCTTATGATGGGTCTATCAGGGAAAACCCATCTAAAAACAAATTGTTTCAGTTGTAGTGGTCGACCAAGGCTCTTCCTCGATTAATCAAGCCTTTGGTTTTTTGGCTGTAACTTCGAAAATAATGCACTTAGGAGGCTCTGCCTGCGATTTTTGTGATCTCCTTTCCATGCTCTTTAAGCGTGTATAAGCACAAGTGGACCGAAACACTTTCCATTTTTTGCCGAGATAAATTGCAAGGGGTATGTATTCATTACCGTTTCCTCGATTTTATATAATCGCCTGTAACTTTCGAAACACTGATCGAGACCTATGCTAATCATACAATTTCTTGAAGCTGTCGACGCGTACCTTAAGATGGGACTATCAGGAAAAACCCATCTTTAAAAAAAAATTGTTTCAGTTGTAGTGGTCGACCAAGGCTCTTCCTCGATTAATCAAGCCTTTGGTTTTTTGGCTGTAACTTCGAAAATAATGCACTTAGGAGGGTCTGCCTGCGATTTTTGTGATCCCCTTTCCATGCTCTTTAAGCGTGTATAAGCACAAGTCGACCGAAACACTTTCCATTTTTTGCCGAAATAAATTGCAAGGGGTATGTATTCCTTACCGTTTCCTCGATTTTCTATAATCGCCTGTAACTTTCGAAACACCGATCGAAACCTATGCTAATCATTCATTTTCTTGAAGCTGTCGACGCGTACCATAAGATAGGTCTATCAGCAAAAGCCCATCTGAAAAAAAATATTCTTTCAGTAGTAGTGGTCGACCAAGGCTCTTCCTCGATTAATCAAGTCTTTGGTTTTTTGGCTGTAACTTCGAAAATAATGCACTTAGAAAGCTCTGCCTGCGATTTTTGTGATTCTCTTTCTATCCTCTTTAAGCATGTGTAAGCACAAGTAGACCGAAACACTTTCCATTTTTTGCCGAAATAAATTGCAAGGGGTATGTATTCCTTACCGTTTCCTCGATTTTCTATAATCGCCTGTAACTTTCGAAACACCGATCGAAACCTATGCTAATCATACATTTTCTTGAAGCTGTCGACGCGTACCTTAAGATAGGTCTATCAGCGAAAGCCCATCTGAAAAAAAATATTCTTTCAGTAGTAGTGGTCGACCAAGGCTATTCCTCGATTAATCAAGTCTTTGGTTTTTTGGCTGTAACTTCGAAAATAATGCACTTAGAAAGCTCTGCCTGCGATTTTTGTGATTCTCTTTCCATCCTCTTTAAGCATGCGTAAGCACAAGTTGACCGAAACACTTTCCATTTTTTGCCGAAATAAATTGCAAGGGGTATGTATTCCTTACCGTTTCCTCGATTTTCTATAATCGCCTGTAACTTTCGAAACACCGATCGAAACCTATGCTAATCATACATTTTCTTGAAGCTGTCGACGCGTACCTTAAGATAGGTCTATCAGCGAAAGCCTATCTGAAAAAAAATATTGTTTCAGTAGTAGTGTTCGACCAAGGATCTTCCTCGATTAATCAAGTCTTTGGTTTTTTGGCTGTAACTTCGAAAATAATGCACTTAGGAGGGTCTGCCTGCGATTTTTGTGATCCCCTTTCCATGCTCTTTAAGCGTGTATAAGCACAAGTCGACCGAAACACTTTCCATTTTTTGCCGAGATAAATTGCAAGGGGTATGTATTCCTTACCGTTTCCTCGATTTTATATAATCGCCTGTAACTTTCGAAACACTGATCGAGACCTATGCTAATCATACAATTTCTTGAAGCTGTCGACGCGTACCTTAAGATGGGACTATCAGGAAAAACCCATCTTTAAAAAAAAATTGTTTCAGTTGTAGTGGTCGACCAAGGCTCTTCCTCGATTAATCACGCCTTTGGTTTTTTGGCTGTAACTTCGAAAATAATGCACTTAGGAGGGTCTGCCTGCGATTTTTGTGATCCCCTTTCCATGCTCTTTAAGCGTGTATAAGCACAAGTCGACCGAAACACTTTTCATTTTTTGCCGAAATAAATTGCAAGGGGTATGTATTCCTTACCGTTTCCTCGATTTTCTATAATCGCCTGTAACTTTCGAAACACCGATCGAAACCTATGCTAATCATACATTTTCTTGAAGCTGTCGACGCGTACCATAAGATAGGTCTATCAGCGAAAGCCCATCTGAAAAAAAATATTCTTTCAGTAGTAGTGGTCGACCAACGCTCTTCCTCGATTAATCAAGTCTTTGGTTTTTTGGCTGTAACTTCGAAAATAATGCACTTAGAAAGCTCTGCCTGCGATTTTTGTGATTCTCTTTCCATCCTCTTTAAGCATGTGTAAGCACAAGTTGACCGAAACAATTTCCATTTTTTGCCGAAATAAATTACAAGGGGTATGTATTCCTTACCGTTTCCTCGATTTTCTATAATCGCCTGCAACTTTCGAAACACCGATCGAAACCTATGCTAATCATACATTTTCTTGAAGCTGTCGACGCGTACCTTAAGATAGGTCTATCAGCGAAAGCCCATCTGAAAAAAAATATTCTTTCAGTAGTAGTGGTCGACCAAGGCTCTTCCTCGATTAATCAAGTCTTTGGTTTTTTGGCTGGAACTTCGAAAATAATGCACTTAGAAAGCTCTGCCTGCGATTTTTGTGATTCTCTTTCCATCCTCTTTAAGCATGCGTAAGCACAAGTTGACCGAAACACTTTCCATTTTTTGCCGAAATAAATTGCAAGGGGTATGTATTCCTTACCGTTTCCTCGATTTTCTATAATCGCCTGTAACTTTCGAAACACCGATCGAAACCTATGCTAATCATACATTTTCTTGAAGCTGTCGACGCGTACCTTAAGATGGGACTATCAGGGAAAACCCATCTAAAAAAAAATTGTTTCAGTTGTAGTGGTCGACCAAGGTTCTTCCTCGATTAATCAAGCCTTTGGTTTTTTGGCTGTAACTTCGAAAATAATGCACTTAGGAGGCTCTGCCTGCGATTTTTGTGATCTCCTTTCCATGCTCTTTAAGCGTGTATAAGCACAAGTCGACCGAAACACTTTCCATTTTTTGCCGAAATAAATTGCAAGGGGTATGTATTCCTTACCGTTTCCTCGATTTTCTATAATCGCCTGTAACTTTCGAAACACCGATCGAAACCTATGCTAATCATACATTTTCTTGAAGCCCTCGACGCGTACCTTAAGATGGGACTATCAGGGAAAACCCATCTTTAAAAAAAAATTGTTTCAGTTGTAGTGGTCGACCAAGGCTCTTCCTCGATTAATCAAGCCTTTGGTTTTTTGGCTATAACTTCGAAAATAATGCACTTAGAAAGCTCTGCCTGCGATTTTTGTGATCCTCTTTCCATCCTCTTTAAGCCTGTGTAAGCACAAGTCGACCGAAAGACTTTCCATTTTTTGCTGAAATAAATTGCAAGGGCTATGTATTCCTTACCGTTTCCTCGATTTTCTTTAATCGCCTGTAACTTTCGAAACACCGATCGAATCCTATGATAATCATACATTTTCTTGAAGCTCTCGACGCGTACCTTAAGATAGGACTATCAGCGAAAGCCCATCTATAAAAAAAAATTGTTTCAGTTGTAGTGGTCGATCAAGGCTCTTCCTCGATTAATCAAGCCTTTGGTTTTTTGGCTGTAACTTCGAAAATAATGCACTTAGAAAGCTCTGCCTGCGATTTTTGTGATCCTCTTTCCATCCTCTTTAAGCGTGTGTAAGCACAAGTCGACCGAAACACTTTCCAGTTTTTGCCGAAATAAATTGCAAGGGCTATGTATTCCTTACCGTTTCCTCGATTTTCTTTAATCGCCTGTAACTTTCGAAACACCGATCGAATCCTATGATAATCATACATTTTTTTGAAGCTCTCGACGCGTACCTTAAGATAGGACTGTCAGCGAAAGCCCATCTTTAAAAAAAAATTGTTTCAGTTGTAGTGGTCGACCTAGGCTCTTCCTCGATTAATCAAGCCTTTGGTTTTTTGGCTGTAACTTCGAAAATAATGCACTTAGGAGGCTCTGCCTGCGATTTTTGTGATCCCCTTTCCATGCTCTTTAAGCGTGTGTAAGCACAAGTCGACCGAAACACTTTCCATTTTTTGCCGAAATAAATTGCAAGGGGTATGTATTCCTTACCGTTTCCTCGATTTTCTTTAATCGCCTGTAACTTTCGAAACACCGATCGAAACCTATGATAATCATACATTTTCTTGAAGCTGTCGACGCGTACCTTAAGATAGGACTATCAGCGAAAGCCCATCTGAAAAAAAAATATTCTTTCAGTAGTAGTGGTCGATCAAGGCTCTTCCTCGATTAATCAAGTCTTTGGTTTTTTGGCTATAACTTCGAAAATAATGCACTTATAAAGCTCTGCCTGCGATTTTTGTGATCCTCTGTCCATCCTCTTTAAGCGTGTGTAAGCACAAGTCGACCGAAACACTTTCCATTTTTTGCCGAAATAAATTGCAAGGGGTATGTATTCCTTACCGTTTCCTCGATTTTCTATAATCGCCTGTAACTTTCGAAACACCGATCGAAACCTATGCTAATCATACATTTTCTTGAAGCTCTCGACGCGTACCTTAAGATGGGACTATCAGGGAAAACCCATCTAAAAAAAAATTGTTTCAGTTGTAGTAGTCGACCAAGGTTCTTCCTCGATTAATCAAGCCTTTGGTTTTTTGGCTGTAACTTCGAAAATAATGCACTTAGGAGGCTCTGCCTGCGATTTTTGTGATCTCCTTTCCATGCTCTTTAAGCGTGTATAAGCACAAGTCGACCGAAACACTTTCCATTTTTTGCCGAAATAAATTGCAAGGGGTATGTATTCCTTACCGTTTCCTCGATTTTCTATAATCGCCTGTAACTTTCGAAACACCGATCGAAACCTATGCTAATCATACATTTTCTTGAAGCTGTCGACGCGTACCTTAAGATAGGTCTATCAGCGAAAGCCCATCTGAAAAAAAATATTCTTTCAGTAGTAGTGGTCGACCAAGGCTCTTCCTCGATTAATCAAGTCTTTGGTTTTTTGTTTGTAATTTCGAAAATAATGCACTTAGAAAGCTCTCCCTGCGATTTTTGTGATTCTCTTTCTATCCTCTTTAAGCATGCGTAAGCACAAGTTGACCGAAACACTTTCCATTTTTTGCCGAAATAAATTGCAAGGGGTATGTATTCCTTACCGTTTCCTCGATTTTCTATAATCGCCTGTAACTTTCGAAACACCGATCGAAACCTATGCTAATCATACATTTTCTTGAAGCTGTCGACGCGTACCATACGATAGGACTATCAGCGAAAGCCCATCTGAAAAGAAAATATTCTTTCAGTAGTAGTGGTCGATCAAGGCTCTTCCTCGATTAATCAAGTCTTTGGTTTTTTGGCTATAACTTCGAAAATAATGCACTTAGAAAGCTCTGCCTGCGATTTTTGTGATCTCCTATCCATGCTCTTTAAGCGTGTATAAGCACAAGTCGACCGAAACACTTTCCATTTTTTGCCGAAATAAATTGCAAGGGGTATGTATTCCTTACAGTTTCCTCGATTTTCTATAATCGCCTGTAACTTTCGAAACACCGATCGAAACCTATGCTAATCATACATTTTCTTGAAACTGTCGACGCGTACCTTAAGATAGGTCAATCAGCGAAAGCCTATCTGAAAAAAAATATTCTTTCAGTAGTAGTGGTCGACCAAGGCTCTTCCTCGATTAATCAAGTCTTTGGTTTTTTGGCTGTAATTTCGAAAATAATGCACTTAGAAAGCTCTGCGTGCGATTTTTGTGATTCTCTTTCCATCCTCTTTAAGCATGTGTAAGTACAAGTTGACCGAAACACTTTCCATTTTTTGCCGAAATAAATTGCAAGGGGTATGTATTCCTTACCGTTTCCTCGATTTTCTATAATCGCCTGTAACTTTCGAAACACCGATCGAAACCTATGCTAATCATACATTTTCTTGAAGCTCTCGACGCGTACCTTAAGATTGGACTATCAGGGAAAACCCATCTGAAAAAAAAAAATTCTTTCAGTAGTAGTGGTCGACCAAGGCTCTTCCTCGATTAATCAAGTCTTTGGTTTTTTGGCTATAACTTCGAAAATAATGCACTTAGAAAGCTCTGCCTGCGATTTTTGTGATCCTCTTTCCATCCTCTTTAAGCGTGTGTAAGCACAAGTCGACCGAAACACTTTCCAGTTTTTGCCGAAATAAATTGCAAGGGCTATGTATTCCTTACCGTTTCCTCGATTTTCTTTAATCGCCTGTAACTTTCGAAACACCGATCGAATCCTATGATAATCATACATTTTTTTGAAGCTCTCGACGCGTACCTTAAGATAGGACTATCAGCGAAAGCCCATCTTTAAAAAAAAATTGTTTCAGTTGTAGTGGTCGACCTAGGCTCTTCCTAGATTAATCAAGCCTTTGGTTTTTTGGCTGTAACTTCGAAAATAATGCACTTAGGAGGCTCTGCCTGCGATTTTTGTGATCCCCTTTCCAAGCTCTTTAAGCGTGTGTAAGCACAAGTCGACCGAAACACTTTCCATTTTTTGCCGAAATAAATTGCAAGGGGTATGTATTCCTTACCGTTTCCTCGATTTTCTTTAATCGCCTGTAACTTTCGAAACACCGATCGAAACCTATGATAATCATACATTTTCTTGAAGCTGTCGACGCGTACCTTAAGATAGGACTATCAGCGAAAGCCCATCTGAAAAAAAAATATTCTTTCAGTAGTAGTGGTCGATCAAGGCTCTTCCTCGATTAATCAAGTCTTTGGTTTTTTGGCTATAACTTCGAAAATAATGCACTTATAAAGCTCTGCCTGCGATTTTTGTGATCCTCTGTCCATCCTCTTTAAGCGTGTGTAAGCACAAGTCGACCGAAACACTTTCCATTTTTTGCCGAAATAAATTGCAAGGGGTATGTATTCCTTACCGTTTCCTCGATTTTCTATAATCGCCTGTAACTTTCGAAACACCGATCGAAACCTATGCTAATCATACATTTTCTTGAAGCTCTCGACGCGTACCTTAAGATGGGACTATCAGGGAAAACCCATCTAAAAAAAAATTGTTTCAGTTGTAGTGGTCGACCAAGGTTCTTCCTCGATTAATCAAGCCTTTGGTTTTTTGGCTGTAACTTCGAAAATAATGCACTTAGGAGGCTCTGCCTGCGATTTTTGTGATCTCCTTTCCATGCTCTTTAAGCGTGTATAAGCACAAGTCGACCGAAACACTTTCCATTTTTTGCCGAAATAAATTGCAAGGGGTATGTATTCCTTACCGTTTCCTCGATTTTCTATAATCGCCTGTAACTTTCGAAACACCGATCGAAACCTATGCTAATCATACATTTTCTTGAAGCTGTCGACGCGTACCTTAAGATAGGTCTATCAGCGAAAGCCCATCTGAAAAAAAATATTCTTTCAGTAGTAGTGGTCGACCAAGGCTCTTCCTCGATTAATCAAGTTTTTGGTTTTTTGTTTGTAATTTCGAAAATAATGCACTTAGAAAGCTCTCCCTGCGATTTTTGTGATTCTCTTTCTATCCTCTTTAAGCATGCGTAAGCACAAGTTGACCGAAACACTTTCCATTTTTTGCCGAAATAAATTGCAAGGGGTATGTATTCCTTACCGTTTCCTCGATTTTCTATAATCGCCTGTAACTTTCGAAACACCGATCGAAACCTATGCTAATCATACATTTTCTTGAAGCTGTCGACGCGTACCATACGATAGGACTATCAGCGAAAGCCCATCTGAAAAGAAAATATTCTTTCAGTAGTAGTGGTCGATCAAGGCTCTTCCTCGATTAATCAAGTCTTTGGTTTTTTGGCTATAACTTCGAAAATAATGCACTTAGAAAGCTCTGCCTGCGATTTTTGTGATCTCCTATCCATGCTCTTTAAGCGTGTATAAGCACAAGTCGACCGAAACACTTTCCATTTTTTGCCGAAATAAATTGCAAGGGGTATGTATTCCTTACAGTTTCCTCGATTTTCTATAATCGCCTGTAACTTTCGAAATACCGATCGAAACCTATGCTAATCATACATTTTCTTGAAACTGTCGACGCGTACCTTAAGATAGGTCAATCAGCGAAAGCCAATCTGAAAAAAAATATTCTTTCAGTAGTAGTGGTCGACCAAGGCTCTTCCTCGATTAATCAAGTCTTTGGTTTTTTGGCTGTAATTTCGAAAATAATGCACTTAGAAAGCTCTGCGTGCGATTTTTGTGATTCTCTTTCCATCCTCTTTAAGCATGTGTAAGTACAAGTTGACCGAAACACTTTCCATTTTTTGCCGAAATATATTGCAAGGGGAATGTATTCCTTACCGTTTCCTCGATTTTCTATAATCGCCTGTAACTTTCGAAACACCGATCAAAACCTATGATAATCATACATTTTCTTGAAGCTGTCGACGCGTACCTTAAGATAGGTCTATCAGCGAAAGCCCATCTGAAAAAAAATATTCTTTCAGTAGTAGTGGTCGACCAAGGCTCTTCCTCGATCAATCAAGTCTTTGGTTTTTTGGCTGTAACTTCGAAAATAATGCACTTAGAAAGCTCTGCCTGCGATTTTTGTGATCCTCTTTCCATCCTCTTTAAGCGTGTGTAAGCACAAGTCGACCGAAACACTTTCCAGTTTTTGCCGAAATAAATTGCAAGGGCTATGTATTCCTTACCGTTTCCTCGATTTTCTTTAATCGCCTGTAACTTTCGAAACACCGATCGAATCCTATGATAATCATACATTTTTTTGAAGCTCTCGACGCGTACCTTAAGATAGGACTATCAGCGAAAGCCCATCTTTAAAAAAAAATTGTTTCAGTTGTAGTGGTCGACCAAGGCTCTTCCTCGATTAATCAAGCCTTTGGTTTTTTGGCTGTAATTTCGAAAATAATGCACTTACGAGGCTCTGCCTGCGATTTTTGTAATCCCCTTTCCATGCTCTTTAAGCGTGTGTAAGTACAAGTCGACCGAAACACTTTCCATTTTTTGCCGAAATAAATTGCAAGGGGTATGTATTCCTTACCGTTTCCTCGATTTTCTTTAATCGCCTGTAACTTTCGAAACACCGATCGAAACCTATGATAATCATACATTTTCTTGAAGCTGTCGACGCGTACCTTAAGATAGGACTATCAGCGAAAGCCCATCTGAAAAAAAAATATTCTTTCAGTAGTAGTGGTCGATCAAGGCTCTTCCTCGATTAATCAAGTCTTTGGTTTTTTGGCTATAACTTCGAAAATAATGCACTTATAAAGCTCTGCCTGCGATTTTTGTGATCCTCTGTCCATCCTCTTTAAGCGTGTGTAAGCACAAGTCGACCGAAACACTTTCCATTTTTTGCCGAAATAAATTGCAAGGGGTATGTATTCCTTACCGTTTCCTCGATTTTGTTTAATCGCCTGTAACTTTCGAAACACCGATCGAAACCTATGATAATCATACATTTTCTTGAAGCTGTCGACGCGTAACTTAAGATAGGACTATCAGCGAAAGCCCATCTGAAAAAGAAATATTCTTTCAGTAGTAGTGGTCGATCAAGGCTCTGCCTCGATTAATCAAGCCTTTGGTTTTTGGCTGTAACTTCGAAAATAATGCACTTAGGAGGCTCTGCCTGCGATTTTTGTGCTCCTCTTTTCATCCTCTTTAAGCATGTATAAGCACAATTCGACCGAAACACTTTCCATTTTTTGCCGATATAAATTGCAAGGGGTATGTATTGCTTACCGTTTCCTCGATTTTCTATAATCGCCTGTAACTTTCGAAACACCGATCGAAACCTATGCTAATCATACATTTTCTTGAAGCTCTCGACGCGTACCTTAAGATGGGACTATCAGGGAAAACCCATCTAAAAAAAAATTGTTTCAGTTGTAGTGGTCGACCAAGGCTCTTCCTCGATTAATCAAGCCTTTGGTTTTTTGGCTGTAACTTCGAAAATAATGCACTTAGGAGGCTCTGCCTGCGATTTTTGTGATCTCCTTTCCATGCTCTTTAAGCGTGTATAAGCACAAGTCGACCGAAACACTTTCCATTTTTTGCCGAGATAAATTGCAAGGGGTATGTATTCCTTACCGTTTCCTCGATTTTATATAATCGCCTGTAACTTTCGAAACACCGATCGAGACCTATGCTAATCATACAATTTCTTGAAGCTGTCGACGCGTACCTTAAGATGGGACTATTAGGAAAAACCCATCTTTAAAAAAAAATTGTTTCAGTTGTAGTGGTCGACCAAGGCTCTTCCTCGATTAATCAAGCCTTTGGTTTTTTGGCTGTAACTTCGAAAATAATGCACTTAGGAGGGTCTGCCTGCGATTTTTGTGATCCCCTTTCCATGCTCTTTAAGCGTGTATAAGCACAAGTCGACCGAAACACTTTCCATTTTTTGCCGAAATAAATTGCAAGGGGTATGTATTCCTTACCGTTTCCTCGATTTTCTATAATCGCCTGTAACTTTCGAAACACCGATCGAAACCTATGCTAATCATACATTTTCTTGAAGCTGTCGACGCGTACCTTAAGATAGGTCTATCAGCGAAAGCCCATCTGAAAAAAAATATTCTTTCAGTAGTAGTGGTCGACCAAGGCTCTTCCTCGATTAATCAAGTCTTTGGTTTTTTGGCTGTAACTTCGAAAATAATGCACTTAGAAAGCTCTGCCTGCGATTTTTGTGATTCTCTTTCCATCCTCTTTAAGCATGCGTAAGCACAAGTTGACCGAAACACTTTCCATTTTTTGCCGAAATAAATTGCAAGGGGTATGTATTCCTTACCGTTTCCTCGATTTTCTATAATCGCCTGTAACTTTCGAAACACCGATCGAAACCTATGCTAATCATACATTTTCTTGAAGCTGTCGACGCGTACCTTAAGATAGGTCTATCAGCGAAAGCCTATCTGAAAAAAATATTCATTCAGTAGTAGTGTTCGACCAAGGCTCTTCCTCGATTAATCAAGTCTTTGGTTTTTTGGCTGTAACTTCGAAAATAATGCACTTAGGAGGGTCTGCCTGCGATTTTTGTGATCCTCTTTCCATGCTCTTTAAGCGTGTATAAGCACAAGTCGACCGAAACACTTTCCATTTTTTGCCGAAATAAATTGCAAGGGGTATTCCTTACCGTTTCCTCGATTTTCTATAATCGCCTGTAACTTTCGAAACACCGATCGAGACCTATGCTAATCATACATTTTCTTGAAGCTGTCGACGCGTACCTTAAGATAGGTCTATCAGCGAAAGCCTATCTGAAAAAAAAATATTCTTTCAGTAATAGTGTTCGACCAAGGCTCTTCCTCGATTAATCAAGTCTTTGGTTTTTTGGCTGTAACTTCGAAAATAATGCACTTAGAAAGCTCTGCCTGCGATTTTTGTGATTCTCTTTCCATGCTCTTTAAGCGTGTGTAAGCACAAGTTGACCGAAACACTTTCCAATTTTTGCCGAAATAAATTGCAAGGGGTATGTATTCCTTACCGTTTCCTCGATTTTCTATAATCGCCTGTAACTTTCGAAACATCGATCGAAACCTATGCTAATCATACATTTTCTTGAAGCTCTCGACGCGTACCTTAAGATGGGACTATCAGGGAAAACGGATCTAAAAAAAAATTGTTTCAGTTGTAGTGGTCGACCAAGGCTCTTCCTCGATTAATCAAGCCTTTGGTTTTTTGGCTGTAACTTCGAAAATAATGCACTTAGGAGGCTCTGCCTGCGATTTTTGTGATCTCCTTTCCATGCTCTTTAAGCGTGTATAAGCACAAGTCGACCGAAACACTTTCCATTTTTTGCCGAAATAAATTGCAAGGGGTATGTATTCCTTACCGTTTCCTCGATTTTCTATAATCGCCTGTAACTTTCGAAACACCGATCGAACCCTATGCTAATCATACATTTTCTTGAATCCCTC
This sequence comes from Anoplius nigerrimus, assembly GCA_914767735.1. Classification (NCBI taxonomy): domain Eukaryota; kingdom Metazoa; phylum Arthropoda; class Insecta; order Hymenoptera; family Pompilidae; genus Anoplius; species Anoplius nigerrimus. Next base: position 21,307 of record CAJZBX010000759.1, read on the forward strand.
GACGCGTACCTTAAGATGGGACTATCAGGGAAAACCCATCTTTAAAAAAAAATTGTTTCAGTTGTAATGGCCAACCAAGGCACTTCCTCGATTAATCAAGCCTTTGGTTTTTTGGCTGTAACTTCGAAAATAATGCACTTAGGAGGCTCTGCCTGCGATTTTTGTGATCCCCTTTCCATGCTCTTTAAGCGTGTATAAGCACAAGTCGACCGAAACACTTTCCATTTTTTGCCGAAATAAATTGCAAGGGGTATTCCTTACCGTTTCCTCGATTTTCTATAATCGCCTGTAACTTTCGAAACACCGATCGAGACCTATGCTAATCATACATTTTCTTGAAGCTGTCGACGCGTACCTTAAGATAGGTCTATCAGCGAAAGCCCATCTGAAAAAAAATATTCTTTCAGTAGTAGTGGTCGACCAAGGCTCTTCCTCGATTAATCAAGTCTTTGGTTTTTTGGCTGTAACTTCGAAAATAATGCACTTAGAAAGCTCTGCCTGCGATTTTTGTGATTCTCTTTCCATCCTCTTTAAGCATGCGTAAGCACAAGTTGACCGAAACACTTTCCATTTTTTGCCGAAATAAATTGCAAGGGGTATGTATTCCTTACCGTTTCCTCGATTTTCTATAATCGCCTGTAACTTTCGAAACACCGATCGAAACCTATGCTAATCATACATTTTCTTGAAGCTGTCGACGCGTACCTTAAGATAGGTCTATCAGCGAAAGCCTATCTGAAAAAAATATTCATTCAGTAGTAGTGTTCGACCAAGGCTCTTCCTCGATTAATCAAGTCTTTGGTTTTTTGGCTGTAACTTCGAAAATAATGCACTTAGGAGGGTCTGCCTGCGATTTTTGTGATCCCCTTTCCATGCTCTTTAAGCGTGTATAAGCACAAGTCGACCGAAACACTTTCCATTTTTTGCCGAAATAAATTGCAAGGGGTATTCCTTACCGTTTCCTCGATTTTCTATAATCGCCTGTAACTTTCGAAACACCGATCGAGACCTATGCTAATCATACATTTTCTTGAAGCTGTCGACGCGTACCTTAAGATAGGTCTATCAGCGAAAGCCTATCTGAAAAAAAAATATTCTTTCAGTAATAGTGTTCGACCAAGGCTCTTCCTCGATTAATCAAGTCTTTGGTTTTTTGGCTGTAACTTCGAAAATAATGCACTTAGAAAGCTCTGCCTGCGATTTTTGTGATTCTCTTTCCATGCTCTTTAAGCGTGTGTAAGCACAAGTTGACCGAAACACTTTCCATTTTTTGCCGAAATAAATTGCAAGGGGTATGTATTCCTTACCGTTTCCTCGATTTTCTATAATCGCCTGTAACTTTCGAAACACCGATCGAAACCTATGCTAATCATACATTTTCTTGAAGCCCTCGACGCGTACCTTAAGATGGGACTATCAGGGAAAACCCATCTTTAAAAAAAAATTGTTTCAGTTGTAGTGGTCGACCAAGGCTCTTCCTCGATTAATCAAGCCTTTGGTTTTTTGGCTGTAACTTCGAAAATAATGCACTTAGGAGGCTCTGCCTGCGATTTTTGTGATCCCCTTTCCATGCTCTTTAAGCGTGTGTAAGCACAAGTCGACCGAAACACTTTCCATTTTTTGCCGAAATAAATTGCAAGGGGTATGTATTCCTTACCGTTTCCTCGATTTTCTTTAATCGCCTGTAACTTTCGAAACACCGATCGAAACCTATGATAATCATACATTTTCTTGAAGCTCTCGACGCGTACCTTAAGATGGGTCTATCAGGGAAAACCCATCTAAAAACAAATTGTTTCAGTTGTAGTGGTCGACCAAGGCTCTTCCTCGATTAATCAAGCCTTTGGTTTTTTGGCTGTAACTTCGAAAATAATGCACTTAGGAGGCTCTGCCTGCGATTTTTGTGATCTCCTTTCCATGCTCTTTAAGCGTGTATAAGCACAAGTCGACCGAAACACTTTCCATTTTTTGCCGAAATAAATTGCAAGGGTTATGTATTCCTTACCGTTTCCTCGATTTTATATAATCGCCTGTAACTTTCGAAACACCGATCGAAACCTATGCTAATCATACATTTTCTTGAAGCCCTCGACGCGTACCTTAAGATGGGACTATCAGGGAAAACCCATCTTTAAAAAAAAATTGTTTCAGTTGTAGTGGTCAACCAAGGCACTTCCTCGATTAATCAAGCCTTTGGTTTTTTGGCTGTAACTTCGAAAATCATGCACTTAGAAAGCTCTGCCTGCGATTTTTGCGATTCTCTTTCCATGCTCTTTAAGCGTGTGTAAGCACAAGTCGACCGAAACACTTTCCATTTTTTGCCGAAATAAATTGCAAGGGGTATGTATTCCTTACCGTTTCCTCGATTTTCTATAATCGCCTGTAACTTTCGAAACACCGATCGAAACCTATGCTAATCATACATTTTCTTGAAGCTCTCGACGCGTACCTTAAGATGGGACTATCAGGGAAAACCCATCTTTAAAAAAAAATTGTTTCAGTTGTAGTGGTCGACCAAGGCTCTTCCTCGATTAATCAAGCCTTTGGTTTTTTGGCTGTAACTTCGAAAATAATGCACTTAGGAGGCTCTGCCTGCGATTTTTGTGATCTCCTTTCCATGCTCTTTAAGCGTGTATAAGCACAAGTGGACCGAAACACTTTCCATTTTTTGCCGAGATAAATTGCAAGGGGTATGTATTCCTTACCGTTTCCTCGATTTTATATAATCGCCTGTAACTTTCGAAACACTGATCGAGACCTATGCTAATCATACAATTTCTTGAAGCTGTCGACGCGTACCTTAAGATGGGACTATCAGGAAAAACCCATCTTTAAAAAAAAATTGTTTCAGTTGTAGTGGTCGACCAAGGCTCTTCCTCGATTAATCAAGCCTTTGGTTTTTTGGCTGTAACTTCGAAAATAATGCACTTAGGAGGGTCTGCCTGCGATTTTTGTGATCCCCTTTCCATGCTCTTTAAGCGTGTATAAGCACAAGTCGACCGAAACACTTTCCATTTTTTGCCGAAATAAATTGCAAGGGGTATGTATTCCTTACCGTTTCCTCGATTTTCTATAATCGCCTGTAACTTTCGAAACACCGATCGAAACCTATGCTAATCATACATTTTCTTGAAGCTGTCGACGCGTACCATAAGATAGGTCCATCAGCGAAAGCCCATCTGAAAAAAAATATTCTTTCAGTAGTAGTGGTCGACCAAGGCTCTTCCTCGATTAATCAAGTCTTTGGTTTTTTGGCTGTAACTTCGAAAATAATGCACTTAGAAAGCTCTGCCTGCGATTTTTGTGATTCTCTTTCTATCCTCTTTAAGCATGTGTAAGCACAAGTAGACCGAAACACTTTCCATTTTTTGCCGAAATAAATTGCAAGGGGTATGTATTCCTTACCGTTTCCTCGATTTTCTATAATCGCCTGTAACTTTCGAAACACCGATCGAAACCTATGCTAATCATACATTTTCTTGAAGCTGTCGACGCGTACCTTAAGATAGGTCTATCAGCGAAAGCCCATCTGAAAAAAAATATTCTTTCAGTAGTAGTGGTCGACCAAGGCTCTTCCTCGATTAATCAAGTCTTTGGTTTTTTGGCTGTAACTTCGAAAATAATGCACTTAGAAAGCTCTGCCTGCGATTTTTGTGATTCTCTTTCCATCCTCTTTAAGCATGCGTAAGCACAAGTTGACCGAAACACTTTCCATTTTTTGCCGAAATAAATTGCAAGGGGTATGTATTCCTTACCGTTTCCTCGATTTTCTATAATCGCCTGTAACTTTCGAAACACCGATCGAAACCTATGCTAATCATACATTTTCTTGAAGCTGTCGACGCGTACCTTAAGATAGGTCTATCAGCGAAAGCCTATCTGAAAAAAAATATTCTTTCAGTAGTAGTGTTCGACCAAGGATCTTCCTCGATTAATCAAGTCTTTGGTTTTTTGGCTGTAACTTCGAAAATAATGCACTTAGGAGGGTCTGCCTGCGATTTTTGTGGTCCCCTTTCCATGCTCTTTAAGCGTGTATAAGCACAAGTCGACCGAAACACTTTCCATTTTTTGCCGAGATAAATTGCAAGGGGTATGTATTCCTTACCGTTTCCTCGATTTTATATAATCGCCTGTAACTTTCGAAACACTGATCGAGACCTATGCTAATCATACAATTTCTTGAAGCTGTCGACGCGTACCTTAAGATGGGACTATCAGGAAAAACCCACCTTTAAAAAAAAATTGTTTCAGTTGTAGTGGTCGACCAAGGCTCTTCCTCGATTAATCACGCCTTTGGTTTTTTGGCTGTAACTTCGAAAATAATGCACTTAGGAGGGTCTGCCTGCGATTTTTGTGATCCCCTTTCCATGCTCTTTAAGCGTGTATAAGCACAAGTTGACCGAAACACTTTCCATTTTTTGCCGAAATAAATTGCAAGGGGTATGTATTCCTTACCGTTTCCTCGATTTTCTATAATCGCCTATAACTTTCGAAACACCGATCGAAACCTATGCTAATCATACATTTTCTTGAAGCTGTCGACGCGTACCTTAAGATGGGACTATCAGGGAAAACCCATCTAAAAAAAAATTGTTTCAGTTGTAGTGGTCGACCAAGGTTCTTCCTCGATTAATCAAGCCTTTGGTTTTTTGGCTGTAACTTCGAAAATAATGCACTTAGGAGGCTCTGCCTGCGATTTTTGTGATCTCCTTTCCATGCTCTTTAAGCGTGTATAAGCACAAGTCGACCGAAACACTTTCCATTTTTTGCCGAAATAAATTGCAAGGGGTATGTATTCCTTACCGTTTCCTCGATTTTCTATAATCGCCTGTAACTTTCGAAACACCGATCGAAACCTATGCTAATCATACATTTTCTTGAAGCCCTCGACGCGTACCTTAAGATGGGACTATCAGGGAAAACCCATCTTTAAAAAAAAATTGTTTCAGTTGTAGTGGTCGACCAAGGCTCTTCCTCGATTAATCAAGCCTTTGGTTTTTTGGCTATAACTTCGAAAATAATGCACTTAGAAAGCTCTGCCTGCGATTTTTGTGATCCTCTTTCCATCCTCTTTAAGCTTGTGTAAGCACAAGTCGACCGAAAGACTTTCCATTTTTTGCTGAAATAAATTGCAAGGGCTATGTATTCCTTACCGTTTCCTCGATTTTCTTTAATCGCCTGTAACTTTCGAAACACCGATCGAATCCTATGATAATCATACATTTTCTTGAAGCTCTCGACGCGTACCTTAAGATAGGACTATCAGCGAAAGCCCATCTATAAAAAAAAATTGTTTCAGTTGTAGTGGTCGACCAAGGCTCTTCCTCGATTAATCAAGCCTTTGGTTTTTTGGCTGTAACTTCGAAAATAATGCACTTAGGAGGCTCTGCCTTCGATTTTTGTAATCTCCTTTCCATGCTCTTTAAGCGTGTATAAGCACAAGTCGACCGAAACACTTTCCATTTTTTGCCGAAATATATTGCAATGGGTATGTATTCCTTACCGTTTCCTCGATTTTATTTAATCGCCTGTAACTTTCGAAACACCGGTCGAAACCTGTTGCGAATTGATCTAGTTCATGGCGGGCGGCAGGAGCATACCCGCAGCTCTTTAAGCGCGGATCATAAACATACCACACGCGCGAGCGGCTGTGATCATCGATCAATAGCGCGCCGACTGTCTATTGTTCGTTACGCGCCAATCAGGAGTGGACACGACTCCTGCGTGTCCAAATGCGGTGACAAATCACCGATCGATACAGGATCACATGTTCACGCCACTTCCTTCTTTCTCGCAAGAAGAAAGCCAGTACAGGAAGTCGGCCATTCTTCCGTTCAAAGTACTTGTGCAACAAGGAGATATCTCTGAGCAGTTCAAGGAAAAAGTGATCTTCTGTGAGGCAACAACAGAATAAAAAGGATCAGATCAGAACTGAGCAATCAGCCAGGCTACAGGCAGAAAGTCCAGATCAAATTCAGAGCAGAGCCAGAACGAGGAGGACGATTTACGCCCGTCTCTCAAACCGACTGGTAACGGCCACGTGCGGACACCACCTCGGCACGGTAAATTAAAACAAGATTACTGCTCGCAATGATCAAAAGGAAAGCGTGTGACAAAACATATTTATTTATTTCAATGGGAGAGCCCGGATCAATACATGATCGAATTAGTCTTAATTCCAAGAGTGATCAACGTCACACGCTACACGGATCTATTTATTATTCAAAATGATCTATTTATTAACTATGCACCGATCAATAAACCCATATTTATTTCAATTGTGTGCACTCATTTCCCCACAGCTGTCACCAGACTCCTTATTCGAAATCCGGCTCGGTAGAATTCATTAACACCTCAACAAAATACAGTCCACTGATATCTTTACCAAACATTTTTTGGTCCTTCGAGCCGGATGTCTGGTCAGCTGTGGGTGTGAGTGTGTGATCAAGTGCAACATGTGTGTAAAGTGTCAGATCTGGGAGATCGGTACAGTTCAGAACACACATGAGACTCATTCTGCTCGTTGCCTCACAGATTATCAAGATTATCAAGAGCAGATCACAGATCATACAAGACGTCCAATCCAGATTCATTAGACATGGACAAGGATAAGACCATGCAGTCTTCAGAATCAAAGGAGACTAAATCAAGTGCCGATCAGAAAGGAGCTGATCAAGCGAAGTCTTCTGACACTAAGGAGACTAAATCAAGTGCCGATCAGAAAGGAGCTGATCAAACAATAGAGCTGAGCAAACTGGAAGTTCCAGTAGTGGAGCAGCAAACACGCCCATCTTCACCAGTCCTAATGCAGTCAACTGCCAACGAATTTAAAATTCAAAATCAGGTGGCACGGCTCGAAATGCTAACAGAACTGAAGGAGGCCATACAAGATCAAAAACCCACTTCCATAGAAGAAGTGGAGGGAATTTCCCAGCAGGCGAAGGAAATCTGGGCTGATTTCGCCAAGGATCACGAGCTGCTGGGAGAATCATGCAAAAGAGGATTCCTGGGTCACCCGTACATGACTGGGAAATATTATGAGCGCACTATGAAGACATATTATGCTGTAAACTCAGCAATTTTAACGATACGAGCCGATCTAAGCAAGAAGAGCCAGATCATGGTCCCACGAACTGATCAAGTAAGGCACAGATCAGCCCTGCCCGAGTTGAAACTGCCTCATTTTAACGGGGACCTGGCAGCATGGCCAGGGTTTAGAGATCTGTTCAAATCAATGGTGATAGACAATGATCAGATAAGCGATGTGGAGAGGCTCCACTACCTCAAGACCAGTGTTAGTGGAACTCCAGCCGAAATGATAGCACGGGTGCCGATGTCCAACGATTCGTTTTTGCCAGCTTGGAACCAACTGATCCAACGGTTCAATGACAAGGACAGATTAATAATGTCTTATGTCGAACCGCTCCATTCAGATATCACCACCGTAAAACGAACAGCTCGTGATCTGAACAAGCTAGTAAGCTCCACAACAGAGACGTTGGACGCTCTAAAAGCATTAGGAGTTCCAATCCACCATTGGAACCATGTGCTTTTGTATCTGATCACGAGACGCCTGGACTCCACATTGCGAGAGGCCTGGGAGGTTAAACGCAGCTCTGCTCAAGAACCCATGCGGTATGAAAATCTGATACAGTTCATTGCATCAAGGGCCAGAGCCTTAGAAGCAGTTGAAGGCAGTTCAGATCAGCAGGAGAACAAATCAGCAGCTAAAATGAAGAGCTTGCCCAAGCGGGCAACGTACGTTGCAGCAATCTCTGATCACGATCCGACCAACTACCCATGTGACTGCTGCAAGGGGCCCCATTACATTGCCGTGTGTGGAAAATATCGAGAGCTCCAGCCGACAGATCGGTACAGGCTGGTAACTGAAAATAGGCTGTGCTTCAATTGCTTGGGCCACCACAATCTGGCCAATTGCACGTCAAGCCGAACATGTAAGACGTGCAATCAGAAGCACCACACATCCATCCACATGCCGTGCCTCAATTCGGCGCCTCAGAACAGATCACAACATCAGAGCACAAGTCGTGCTCAAAAGTGAGACGGATCAGTGCCATTTCGCAAGCCCAGATCATTAGAGTTCAGCACAGATCGGGATCAGGATCAAAAGGAATCCGAAGTTCATCAAGAAACAGTTCCACCAGAGTTCAGACTAGATCAATGGAACAGATCACTACTGGCAACAGCAGAAGCACAGCTCATCACACCATTTTCTGCTCATCCAGTAAGACTGCTCATAGACCCAGGATCAGAACTTACATTCGTCTCCAACAACATTGTCAGAACAAATGCATTGAGCAGGCATCAATCATCATTTTTGGTCACAGGAATGTCAGGAATGAATGCTACTCGTACAAGAGGTGTCACCACGTTTACGCTCAGATCAAATTATTCGTCACAGTGCGTCAACATCATTGCACATATAGTGAACAAAATGACGAATGACTTGCCATCATTCAGAGTGACCCCTCAAGAGTGGCCTCATCTTACATTGTTACAACTAGCAGATCCTGACTTCCTAGTTCCACGCCCTGTTGACATCTTATTAGGGGCAGACTCTCACGTTCGGATCATAGAAGGATTAATCATTAAACATGATTATGTATCGCCAATGGCTCAATTGACGGCATTTGGATGGGTAGTTCTTGGCCCAGTACAAGGGAAAGCCACTGCAACTCCTCAATCATTTCATACTGCAGTGGAAACATCAGATGACAGATGTCAAGAGTTGCTCGCTAAGTTTTGGACGCAAGAGGACGTGCCAATAACACATGATCAAGAACTATCGCCAGATGAACAAGCATGTGAAGAACATTTCAGATCAACACATACACGGGACGAATGTGGAAGATACATAGTGAGAATTCCATTGAAAACATCAAGAGACAATCTCGGAACCTCCTATGTTACTGCTCAACGATGTCTGTTCCGACTACTCAAGCGACTCAACAATGATGAGGAATACAATCAGTCATATTGCCAATTCATGAAGGAGTATGAAGATCTTGGTCACATGAAGCGTGTACCAATACAGGGCAGGCCGTTACAAGAAACTGATCAGATCAATGATGACCGATCAAACGAGATGACCTTGGCACATGATGCTTCGGCATCAGGAGGGTTGAGGGTCTCTGGAGATCGATCATCAAATCATGTTCAAACTACCGGCCCTTATTACCTTCCTCATCATGGAGTGTTCAGACCAGATCGAAGTACAACAAAGTTAAGAGTCGTGTTCAACGGATCCAGTCCAACAACAACAGGCGTGTCTGTGAATGATATTCAACACGTGGGAGCAAAACTTCAAAAGGACATCTTTGATATATTGCTCTGGATTCGACAGTACAAGTATCTTTTCACGACAGACATCACAAAAATGTATAGACAGATCAAAGTTCACGAAGACGATTGGGATTTGCAAAGAATCATGTGGATCGATGAACAGCTCAATATGGTGCCTTATCAGTTGACAACTGTAACGTATGGTACGAGATCAGCACCATTTCTAGCAGTCAGATCACTTTTACAATTAGTAGAAGACGAAGGACATCGATTCCCTCTTGCAATTGAACCAATCACGAAACGCAGATATGTCGATGACATATTTGGAGGATCAGATCAACTAGAAAAGCTGGTTGAAATATCAGATCATGTAACCCAGCTCTGCAGGGCGGGCGGATTCCCACTAGCGAAATGGCACAGCAACAGTACAAGGTTCATGAAAGAAATTGCTCAAAAAATATCGACAGATCCAGAGTCAGATCCAGAGTCAGATCCAGAGCTTACATTTGAAGATAGCAGCACCAAGATCTTAGGCTTGTCATGGAATGCTCAAAAGGATCAGTTCAAGTTCAAATCAAACCCACCATGCTCAAGTTCCAAAATAACGAAGAGAGTGATTTTATCAGAGACAGCCCAACTATATGATCCACTTGGATTTCTGGCACCGTTCATTATCAAAGCAAAAGTGTTACTGCAAGAGCTTTGGCTGGAAAAGCTCAAGTGGGATGATCAAGTATCAGATCAAGCCAGTTTCAAATGGATATCATTTAGAGAAGAGCTAGACGATGTATCTGGAATTGCAATTCCCCGCTGGATCAACATAACGAGCAAATCGACAGTGGAATTGCATGGATTTTCGGATGCATCGCAATTAGCAACTGCTGCTGCGATCTATATCAGAGTGGAAAATCCAGGTGAACAACCAAAAGTTACATTGATCTGCGCCAAATCAAAAGTTGCTCCGCTCAAGAGGCTGTCCATACCAAGACTCGAGCTCACAGCTGCACTGCTCGTATCAAAGCTTATGAAGCATGTGCAGCAAACATTAGAACTGACCGGATCAAGAACATATCTATGGACAGACTCGTCAGTTACGCTCACCTGGATCAGATCACATCCATCAAGGTGGAAGGACTTTGTCAGGAACAGAGTGTCAGCCATTCAAGATCTTACTCCAAACAGCGTATGGAGATTTGTTCCTGGCAAAGAAAATCCAGCCGATTGCGCTTCAAGAGGGCTAAGTATGTCCCAGCTCCAGAAGCATCACTTATGGTGGACAGGACCACCATGGTTACGATCGACCCAAAGCTTATGGCCAGTCCAGCCAGTTCAGACCAAATCAGAGACGAATCAAGAGGAGCGCCCGGGGCTCTCATTCTTTGTGGCAAAAGATCAGGACGAATATCATTGGGACATGATCTACAGGTATTCATCACTTATCAAATTACTCCGAGTAACCGCAATTTGCTTCAGAGTAAGTCAGATCATAAGGAAATTGCCACAATCAACACTCGCACGACCGCTCACGCCACAAGACATTGATCAATCGCGAGTGTTCTGGATCAAAGCAACACAAGCAGCGTGTTTTAGAAACGAGATCAAGCTTATTGGGTCAAAAAATCTGCCACCAGTTCATCCCTTCAATAAGTTGACTGCCTTCATCGACACTCAAGGCATAATTCGTGTTGGAGGAAGACTTGCACACTCTCAATTGGAACTAGAGACAATTCATCCAGCAATTCTACCTAAATGTTCAAAATTTACAGAACTGATCATATCTGATGCTCATCTTAAGACCTTGCATGGTGGTACGCAAGCAACAATGAACCATATAAGGCGATCGTATTGGATCATCGGTGGTAGAGCTCCGATTCGATCGCATGTGCTCCGCTGCATGATCTGTGCTCGCCAACGTGGCGTGCGAGCACAACAATTGATGGGTCAGTTACCAGCAGCACGAGTCACACCATCCCGACCATTCTTCACCTCGGGAGTGGATTACGCTGGTCCACTCACCATAAAGACCTGGAAGGGAAGAGGCGCCAAAAATCAAAAGGGATGGTTGTGCATCTTTGTGTGTTTTGCTACGTCCGCAGTACACCTTGAAGCGGTAAGTGATTGCACTGCTGACTCATTCATAGCTGCTTTCAGACGGTTCACTGGACGCAGAGGCATCTGCCACACTTTACATAGTGATTGCGGCACGAACTTTATCGGGGCAGATGCCGCCCTAAAGAAAATGTTCACGCAAGGCTCGAAGGAGTCGAATGATCTGTGCTGTTCTTTAACCAATGACGGAACCACGTGGAAGTTTAATCCTCCAGGAGCACCCCATATGGGGGGAAAATGGGAAGCTGCGGTCAAATCAGTGAAATATCACTTGAGCAGATCAATTGGAGAAACTGCGCTCACTTTTGAAGAACTTACTACATTGCTCGTACAGATCGAGGCAGTTCTTAATTCACGACCGCTGGAGCCACTCTCAGATGATCCTGAAGACGTAAGTGCATTAACACCAGCACATTTTCTAATTGGAGGCCCGATCACTACTGTTCCAGAATCATCAGTCACTGATATTGCTCAATCAAGACTATCGAGATGGCAATTTGTTCAACAAAGACTTCAACAATTTTGGTCTATATGGTCAGCTCAGTATCTTCAGCGCCATCTAGCAATATCAAAGTGGCATCACCCATCGAATCAGATCAAGGTTGGATCATTGGTATTGATCACAGACGAGAGGCTGCCACCTGGAAAGTGGCCTCTCGCAAGAGTAATTCAGCTCCATCCAGGAAAGGATCAGCTCACGCGTGTGGTAACGCTCAGAACGGCTACATCAACACTTACGAGACCGATCAGGAAATTAGCCATCCTACCAGTACAGGCTCAGGACGATCAGATCAAGAAATAATCAGAGACTCCGTCCCTGATGGCGGGCGGAATGTTGCGAATTGATCTAGTTCATGGCGGGCGGCAGGAGCATACCCGCAGCTCTTTAAGCGCGGATCATAAACATACCACACGCGCGAGCGGCTGTGATCATCGATCAATAGCGCGCCGACTGTCTATTGTTCGTTACGCGCCAATCAGGAGTGGACACGACTCCTGCGTGTCCAAATGCGGTGACAAATCACCGATCGATACAGGATCACATGTTCACGCCACTTCCTTCTTTCTCGCAAGAAGAAAGCCAGTACAGGAAGTCGGCCATTCTTCCGTTCAAAGTACTTGTGCAACAAGGAGATATCTCTGAGCAGTTCAAGGAAAAAGTGATCTTCTGTGAGGCAACAACAGAATAAAAAGGATCAGATCAGAACTGAGCAATCAGCCAGGCTACAGGCAGAAAGTCCAGATCAAATTCAGAGCAGAGCCAGAACGAGGAGGACGATTTACGCCCGTCTCTCAAACCGACTGGTAACGGCCACGTGCGGACACCACCTCGGCACGGTAAATTAAAACAAGATTACTGCTCGCAATGATCAAAAGGAAAGCGTGTGACAAAACATATTTATTTATTTCAATGGGAGAGCCCGGATCAATACATGATCGAATTAGTCTTAATTCCAAGAGTGATCAACGTCACACGCTACACGGATCTATTTATTATTCAAAATGATCTATTTATTAACTATGCACCGATCAATAAACCCATATTTATTTCAATTGTGTGCACTCATTTCCCCACAGCTGTCACCAGACTCCTTATTCGAAATCCGGCTCGGTAGAATTCATTAACACCTCAACAAAATACAGTCCACTGATATCTTTACCAAACAAAACCTATGATAATCATACATTTTCTTGAAGCTGTCGACGCGTACCTTAAGATAGGCCTATCAGCGAAAGCCCATCTTTAAAAAAAAATTGTTTCAGTTGTAGTGGTCGACCAAGGCTCTTCCTCGATTAATCAAGCCTTTGGTTTTTTGGCTATAACTTCGAAAATAATGCACTTCGGAGGCTCTGCCTGCGATTTTTGTGATCCTCTTTCCATCCTCTTTAAGCGTGTGTAAGCACAAGTCGACCGAAACACTATCCATTTTTTGCCGAAATAAATTGCAAGGGGTATGTATTCCTTACCGTTTCCTCGATTTTCTTTAATCGCCTGTAACTTTCGAAACACCGATCGAAACCTATGCTAATCATACATTTTCTTGAAACTGTCGACGCGTACCTTAAGATAGGACTATCAGCGAAAGCTAATCTTTAAAAAAAAATAATGTTTCAGTAGTAGTGGTCGACAAAGGCTCTTCTTCGATTAATCAAGTCTTTGGTATTTAGGCTGTAACTTCGAATATAATGCACTTAGAAAGCTCTGCCTGCGATTTTTGTGGTCCTCTTTCCATCCTCTTTAAGCCTGTATAAGCACAAGTCGACCGAAACACTTTCCATTTTTTGCCGAAATAAATTGCAATGGGTATGTATTCCTTACCGTTTCCTCGATTTTCTTTAATCGCCTGTAACTTTCGAAACACCAATCGAAACCTATGATAATCATACATTTTCTTGAAGCTCTCGACGCGTACCTTATGATAGGACTATCAGCGAAAGCCCATCTTTAAAAAAAAATTGTTTCAGTTGCAGTGGTCGACCAAGGCTCTTCCTCGATTAATCAAGTCTTTGGTTTTTTGGCTGTAACTTCGAAAATAATGCACTTAGAAAGCTCTGCCTGCGATTTTTGTGATTCTCTTTCCATCCTCTTTAAGCATGTGTAAGCACAAGTCGACCGAAATACTTTCCATTTTTTGCCGAAATAAATTGCAATGGGTATGTATTCCTTACCGTTTCCTCGATTTTCTATAATCGCCTGTAACTTTCGAAACACCGATCGAAACCTATGATAATCATACATTTTCTTGAAGCTGTCGACGCGTACCTTAAGATAGGACTATTAGCGAAAGCCCATCTGAAAAAAAAATATTCTTTCAGTAGTAATGGTCGATCAAGGCTCTTCCTCGATTAATCAAGTCTTTGGTTTTTTGGCTATAACTTCGAAAATAATGCACTTAGAAAGCTCTGCCTGCGATTTTTGTGATTCTCTTTCCATCCTCTTTAAGCATGTGTAAGCACAAGTTGACCGAAACACTTTCCATTTTTTCCCGAAATAAATTGCAAGGGGTATGTATTCCTTACCGTTTCGTCGATTTTCTTTAATCGCCTGTAACTTTCGGAACACCGATCGAAACCTATGATAATCATACATTTTCTTGAAGCTGTCGACGCGTACCTTAAGATAGGACTATCAGCGAAAGCCCATCTGAAAAAAAAATATTCTTTCAGTAGTAGTGGTTGATCAAGGCTCTTCCTCGATTAATCAAGTCTTTGCTTTTTTGGCTGTAACTTCGAAAATAATGCACTTAGAATGCTCTGTCTGCGATTTTTGTGATTCTCTTTCCATCCTCTTTAAGCATGTTTAAGCACAAGTTGACCGAAACACTTTCCATTTTTTGCCGAAATAAATTGCAAGGGGTATGTATTCCTTACCGTTTCCTCGATTTTCTATAATCGCCTGTAACTTTCGAAACACCGATCGAAACCTATGCTAATCATACATTTTCTTGAAGCTCTCGACGCGTACCTTAAGATGGGACTATCAGGGAAAACCCATCTTTAAAAAAAAATTGTTTCAGTTGCAGTGGTCGACCAAGGCTCTTCCTCGATTAATCAAGCCTTTGGTTTTTTGGCTGTAACTTCGAAAATAATGCACTTAGGAGGCTCTGCCTGCGATTTTTGTGATCCCCTTTCCATGCTCTTTAAGCGTGTATAAGCACAAGTCGACCGAAACGCTTTCCATTTTTTGCCGAAATAACGTGCAAGGGGTATGTATTCGTTACCGTTTCCTCGATTTTCTATAATCGCCTGTAACTTTCGAAACACCGATCGAAACATATGCTAATCATACATTTTCTTGAAGCTGTCGACGCGTACCTTAAGATTGGACTATCAGCGAAAGCCCATCTGAAAAAAAAAAAATTCTTTCAGTAGTAGTGGTCGACCAAGGCTTTTCCTCGATTAATCAAGTCTTTGGTTTTTTGGCTATAACTTCGAAAATAATGCACTTAGAAAGCTCTGCCTGCGATTTTTGTGATCCTCTTTCCATCCTCTTTAAACGTGTATAAGCACAAGTCGACCGAAACACTTTCCATTTTTTGCCGAAATAAATTGCAAGGGGTATGTATTCCTTACCGTTTCCTCGATTTTCTTTAATCGCCTGTAACTTTCGAGACACCGATCGAAACCTATGATAATCATACATTTTCTTGAAGCTGTCGACGCGTACCTTAGGATAGGACTATCAGCGAAAGCCCATCTGAAAAAAAAATATTCTTTCAGTAGTAGTGGTCGATCAAG
This sequence comes from Anoplius nigerrimus, assembly GCA_914767735.1. Taxonomy (NCBI): domain Eukaryota; kingdom Metazoa; phylum Arthropoda; class Insecta; order Hymenoptera; family Pompilidae; genus Anoplius; species Anoplius nigerrimus. Next base: position 36,958 of record CAJZBX010000759.1, read on the forward strand.
GCTCTTCCTCGATTAATCAAGCCTTTGGTTTTTTGGCTGTAACTTCGAAAATAATGCACTTAGAAAGCTCTGCCTGCGATTTTTGTGATCCTCTTTCCATCCTCTTTAAGCGTGTGTAAGCACAAGTCGACCGAAACACTTTCCAGTTTTTGCCGAAATAAATTGCAAGGGCTATGTATTCCTTACCGTTTCCTCGATTTTCTTTAATCGCCTGTAACTTTCGAAACACCGATCGAATCCTATGATAATCATACATTTTTTTGAAGCTCTCGACGCGTACCTTAAGATAGGACTATCAGCGAAAGCCCATCTTTAAAAAAAAATTGTTTCAGTTGTAGTGGTCGACCTAGGCTCTTCCTCGATTAATCAAGCCTTTGGTTTTTTGGCTGTAACTTCGAAAATAATGCACTTAGGAGGCTCTGCCTGCGATTTTTGTGATCCCCTTTCCATGCTTTTTAAGCGTGTGTAAGCACAAGTCGACCGAAACACTTTCCATTTTTTGCCGAAATAAATTGCAAGGGGTATGTATTCCTTACCGTTTCCTCGATTTTCTATAATCGCCTGTAACTTTCGAAACACCGATCGAAACCTATGCTAATCATACATTTTCTTGAAGCTCTCGACGCGTACCTTAAGATGGGACTATCAGGGAAAACACATCTAAAAAAAAATTGTTTCAGTTGTAGTGGTCGACCAAGGTTCTTCCTCGATTAATCAAGCCTTTGGTTTTTTGGCTGTAACTTCGAAAATAATGCACTTAGGAGGCTCTGCCTGCGATTTTTGTGATCTCCTTTCCATGCTCTTTATGCGTGTATAAGCACAAGTCGACCGAAACACTTTCCATTTTTTGCCGAAATAAATTGCAAGGGGTATGTATTCCTTACCGTTTCCTCGATTTTCTATAATCGCCTGTAACTTTCGAAACACCGATCGAAACCTATGATAATCATACATTTTCTTGAAGCTGTCGACGCGTACCTTAAGATAGGTCTATCAGCGAAAGCCCATCTGAAAAAAAATATTCTTTCAGTAGTAGTGGTCGACCAAGGCTCTTCCTCGATTAATCAAGTCTTTGGTTTTTTGTTTGTAATTTCGAAAATAATGCACTTAGAAAGCTCTCCCTGCGATTTTTGTGATTCTCTTTCTATCCTCTTTAAGCATGCGTAAGCACAAGTTGACCGAAACACTTTCCATTTTTTGCCGAAATAAATTGCAAGGGGTATGTATTCCTTACCGTTTCCTCGATTTTCTATAATCGCCTGTAACTTTCGAAACACCGATCGAAACCTATGCTAATCATACATTTTCTTGAAGCTGTCGACGCGTACCATACGATAGGACTATCAGCGAAAGCCCATCTGAAAAGAAAATATTCTTTCAGTAGTAGTGGTCGATCAAGGCTCTTCCTCGATTAATCAAGTCTTTGGTTTTTTGGCTATAACTTCGAAAATAATGCACTTAGAAAGCTCTGCCTGCGATTTTTGTGATCTCCTATCCATGCTCTTTAAGCGTGTATAAGCACAAGTCGACCGAAACACTTTCCATTTTTTGCCGAAATAAATTGCAAGGGGTATGTATTCCTTACAGTTTCCTCGATTTTCTATAATCGCCTGTAACTTTCGAAACACCGATCGAAACCTATGCTAATCATACATTTTCTTGAAACTGTCGACGCGTACCTTAAGATAGGTCAATCAGCGAAAGCCTATCTGAAAAAAAATATTCTTTCAGTAGTAGTGGTCGACCAAGGCTCTTCCTCGATTAATCAAGTCTTTGGTTTTTTGGCTGTAATTTCGAAAATAATGCACTTAGAAAGCTCTGCGTGCGATTTTTGTGATTCTCTTTCCATCCTCTTTAAGCATGTGTAAGCACAAGTTGACCGAAACACTTTCCATTTTTTGCCGAAATAAATTGCAAGGGGTATGTATTCCTTACCGTTTCCTCGATTTTCTATAATCGCCTGTAACTTTCGAAACACCGATCGAAACCTATGCTAATCATACATTTTCTTGAAGCTCTCGACGCGTACCTTAAGATAGGACTATGAGCGACAGCTCATCTTTAAAAAAAAATATTGTTTCTGTAATAGTGGTCGACCAAGGCTCTTCCTCGATTAATCAAGTCTTTGGTTTTTTGGATGTAACTTCGAAAATAATGCACTTAGAATGCTCTGCCTGCGATTTTTGTGATCCTCTTTCCATCCTCTTTTAGTGTGTATAAGCACAAGTCGACCGAAACACTTTCCATTTTTTGCCGAAATAAATTGCACGGGGCATGTATTCCTTACCGTTTCCTTGATTTTCTATAATCGCCTGTAACTTTCGAAACACCGATCGAAACCTATGATAATCATACATTTTCTTGAGGCTCTGGACGCGTACCTGAAGTTAGGATGATCAGCGAAAGGCCTTCTTTAATAAAAAATTGTTTCAGTGTACTGATCGACCAAGGCTCTTCCTCGATTAATCAAGCCTTTGGTTTTTTGGCTGTAACTTCGAAAATAATGCACTTAGGAGGCTCTGCCTGCGATTTTTGTGATCCTCTTTACATCCTCTTTAAGCAATTATAAGCACAAGTCGACTGAAACACTTTCCATTTTTTGCCGAAATAAATTGCAAGGGGTATGTATTCCTTGCCGTTTCCTCGATTTTCTATAATCGCCTGTAACTTTCGAAACACCGATCGCACCCTATGATAATCATACATTTTCTTGAAGCTCTCGACGCATACCTTAAGATAGGACTATCAGCGAAAGCCCATCTTTAAAAAAAAATAATGTTTGAGTAGTAGTGGTTGACCAAGGCTCATCCTCGATTATTCAAGTCGTGGGTTTTTTGGCTGTAATTTCGAAAATAATGCACTTAGAAAGCTCTGCCTGCGATTTTTGTGATCCTCTTTCCATCCTCTTTTAGCGTGTATAAGCACAAGTCGACCGAAACACTTTCCATTTTTTGCCGAAATAAATTGCACGGGGCATGTATTCCTTACCGTTTCCTTGATTTTCTATAATCGCCTGTAACTTTCGAAACACCGATCGAAACCTATGATAATCATACATTTTCTTGAAGCTCTCGACGCGTACCTCAAGTTAGGACTATGAGCGACAGCTCATCTTTAAAAAAAATATTGTTTCAGTAGTAGTGGTCGACCAAGGCTCTTCCTCGATTAATCAAGTCTTTGGTTTTTTGGCTGTAACTTCGAAAATAATGCACTTAGGAGGCTCTGCCTGCGATTTTTGTGATCCTCTTTCCATGCTCTTTAAGCGTGTATAAGCACAAGTCGACCGAAACACTTTCCATTTTTTGCCGAAATAAATTGCAAGGGGTATGTATTCCTTACCGTTTCCTCGATTTTGTTTAATCGCCTGTAACTTTCGAAACACCGATCGAAACCTATGATAATCATACATTTTCTTGAAGCTCTCGACGCGTACCTTAAGATGGAACTATCAGGGAAAACCCATCTTTAAAAAAAAATTGTTTCAGTTGTAGTGGTCGACCAAGGCTCTTCCTCGATTAATCAAGCCTTTGGTTTTTTGGCTGTAACTTCGAAAATAATGCACTTAGGAGGCTCTGCCTGCGATTTTTGTGATCTCCTTTCCATCCTCTTTAAGCGTGTATAAGCACAAGTCGATCGAAACACTTTCCATTTTTTGCCGAAATAAATTGCAAGGGGTATGTATTCCTTACCGTTTCCTCGATTTTCTATAATCGCCTGTAACTTTCGAAACACCGATCGAAACCTATGCTAATCATACATTTTCTTGAAGCTCTCGACGCGTACCTTAAGATAGGACTAACAGCGAAAGCCCATCTGAAAATAAAATATTCTTTCAGTAGTAGTGGTCGACCAAGGCTCTTCCTCGATTAATCAAGCCTTTGGTTTTTTGGCTGTAACTTCGAAAATAATGCACTTAGGAGGCTCTGCCTGCGATTTTTGTGATCCCCTTTCCATCCTCTTTAAGCGTGTATAAACACAAGTCGACCGAAACACTTTCCTTTTTTTGCCGAAATAAATTGCAAGGGGTATGTATTCCTTACCGTTTCCTCGATTTTTTATAATCGCCTGTAACTTTTGAAACACCGATCGAAACCTATGCTAATCATACATTTTCTTGAAGCTGTCGACGCGTACCTTAAGATAGGACTATCAGCGAAAGCCCATCTGAAAAAAAATATTCTATCAGTAGTAGTGGTCGACCAAGGCTCTTCCTCGATTAATCAAGTCCTTGGTTTTTTGGCTGTAACTTCGAAAATAATGCACTTAGGCGGCTCTGCCTGCGATTTTTGTGATCCTCTGTCCATCCTCTTTAAGCGTGTGTAAGCACAAGTCGACCGAAACACTTTCCATTTTTTGCCGAAATAAATTGCAAGGGGTATGTATTCCTTACCGTTTCCTCGATTTTCTATAATCGCCTGTAACTTTCGTAACACCGATCGAAACCTATGCTAATCATACATTTTCTTGAAGCTGTCGACGCGTACCTTAAGATAGGACTATCAGCGAGAGCCCATCTGAAAAAAAAATATTCTTCCAGTAGTAGTGGTCGATCAAGGCTCTTCCTCGATTAATCAAGTCTTTGGTTTTTTGGCTATAACTTCGAAAATAATGCACTTAGAAAGCTCTGCCTGCGATTTTTGTGATACTCTGTCCATCCTCTTTAAGCGTGTGTAAGCACAAGTCGACCGAAACACTTTCCATTTTTTGCCGAAATAAATTGCAAGGGATATGTATTCCTTACCGTTTCCTCGATTTTGTTTAATCGCCTGTAACTTTCGAAACACCGATCGAAACCTATGATAATCATACATTTTCTTGAAGCTCTCGACGCGTACCTTAAGATGGAACTATCAGGGAAAACCCATCTTTAGAAAAAAATTGTTTCAGTTGTAGTGGTCGACCAAGGCTCTTCCTCGATTAATCAAGCCTTTGGTTTTATGGCTGTAACTTCGAAAATAATGCACTTAGGAGGCTCTGCCTGCGATTTTTGTGATCTCCTTTCCATCCTCTTTAAGCGTGTATAAGCACAAGTCGATCGAAACACTTTCCATTTTTTGCCGAAATAAATTGCAAGGGGTATGTATTCCTTACCGTTTCCTCGATTTTCTATAATCGCCTGTAACTTTCGAAACACCGATCGAAACCTATGCTAATCATACATTTTCTTGAAGCTCTCGACGCGTACCTTAAGATAGGACTAACAGCGAAAGCCCATCTGAAAATAAAATATTCTTTCAGTAGTAGTGGTCGACCAAGGCTCTTCCTCGATTAATCAAGCCTTTGGTTTTTTGGCTGTAACTTCGAAAATAATGCACTTAGGAGGCTCTGCCTGCGATTTTTGTGATCCCCTTTCCATCCTCTTTAAGCGTGTATAAACACAAGTCGACCGAAACACTTTCGTTTTTTTGCCGAAATAAATTGCAAGGGGTATGTATTCCTTACCGTTTCCTCGATTTTTTATAATCGCCTGTAACTTTTGAAACACCGATCGAAACCTATGCTAATCATACATTTTCTTGAAGCTGTCGACGCGTACCTTAAGATAGGACTATCAGCGAAAGCCCATCTGAAAAAAAATATTCTATCAGTAGTAGTGGTCGACCAAGGCTCTTCCTCGATTAATCAAGTCCTTGGTTTTTTGGCTGTAACTTCGAAAATAATGCACTTAGGAGGCTCTGCCTGCGATTTTTGTGATCCTCTGTCCATCCTCTTTAAGCGTGTGTAAGCACAAGTCGACCGAAACACTTTCCATTTTTTGCCGAAATAAATTGCAAGGGGTATGTATTCCTTACCGTTTCCTCGATTTTCTATAATCGCCTGTAACTTTCGTAACACCGATCGAAACCTATGCTAATCATACATTTTCTTGAAGCTGTCGACGCGTACCTTAAGATAGGACTATCAGCGAGAGCCCATCTGAAAAAAAAATATTCTTCCAGTAGTAGTGGTCGATCAAGGCTCTTCCTCGATTAATCAAGTCTTTGGTTTTTTGGCTATAACTTCGGAAATAATGCACTTAGAAAGCTCTGCCTGCGATTTTTGTGATCCTCTGTCCATCCTCTTTAAGCGTGTGTAAGCACAAGTCGACCGAAACACTTTCCATTTTTTGCCGAAATAAATTGCAAGGGATATGTATTCCTTACCGTTTCCTCGATTTTGTTTAATCGCCTGTAACTTTCGAAACACCGATCGAAACCTATGATAATCATACATTTTCTTGAAGCTCTCGACGCGTACCTTAAGATGGAACTATCAGGGAAAACCCATCTTTAGAAAAAAATTGTTTCAGTTGTAGTGGTCGACCAAGGCTCTTCCTCGATTAATCAAGCCTTTGGTTTTTTGGCTGTAACTTCGAAAATAATGCACTTAGGAGGCGCTGCCTGCGATTTTTGTGATCCCCTTTCCATGTTCTTTAAGCCTGTATAAGCACAAGTCGACCGAAACACTTTCCATTTTTTGCCGAAATAAATTGCAAGGGGTATGTATTCCTTACCGTTTCCTCGATTTTCTATAATCGCCTGTAACTTTCGAAACACCGATCGAAACCTATGCTAATCATACATTTTCTTGAAGCTGTCGACGCGTACCTTAAGATAGGACTAACAGCGAAAGCCCATCTGAAAAAAAAATATTCTTTCAGTAGTAGTGGTCGATCAAGGCTCTTCCTCGATTAACAAGTTTTTGGTTTTTTGGCTGTAACTTCGAAAATAATGCACTTAGAAAGCTCTGCCTGCGATTTTTGTGATTCTCTTTCCATCCTCTTTAAGTATGTGTAAGCACAAGTCGACCGAAACACTTTCCATTTTTTGCCGAAATAAATTGCAAGGGGTATGTATTCCTTACCGTTTCCTCGATTTTTTTCAATCGCCTGTAACTTTCGAAACACCGATCGAAACCTATGATAATCATACATTTTCTTGAAGCTCCCGACGCGTACCTTAAGATGGGACTATCAGGGAAAACCCATCTAAAAAAAAATGGTTTCAGTTGTAGTGGTCGACCAAGGCTCTTCCTCGATTAATCAAGCCTTTGGTTTTTTGGCTGTAACTTCGAAAATAATGCACTTAGGAGGCTCTGCCTGCGATTTTTGTGATCTCCTTTCCATCCTCTTTAAGCGTGTGTAAGCACAAGTCGACCGAAACACTATCCATTTTTTGCCGAAATAAATTGCAAGAGGTATGTATTCCTTACCGTTTCCTCGAATTTTTTCAATCGCCTGTAACTTTCGAAACACCAATCGAAACCTATGATAATCATACATTTTCTTGAAGCTCCCGACGCGTACCTTAAGATAGGACTATCAGCGAAAGCCCATCTCTAAAAAAAATTGTTTCAGTTGTAGTGGTCGACCAAGGCTCTTCCTCGATTAATCTCTGTCCATCCTCTTTAAGCGTGTGTAAGCACAAGTCGACCGAAACACTTTCCATTTTTTGCCGAAATAAATTGCAAGGGGTATGTATTCCTTACCGTTTCCTCGATTTTGTTTAATCGCCTGTAACTTTCGAAACACCGATCGAAACCTATGATAATCATACATTTTCTTGAAGCTCTCGACGCGTACCTTAAGATGGAACTATCAGGGAAAACCCATCTTTAAAAAAAAATTGTTTCAGTTGTAGTGGTCGACCAAGGCTCTTCCTCGATTAATCAAGCCTTTGGTTTTTTGGCTGTAACTTCGAAAATAATGCACTTAGGAGGCGCTGCCTGCGATTTTTGTGATCCCCTTTCCATGTTCTTTAAGCGTGTATAAGCACAAGTCGAGCGAAACACTTTCCATTTTTTGCGAAATAAATTGCAAGGGGTATGTATTCCTTACCGTTTCCTCAATTTTCTATAATCGCCTGTAACTTTCGAAACACCGATCGAAACCTATGCTAATCATACATTTTCTTGAAGCTCTCGACGCGTACCTTAAGATAGGACTAACGGCGAAAGCCCATCTGAAAAAAAAATATTCTTTCATTAGTAGTGGTCGATCAAGGCTCTTCCTCGATTAACAAGTTTTTGGTTTTTTGACTGTAATTTCGAAAATAATGCACTTAGAAAGCTCTGCCTGCGATTTTTGTGATTCTCTTTCCATCCTCTTTAAGCATGTGTAAGCACAAGTCGACCGAAACACTTTCCATTTTTTGCCGAAATAAATTGCAAGGGGTATGTATTCCTTACCGTTTCCTCGATTTTGTTTAATCGCCTGTAACTGTCGAAACACCGATCGAAACCTATGATAATCATACATTTTCTTGAAGCTCTCGACGCGTACCTTAAGATGGAACTATCAGGGAAAACCCATCTTTAAAAAAAAATTGTTTCAGTTGTAGTGGTCGACCAAGGCTCTTCCTCGATTAATCAAGCCTTTGGTTTTTTGGCTGTAACTTCGAAAATAATGCACTTAGAAGGCTCTGCCTGCGATTTTTGTGATCCCCTTTCCATGTTCTTTAAGCCTGTATAAGCACAAGTCGACCGAAACACTTTCCATTTTTTGCCGAAATAAATTGCAAGGGGTATGTATTCCTTACCGTTTCCTCGATTTTGTTTAATCGCCTGTAACTTTCGAAACACCGATCGAAACCTATGATAATCATACATTTTCTTGAAGCTCTCGACGCGTACCTTAAGATGGAACTATCAGGGAAAACCCATCTTTAAAAAAAAATTGTTTCAGTTGTAGTGGTCGACCAAGGCTCTTCCTCGATTAATCAAGCCTTTGGTTTTTTGGCTGTAACTTCGAAAATAATGCACTTAGGAGGCTCTGCCTGCGATTTTTGTGATCTCCTTTCCATCCTCTTTAAGCGTGTATAAGCACAAGTCGATCGAAACACTTTCCATTTTTTGCCGAAATAAATTGCAAGGGGTATGTATTCCTTACCGTTTCCTCGATTTTCTATAATCGCCTGTAACTTTCGAAACACCGATCGAAACCTATGCTAATCATACATTTTCTTGAAGCTCTCGACGCGTACCTTAAGATAGGACTAACAGCGAAAGCCCATCTGAAAATAAAATATTCTTTCAGTAGTAGTGGTCGACCAAGGCTCTTCCTCGATTAATCAAGCCTTTGGTTTTTTGGCTGTAACTTCGAAAATAATGCACTTAGGAGGCTCTGCCTGCGATTTTTGTGATCCCCTTTCCATCCTCTTTAAGCGTGTATAAACACAAGTCGACCGAAACACTTTCCTTTTTTTGCCGAAATAAATTGCAAGGGGTATGTATTCCTTACCGTTTCCTCGATTTTTTATAATCGCCTGTAACTTTTGAAACACCGATCGAAACCTATGCTAATCATACATTTTCTTGAAGCTGTCGACGCGTACCTTAAGATAGGACTATCAGCGAAAGCCCATCTGAAAAAAAATATTCTATCAGTAGTAGTGGTCGACCAAGGCTCTTCCTCGATTAATCAAGTCCTTGGTTTTTTGGCTGTAACTTCGAAAATAATGCACTTAGGCGGCTCTGCCTGCGATTTTTGTGATCCTCTGTCCATCCTCTTTAAGCGTGTGTAAGCACAAGTCGACCGAAACACTTTCCATTTTTTGCCGAAATAAATTGCAAGGGGTATGTATTCCTTACCGTTTCCTCGATTTTCTATAATCGCCTGTAACTTTCGTAACACCGATCGAAACCTATGCTAATCATACATTTTCTTGAAGCTGTCGACGCGTACCTTAAGATAGGACTATCAGCGAGAGCCCATCTGAAAAAAAAATATTCTTCCAGTAGTAGTGGTCGATCAAGGCTCTTCCTCGATTAATCAAGTCTTTGGTTTTTTGGCTATAACTTCGAAAATAATGCACTTAGAAAGCTCTGCCTGCGATTTTTGTGATACTCTGTCCATCCTCTTTAAGCGTGTGTAAGCACAAGTCGACCGAAACACTTTCCATTTTTTGCCGAAATAAATTGCAAGGGATATGTATTCCTTACCGTTTCCTCGATTTTGTTTAATCGCCTGTAACTTTCGAAACACCGATCGAAACCTATGATAATCATACATTTTCTTGAAGCTCTCGACGCGTACCTTAAGATGGAACTATCAGGGAAAACCCATCTTTAGAAAAAAATTGTTTCAGTTGTAGTGGTCGACCAAGGCTCTTCCTCGATTAATCAAGCCTTTGGTTTTATGGCTGTAACTTCGAAAATAATGCACTTAGGAGGCTCTGCCTGCGATTTTTGTGATCTCCTTTCCATCCTCTTTAAGCGTGTATAAGCACAAGTCGATCGAAACACTTTCCATTTTTTGCCGAAATAAATTGCAAGGGGTATGTATTCCTTACCGTTTCCTCGATTTTCTATAATCGCCTGTAACTTTCGAAACACCGATCGAAACCTATGCTAATCATACATTTTCTTGAAGCTCTCGACGCGTACCTTAAGATAGGACTAACAGCGAAAGCCCATCTGAAAATAAAATATTCTTTCAGTAGTAGTGGTCGACCAAGGCTCTTCCTCGATTAATCAAGCCTTTGGTTTTTTGGCTGTAACTTCGAAAATAATGCACTTAGGAGGCTCTGCCTGCGATTTTTGTGATCCCCTTTCCATCCTCTTTAAGCGTGTATAAACACAAGTCGACCGAAACACTTTCGTTTTTTTGCCGAAATAAATTGCAAGGGGTATGTATTCCTTACCGTTTCCTCGATTTTTTATAATCGCCTGTAACTTTTGAAACACCGATCGAAACCTATGCTAATCATACATTTTCTTGAAGCTGTCGACGCGTACCTTAAGATAGGACTATCAGCGAAAGCCCATCTGAAAAAAAATATTCTATCAGTAGTAGTGGTCGACCAAGGCTCTTCCTCGATTAATCAAGTCCTTGGTTTTTTGGCTGTAACTTCGAAAATAATGCACTTAGGCGGCTCTGCCTGCGATTTTTGTGATCCTCTGTCCATCCTCTTTAAGCGTGTGTAAGCACAAGTCGACCGAAACACTTTCCATTTTTTGCCGAAATAAATTGCAAGGGGTATGTATTCCTTACCGTTTCCTCGATTTTCTATAATCGCCTGTAACTTTCGAAACACCGATCGAAACCTATGCTAATCATACATTTTCTTGAAGCTGTCGACGCGTACCTTAAGATAGGACTATCAGCGAGAGCCCATCTGAAAAAAAAATATTCTTCCAGTAGTAGTGGTCGATCAAGGCTCTTCCTCGATTAATCAAGTCTTTGGTTTTTTGGCTATAACTTCGGAAATAATGCACTTAGAAAGCTCTGCCTGCGATTTTTGTGATCCTCTGTCCATCCTCTTTAAGCGTGTGTAAGCACAAGTCGACCGAAACACTTTCCATTTTTTGCCGAAATAAATTGCAAGGGATATGTATTCCTTACCGTTTCCTCGATTTTGTTTAATCGCCTGTAACTTTCGAAACACCGATCGAAACCTATGATAATCATACATTTTCTTGAAGCTCTCGACGCGTACCTTAAGATGGAACTATCAGGGAAAACCCATCTTTAGAAAAAAATTGTTTCAGTTGTAGTGGTCGACCAAGGCTCTTCCTCGATTAATCAAGCCTTTGGTTTTTTGGCTGTAACTTCGAAAATAATGCACTTAGGAGGCGCTGCCTGCGATTTTTGTGATCCCCTTTCCATGTTCTTTAAGCCTGTATAAGCACAAGTCGACCGAAACACTTTCCATTTTTTGCCGAAATAAATTGCAAGGGGTATGTATTCCTTACCGTTTCCTCGATTTTCTATAATCGCCTGTAACTTTCGAAACACCGATCGAAACCTATGCTAATCATACATTTTCTTGAAGCTGTCGACGCGTACCTTAAGATAGGACTAACAGCGAAAGCCCATCTGAAAAAAAAATATTCTTTCAGTAGTAGTGGTCGATCAAGGCTCTTCCTCGATTAACAAGTTTTTGGTTTTTTGGCTGTAACTTCGAAAATAATGCACTTAGAAAGCTCTGCCTGCGATTTTTGTGATTCTCTTTCCATCCTCTTTAAGTATGTGTAAGCACAAGTCGACCGAAACACTTTCCATTTTTTGCCGAAATAAATTGCAAGGGGTATGTATTCCTTACCGTTTCCTCGATTTTTTTCAATCGCCTGTAACTTTCGAAACACCGATCGAAACCTATGATAATCATACATTTTCTTGAAGCTCCCGACGCGTACCTTAAGATGGGACTATCAGGGAAAACCCATCTAAAAAAAAATGGTTTCAGTTGTAGTGGTCGACCAAGGCTCTTCCTCGATTAATCAAGCCTTTGGTTTTTTGGCTGTAACTTCGAAAATAATGCACTTAGGAGGCTCTGCCTGCGATTTTTGTGATCTCCTTTCCATCCTCTTTAAGCGTGTGTAAGCACAAGTCGACCGAAACACTATCCATTTTTTGCCGAAATAAATTGCAAGAGGTATGTATTCCTTACCGTTTCCTCGAATTTTTTCAATCGCCTGTAACTTTCGAAACACCAATCGAAACCTATGATAATCATACATTTTCTTGAAGCTCCCGACGCGTACCTTAAGATAGGACTATCAGCGAAAGCCCATCTTTAAAAAAAAATTGTTTCAGTTGTAGTGGTCGACCAAGGCTCTTCCTCGATTAATCAAGCGTCCATCCTCTTTAAGCGTGTGTAAGCACAAGTCGACCGAAACACTTTCCATTTTTTGCCGAAATAAATTGCAAGGGGTATGTATTCCTTACCGTTTCCTCGATTTTGTTTAATCGCCTGTAACTTTCGAAACACCGATCGAAACCTATGATAATCATACATTTTCTTGAAGCTCTCGACGCGTACCTTAAGATGGAACTATCAGGGAAAACCCATCTTTAAAAAAAAATTGTTTCAGTTGTAGTGGTCGACCAAGGCTCTTCCTCGATTAATCAAGCCTTTGGTTTTTTGGCTGTAACTTCGAAAATAATGCACTTAGGAGGCGCTGCCTGCGATTTTTGTGATCCCCTTTCCATGTTCTTTAAGCGTGTATAAGCACAAGTCGAGCGAAACACTTTCCATTTTTTGCGAAATAAATTGCAAGGGGTATGTATTCCTTACCGTTTCCTCAATTTTCTATAATCGCCTGTAACTTTCGAAACACCGATCGAAACCTATGATAATCATACATTTTCTTGAAGCTCTCGACGCGTACCTTAAGATAGGACTAACGGCGAAAGCCCATCTGAAAAAAAAATATTCTTTCATTAGTAGTGGTCGATCAAGGCTCTTCCTCGATTAACAAGTTTTTGGTTTTTTGACTGTAATTTCGAAAATAATGCACTTAGAAAGCTCTGCCTGCGATTTTTGTGATTCTCTTTCCATCCTCTTTAAGCATGTGTAAGCACAAGTCGACCGAAACACTTTCCATTTTTTGCCGAAATAAATTGCAAGGGGTATGTATTCCTTACCGTTTCCTCGATTTTGTTTAATCGCCTGTAACTTTCGAAACACCGATCGAAACCTATGATAATCATACATTTTCTTGAAGCTCTCGACGCGTACCTTAAGATGGAACTATCAGGGAAAACCCATCTTTAAAAAAAAATTGTTTCAGTTGTAGTGGTCGACCAAGGCTCTTCCTCGATTAATCAAGCCTTTGGTTTTTTGGCTGTAACTTCGAAAATAATGCACTTAGAAGGCTCTGCCTGCGATTTTTGTGATCCCCTTTCCATGTTCTTTAAGCCTGTATAAGCACAAGTCGACCGAAACACTTTCCATTTTTTGCCGAAATAAATTGCAAGGGGTATGTATTCCTTACCGTTTCCTCGATTTTGTTTAATCGCCTGTAACTTTCGAAACACCGATCGAAACCTATGATAATCATACATTTTCTTGAAGCTCTCGACGCGTACCTTAAGATGGAACTATCAGGGAAAACCCATCTTTAAAAAAAAATTGTTTCAGTTGTAGTGGTCGACCAAGGCTCTTCCTCGATTAATCAAGCCTTTGGTTTTTTGGCTGTAACTTCGAAAATAATGCACTTAGGAGGCTCTGCCTGCGATTTTTGTGATCTCCTTTCCATCCTCTTTAAGCGTGTATAAGCACAAGTCGATCGAAACACTTTCCATTTTTTGCCGAAATAAATTGCAAGGGGTATGTATTCCTTACCGTTTCCTCGATTTTCTATAATCGCCTGTAACTTTCGAAACACCGATCGAAACCTATGCTAATCATACATTTTCTTGAAGCTCTCGACGCGTACCTTAAGATAGGACTAACAGCGAAAGCCCATCTGAAAATAAAATATTCTTTCAGTAGTAGTGGTCGACCAAGGCTCTTCCTCGATTAATCAAGCCTTTGGTTTTTTGGCTGTAACTTCGAAAATAATGCACTTAGGAGGCTCTGCCTGCGATTTTTGTGATCCCCTTTCCATCCTCTTTAAGCGTGTATAAACACAAGTCGACCGAAACACTTTCCTTTTTTTGCCGAAATAAATTGCAAGGGGTATGTATTCCTTACCGTTTCCTCGATTTTTTATAATCGCCTGTAACTTTCGAAACACCGATCGAAACCTATGCTAATCATACATTTTCTTGAAGCTGTCGACGCGTACCTTAAGATAGGACTATCAGCGAAAGCCCATCTGAAAAAAAATATTCTATCAGTAGTAGTGGTCGACCAAGGCTCTTCCTCGATTAATCAAGTCCTTGGTTTTTTGGCTGTAACTTCGAAAATAATGCACTTAGGCGGCTCTGCCTGCGATTTTTGTGATCCTCTGTCCATCCTCTTTAAGCGTGTGTAAGCACAAGTCGACCGAAACACTTTCCATTTTTTGCCGAAATAAATTGCAAGGGGTATGTATTCCTTACCGTTTCCTCGATTTTCTATAATCGCCTGTAACTTTCGTAACACCGATCGAAACCTATGCTAATCATACATTTTCTTGAAGCTGTCGACGCGTACCTTAAGATAGGACTATCAGCGAGAGCCCATCTGAAAAAAAAATATTCTTCCAGTAGTAGTGGTCGATCAAGGCTCTTCCTCGATTAATCAAGTCTTTGGTTTTTTGGCTATAACTTCGAAAATAATGCACTTAGAAAGCTCTGCCTGCGATTTTTGTGATACTCTGTCCATCCTCTTTAAGCGTGTGTAAGCACAAGTCGACCGAAACACTTTCCATTTTTTGCCGAAATAAATTGCAAGGGATATGTATTCCTTACCGTTTCCTCGATTTTGTTTAATCGCCTGTAACTTTCGAAACACCGATCGAAACCTATGATAATCATACATTTTCTTGAAGCTCTCGACGCGTACCTTAAGATGGAACTATCAGGGAAAACCCATCTTTAGAAAAAAATTGTTTCAGTTGTAGTGGTCGACCAAGGCTCTTCCTCGATTAATCAAGCCTTTGGTTTTATGGCTGTAACTTCGAAAATAATGCACTTAGGAGGCTCTGCCTGCGATTTTTGTGATCTCCTTTCCATCCTCTTTAAGCGTGTATAAGCACAAGTCGATCGAAACACTTTCCATTTTTTGCCGAAATAAATTGCAAGGGGTATGTATTCCTTACCGTTTCCTCGATTTTCTATAATCGCCTGTAACTTTCGAAACACCGATCGAAACCTATGCTAATCATACATTTTCTTGAAGCTCTCGACGCGTACCTTAAGATAGGACTAACAGCGAAAGCCCATCTGAAAGTGGTCGACCAAGGCTCTTCCTCGATTAATCAAGCCTTTGGTTTTTTGGCTGTAACTTCGAAAATAATGCACTTAGGAGGCTCTGCCTGCGATTTTTGTGATCCCCTTTCCATCCTCTTTAAGCGTGTATAAACACAAGTCGACCGAAACACTTTCCTTTTTTTGCCGAAATAAATTGCAAGGGGTATGTATTCCTTACCGTTTCCTCGATTTTTTATAATCGCCTGTAACTTTTGAAACACCGATCGAAACCTATGCTAATCATACATTTTCTTGAAGCTGTCGACGCGTACCTTAAGATAGGACTATCAGCGAAAGCCCATCTGAAAAAAAATATTCTATCAGTAGTAGTGGTCGACCAAGTCTCTTCCTCGATTAATCAAGTCCTTGGTTTTTTGGCTGTAACTTCGAAAATAATGCACTTAGGCGGCTCTGCCTGCGATTTTTGTGATCCTCTGTCCATCCTCTTTAAGCGTGTGTAAGCACAAGTCGACCGAAACACTTTCCATTTTTTGCCGAAATAAATTGCAAGGGGTATGTATTCCTTACCGTTTCCTCGATTTTCTATAATCGCCTGTAACTTTCGTAACACCGATCGAAACCTATGCTAATCATACATTTTCTTGAAGCTGTCGACGCGTACCTTAAGATAGGACTATCAGCGAGAGCCCATCTGAAAAAAAAATATTCTTCCAGTAGTAGTGGTCGATCAAGGCTCTTCCTCGATTAATCAAGTCTTTGGTTTTTTGGCTATAACTTCGGAAATAATGCACTTAGAAAGCTCTGCCTGCGATTTTTGTGAT
The DNA here is from genome assembly GCA_914767735.1 of Anoplius nigerrimus. NCBI lineage: Eukaryota > Metazoa > Arthropoda > Insecta > Hymenoptera > Pompilidae > Anoplius > Anoplius nigerrimus. The sequence continues at coordinate 53,338 of CAJZBX010000759.1, forward strand.
CCTCTGTCCATCCTCTTTAAGCGTGTGTAAGCACAAGTCGACCGAAACACTTTCCATTTTTTGCCGAAATAAATTGCAAGGGATATGTATTCCTTACCGTTTCCTCGATTTTGTTTAATCGCCTGTAACTTTCGAAACACCGATCGAAACCTATGATAATCATACATTTTCTTGAAGCTCTCGACGCGTACCTTAAGATGGAACTATCAGGGAAAACCCATCTTTAGAAAAAAATTGTTTCAGTTGTAGTGGTCGACCAAGGCTCTTCCTCGATTAATCAAGCCTTTGGTTTTTTGGCTGTAACTTCGAAAATAATGCACTTAGGAGGCGCTGCCTGCGATTTTTGTGATCCCCTTTCCATGTTCTTTAAGCCTGTATAAGCACAAGTCGACCGAAACACTTTCCATTTTTTGCCGAAATAAATTGCAAGGGGTATGTATTCCTTACCGTTTCCTCGATTTTCTATAATCGCCTGTAACTTTCGAAACACCGATCGAAACCTATGCTAATCATACATTTTCTTGAAGCTGTCGACGCGTACCTTAAGATAGGACTAACAGCGAAAGCCCATCTGAAAAAAAAATATTCTTTCAGTAGTAGTGGTCGATCAAGGCTCTTCCTCGATTAACAAGTTTTTGGTTTTTTGGCTGTAACTTCGAAAATAATGCACTTAGAAAGCTCTGCCTGCGATTTTTGTGATTCTCTTTCCATCCTCTTTAAGTATGTGTAAGCACAAGTCGACCGAAACACTTTCCATTTTTTGCCGAAATAAATTGCAAGGGGTATGTATTCCTTACCGTTTCCTCGATTTTTTTCAATCGCCTGTAACTTTCGAAACACCGATCGAAACCTATGATAATCATACATTTTCTTGAAGCTCCCGACGCGTACCTTAAGATGGGACTATCAGGGAAAACCCATCTAAAAAAAAATGGTTTCAGTTGTAGTGGTCGACCAAGGCTCTTCCTCGATTAATCAAGCCTTTGGTTTTTTGGCTGTAACTTCGAAAATAATGCACTTAGGAGGCTCTGCCTGCGATTTTTGTGATCTCCTTTCCATCCTCTTTAAGCGTGTGTAAGCACAAGTCGACCGAAACACTATCCATTTTTTGCCGAAATAAATTGCAAGAGGTATGTATTCCTTACCGTTTCCTCGAATTTTCTATAATCGCCTGTAACTTTCGAAACACCGATCGAAACCTATGCTAATCATACATTTTCTTGAAGCTGTCGACGCGTACCTTAAGATAGGACTAACAGCGAAAGCCCATCTGAAAAAAAAATATTCTTTCAGTAGTAGTGGTCGATCAAGGCTCTTCCTCGATTAACAAGTTTTTGGTTTTTTGGCTGTAACTTCGAAAATAATGCACTTAGAAAGCTCTGCCTGCGATTTTTGTGATTCTCTTTCCATCCTCTTTAAGTATGTGTAAGCACAAGTCGACCGAAACACTTTCCATTTTTTGCCGAAATAAATTGCAAGGGGTATGTATTCCTTACCGTTTCCTCGATTTTTTTCAATCGCCTGTAACTTTCGAAACACCGATCGAAACCTATGATAATCATACATTTTCTTGAAGCTCCCGACGCGTACCTTAAGATGGGACTATCAGGGAAAACCCATCTAAAAAAAAATGGTTTCAGTTGTAGTGGTCGACCAAGGCTCTTCCTCGATTAATCAAGCCTTTGGTTTTTTGGCTGTAACTTCGAAAATAATGCACTTAGGAGGCTCTGCCTGCGATTTTTGTGATCTCCTTTCCATCCTCTTTAAGCGTGTGTAAGCACAAGTCGACCGAAACACTATCCATTTTTTGCCGAAATAAATTGCAAGAGGTATGTATTCCTTACCGTTTCCTCGAATTTTTTCAATCGCCTGTAACTTTCGAAACACCAATCGAAACCTATGATAATCATACATTTTCTTGAAGCTCCCGACGCGTACCTTAAGATAGGACTATCAGCGAAAGCCCATCTCTAAAAAATATTCTTTCAGTTGTAGTGGTCGATCAAGGCTCTTCCTCGATTAATCTCTGTCCATCCTCTTTAAGCGTGTGTAAGCACAAGTCGACCGAAACACTTTCCATTTTTTGCCGAAATAAATTGCAAGGGGTATGTATTCCTTACCGTTTCCTCGATTTTGTTTAATCGCCTGTAACTTTCGAAACACCGATCGAAACCTATGATAATCATACATTTTCTTGAAGCTCTCGACGCGTACCTTAAGATGGAACTATCAGGGAAAACCCATCTTTAAAAAAAAATTGTTTCAGTTGTAGTGGTCGACCAAGGCTCTTCCTCGATTAATCAAGCCTTTGGTTTTTTGGCTGTAACTTCGAAAATAATGCACTTAGGAGGCGCTGCCTGCGATTTTTGTGATCCCCTTTCCATGTTCTTTAAGCGTGTATAAGCACAAGTCGAGCGAAACACTTTCCATTTTTTGCGAAATAAATTGCAAGGGGTATGTATTCCTTACCGTTTCCTCAATTTTCTATAATCGCCTGTAACTTTCGAAACACCGATCGAAACCTATGCTAATCATACATTTTCTTGAAGCTCTCGACGCGTACCTTAAGATAGGACTAACGGCGAAAGCCCATCTGAAAAAAAAATATTCTTTCATTAGTAGTGGTCGATCAAGGCTCTTCCTCGATTAACAAGTTTTTGGTTTTTTGACTGTAATTTCGAAAATAATGCACTTAGAAAGCTCTGCCTGCGATTTTTGTGATTCTCTTTCCATCCTCTTTAAGCATGTGTAAGCACAAGTCGACCGAAACACTTTCCATTTTTTGCCGAAATAAATTGCAAGGGGTATGTATTCCTTACCGTTTCCTCGATTTTGTTTAATCGCCTGTAACTTTCGAAACACCGATCGAAACCTATGATAATCATACATTTTCTTGAAGCTCTCGACGCGTACCTTAAGATGGAACTATCAGGGAAAACCCATCTTTAAAAAAAAATTGTTTCAGTTGTAGTGGTCGACCAAGGCTCTTCCTCGATTAATCAAGCCTTTGGTTTTTTGGCTGTAACTTCGAAAATAATGCACTTAGAAGGCTCTGCCTGCGATTTTTGTGATCCCCTTTCCATGTTCTTTAAGCCTGTATAAGCACAAGTCGACCGAAACACTTTCCATTTTTTGCCGAAATAAATTGCAAGGGGTATGTATTCCTTACCGTTTTCTCGATTTTCTATAATCGCCTGTAACTTTCGAAACACCGATCGAAACCTATGATAATCATACATTTTCTTGAATCTCTCGACGCGTACCTTAAGATAGCACTATCAGCGAAAGCCCATCTTTAAAAAAAAATTGTTTCAGTTGTAGTGGTCGACCAAGGCTCTTCCTCGATTAATCAAGCCTTTGGTTTTTTGGCTGTAACTTCGAAAATAATGCACTTAGGAGCCTCTGCCTGCGATTTTTGTGATCCCCTTTCCATCCTCTTTAAGCGTGTATAAACACAAGTCGACCGAAACACTTTCCATTTTTTGCCGAAATAAATTGCAAGGGGTATGTATTCCTTACCGTTTCCTCGATTTTCTATAATCGCCTGTAACTTTCGAAATACCGATCGAAACCTATGCTAATCATACATTTTCTTGAAGCTGTCGACGCGTACCTTAAGATGGGACTATCAGGGAAAACCCATCTAAAACAAAATGGTTTCAGTTGTAGTGGTCGACCAAGGCTCTTCCTCGATTAATCAAGCCTTTGGTATTTTGGCTGTAACTTCGAAAATAATGCACTTAGGAGGCTCTGCCTGCGATTTTTGTGATCTCCTTTCCATCCTCTTTAAGCGTGTGTAAGCACAAGTCGACCGAAACACTATCCATTTTTTGTCGAAATAAATTGCAAGGGGTATGTATTCCTTACCGTTTCCTCGATTTTTTTCAATCGCCTGTAACTTTCGAAACACCGATCGAAACCTATGATAATCATACATTTTCTTGAAGCTCCCGACGCGTACCTTAAGATAGGACTATCAGCGAAAGCCCATCTCTAAAAAAAATTGTTTCAGTTGTAGTGGTCGACCAAGGCTCTTCCTCGATTAATCAAGCCTTTGGTTTTTTGGCTGTAACTTCGAAAATAATGCACTTCGGAGGCTCTGCCTGCGATTTTTGTGATCCCCTTTCCATGCTCTTTAAGCGTGTATAGGCACAAGTCGACCGAAACACTTTCCATTTTTTGCCGAAATAAATTGCAAGGGGTATGTATTCCTTACCGTTTCCTCGATTTTCTATAATCGCCTGTAACTTTCGAAATACCGATCGAAACCTATGCTAATCATACATTTTCTTGAAGCTGTCGACGCGTACCTTAAGATAGGTCTATCAGCGAAAGCCCATCTGAAAAAAAATATTCTGTCAATAGTAGTGGTCGACCAAGGCTCTTCCTCGATTAATCAAGTCTTTGGTTTTTTGGCTGTAACTTCGAAAATAATGCACTTAGAAAGCTCTGCCTGCGATTTTTGTGATTCTCTTTCCATCCTCTTTAAGCATGTGTAAGCACAAGTTGACCGAAACACTTTCCATTTTTTGCCGAAATAAATTGCAAGGGGTATGTATTCCTTACCGTTTCCTCGATTTTCTATAACCGCCTGTAACTTTTGAAACATCGATCGAAACCTATGATAATCATTCATTTTCTTGAAGATCCCGACGCGTACCTTAAGATAGGACTAACAGCGAAAGCCCATCTGAAAAAAAAATATTCTTTCAGTAGTAGTGGTCGACCAAGGCTCTTCCTCGATTAATCAAGCCTTTGGTTTTTTGGCTGTAACTTCGAAAATAATGCACTTAGGAGGCTCTGCCTGCGATTTTTGTGATCCCCTTTCCATCCTCTTTAAGCGTGTATAAACACAAGTCGACCGAAACACTTTCCATTTTTTGCCGAAATAAATTGCAAGGGGTATGTATTCCTTACCGTTTCCTCGATTTTTTATAATCGCCTGTAACTTTTGAAACACCGATCGAAACCTATGCTAATCATACATTTTCTTGCAGCTGTCGACGCGTACCTTAAGATAGAACTATCAGCGAAAGCCCATCTGAAAAAAAATATTCTTTCAGTAGTAGTGGTCGACCAAGGCTCTTCCTCGATTAATCAAGTCCTTGGTTTTTTGGCTGTAACTTTGAAAATAATGCACTTAGAAAGCTCTGCCTGCGATTTTTGTGATTCTCTTTCCATCCTCATTAAGCATGTGTAAGCACAAGTCGACCGAAACACTTTCCATTTTTTGCCGAAATAAATTGCAAGGGGTATGTATTCCTTACCGTTTCCTCAATTTTCTATAATCGCCTGTAACTTTCGAAACACCGATCGAAACCTATGCTAATCATACATTTTCTTGAAGCTCTCGACGCGTACCTTAAGATAGGACTAACAGCGAAAGCCCATCTGAAAAAAAAATATTCTTTCAGTAGTAGTGGTCGATCAAGGCTCTTCCTCGATTAACAAGTTTTTGGTTTTTAGACTGTAACTTCGAAAATAATGCACTTAGAAAGCTCTGCCTGCGATTTTTGTGATTCTCTTTCCATCCTCTTTAAGCATGTGTAAGCACAAGTCGACCGAAACACTTTCCATTTTTTGCCGAAATAAATTGCAAGGGGTATGTATTCCTTACCGTTTCCTCGATTTTGTTTAATCGCCTGTAACTTTCGAAACATCGATCGAAACCTATGATAATCATACATTTTCTTGAAGCTCTCGACGCGTACCTTAAGATGGAACTATCAGGGAAAACCCATCTTTAAAAAAAAATTGTTTCAGTTGTAGTGGTCGACCAAGGCTCTTCCTCGATTAATCAAGCCTTTGGTTTTTTGGCTGTAACTTCGAAAATAATGCACTTAGGAGGCTCTGCCTGCGATTTTTGTGATCCCCTTTCCATGTTCTTTAAGCGTGTATAAGCACAAGTCGACCGAAACACTTTCCATTTTTTGCCGAAATAAATTGCAAGGGGTATGTATTCCTTACCGTTTCCTCGATTTTCTATAATCGCCTGTAACTTTCGAAACACCGATCGAAACCTATGCTAATCATACATTTTCTTGAAGCTGTCGACGCGTACCTTAAGATAGGACTAACAGCGAAAGCCCATCTGAAAAAAAAATTTTCTTTCAGTAGTAGTGGTCGATCAAGGCTCTTCCTCGATTAACAAGTTTTTGGTTTTTTGGCTGTAACTTCGAAAATAATGCACTTAGAAAGCTCTGCCTGCGATTTTTGTGATTCTCTTTCCATCCTCTTTAAGCATGTGTAAGCACAAGTCGACCGAAACACTTTCCATTTTTTGCCGAAATAAATTGCAAGGGGTATGTATTCCTTACCGTTTCCTCGATTTTTTTCAATCGCCTGTAACTTTCGAAACACCGATCGAAACCTATGATAATCATACATTTTCTTGAAGCTCCCGACGCGTACCTTAAGATAGCACTATCAGCGAAAGCCCATCTTTAAAAAAAAATTGTTTCAGTTGTAGTGGTCGACCAAGGCTCTTCCTCGATTAATCAAGCCTTTGGTTTTTTGGCTGTAACTTCGAAAATAATGCACTTAGGAGCCTCTGCCTGCGATTTTTGTGATCCCCTTTCCATCCTCTTTAAGCGTGTATAAACACAAGTCGACCGAAACACTTTCCATTTTTTGCCGAAATAAATTGCAAGGGGTATGTATTCCTTACCGTTTCCTCGATTTTCTATAATCGCCTGTAACTTTCGAAATACCGATCGAAACCTATGCTAATCATACATTTTCTTGAAGCTGTCGACGCGTACCTTAAGATGGGACTATCAGGGAAAACCCATCTAAAAAAAAATGGTTTCAGTTGTAGTGGTCGACCAAGGCTCTTCCTCGATTAATCAAGCCTTTGGTTTTTTGGCTGTAACTTCGAAAATAATGCACTTAGGAGGCTCTGCCTGCGATTTTTGTGATCTCCTTTCCATCCTCTTTAAGCGTGTGTAAGCACAAGTCGACCGAAACACTATCCATTTTTTGCCGAAATAAATTGCAAGGGGTATGTATTCCTTACCGTTTCCTCGATTTTTTTCAATCGCCTGTAACTTTCGAAACACCGATCGAAACCTATGATAATCATACATTTTCTTGAAGCTCCCGACGCGTACCTTAAGATAGGACTATCAGCGAAAGCCCATCTCTAAAAAAAATTGTTTCAGTTGTAGTGGTCGACCAAGGCTCTTCCTCGATTAATCAAGCCTTTGGTTTTTTGGCTGTAACTTCGAAAATAATGCACTTAGGAGGCTCTGCCTGCGATTTTTGTGATCCCCTTTCCATGCTCTTTAAGCGTGTATAAGCACAAGTCGACCGAAACACTTTCCATTTTTTGCCGAAATAAATTGCAAGGGGTATGTATTCCTTACCGTTTCCTCGATTTTCTATAATCGCCTGTAACTTTCGAAATACCGATCGAAACCTATGCTAATCATACATTTTCTTGAAGCTGTCGACGCGTACCTTAAGATAGGTCTATCAGCGAAAGCCCATCTGAAAAAAAATATTCTGTCAGTAGTAGTGGTCGACCAAGGCTCTTCCTCGATTAATCAAGTCTTTGGTTTTTTGGCTGTAACTTCGAAAATAATGCACTTAGAAAGCTCTGGCTGCGATTTTTGTGATTCTCTTTCCATCCTCTTTAAGCATGTGTGAGCACAAGTCGACCGAAACACTTTCCATTTTTTGCCGAAATAAATTGCAAGGGGTATGTATTCCTTACCGTTTCCTCGATTTTCTTTAATCGCCTGTAACTTTCGAAACACCGATCGAAACCTATGATAATCATACATTTTCTTGAAGCTGTCGACGCGTACCTTAAGATAGGACTATCAGCGAAAGCCCATCTGAAAAAGAAATATTCTTTCAGTAGTAGTGGTCGATCAAGGCTCTTCCTCGATTAATCAAGCCTTTGGTTTTTGGCTGTAACTTCGAAAATAATGCACTTAGGAGGCTCTGCCTGCGATTTTTGTGATCCGCTGTCCATCCTCTTTAAGCGTGTGTAAGCACAAGTCGACCGAAACACTTTCCATTTTTTGCCGAAATAAATTGCAAGGGGTATGTATTCCTTACCGTTTCCTCGATTTTGTTTAATCGCCTGTAACTTTCGAAGCACCGATCGAAACCTATGATAATCATACATTTTCTTGAAGCTCTCGACGCGTACCTTAAGATGGAACTATCAGGGAAAACGCATCTTTAAAAAAAAATTGTTTCAGTTGTAGTGGTCGACCAAGGCTCTTCCTCGATTAATCAAGCCTTTGGTTTTTTGGCTGTAACTTCGAAAATAATGCACTTAGGAGGCTCTGCCTGCGATTTTTGTGACCCCGTCTCCATCCTCTTTAAGCGTGTATAAACACAAGTCGACAAAAGCACTTTCCATTTTTTGCCGAAATAAATTGCAAGGGGTATGTATTCCTTACCGTTTCCTCGATTTTCTATAATCGCCTGTAACTTTTGAAACACCGATCGAAACCTATGCTAATCATACATTTTCTTGAAGCTGTCGACGCGTACCTTAAGATAGGACTATCAGCGAAAGCCCATCTGAAAAAAAATATTCTTTCAGTAGTAGTAGTCGACCAAGGCTCTTCCTCGATTAATCAAGTCCTTGGTTTTTTGGCTGTAACTTCGAAAATAATGCACTTAGAAAGCTCTGCCTGCGATTTTTGTGATTCTCTTTCCATCCTCTTTAAGCATGTGTAAGCACAAGTCGACCGAAACACTTTCCATTTTTTGCCGAAATAAATTGCAAGGGGTATGTATTCCTTACCGTTTCCTCGATTTTCAATAATCGCCTGTCACTTTCGAAACACTGATCGAAACCTATGATAATCATACATTTTCTTGAAGCTCTCGACGCGTACCTTAAGATGGGACTATCAGGGAAAACCCATCTTTAAAAAAAAATTGTTTCAGTTGTAGTGGTCGACCAAGGCTCTTCCTCGATTAATCAAGCTTTTGGTTTTTTGGCTGCAACTTCGAAAATAATGCACTTAGGAGGCTCTGGCTTCGATTTTTGTGATCCCCTTTCCATGCTCTTTAAGCGTGTATAAGCACAAGTCGACCGAAACACTTTCCATTTTTTGCCGAAATAAATTGCAAGGGGTATGTATTCCTTACCGTTTCCTCGATTTTCTATAATCGCCTGTAACTTTCGAAACACCGATCGAAACCTATGCTAATCATACATTTTCTTGAAGCTCCCGACGCGTGCCTTAAGATAGGACTATCAGCGAAAGCCCATCTGAAAAAGAAATATTCTTTCAGTAGTAGTAGTCGACCAAGGCTCTTCCTCGATTAATCAAGTCCTTGGTTTTTTGGCTGTAACTTCGAAAATAATGCACTTAGAAAGCTCTGCCTGCGATTTTTGTGATTCTCTTTCCATCCTCTTTAAGCATGTGTAAGCACAAGTCGACCGAAACACTTTCCATTTTTTGCCGAAATAAATTGCAAGGGGTATGTATTCCTTACCGTTTCCTCGATTTTCAATAATCGCCTGTCACTTTCGAAACACTGATCGAAACCTATGATAATCATACATTTTCTTGAAGCTCTCGACGCGTACCTTAAGATGGGACTATCAGGGAAAACCCATCTTTAAAAAAAAATTGTTTCAGTTGTAGTGGTCGACCAAGGCTCTTCCTCGATTAATCAAGCTTTTGGTTTTTTGGCTGCAACTTCGAAAATAATGCACTTAGGAGGCTCTGGCTGCGATTTTTGTGATCCCCTTTCCATGCTCTTTAAGCGTGTATAAGCACAAGTCGACCGAAACACTTTCCATTTTTTGCCGAAATAAATTGCAAGGGGTATGTATTCCTTACCGTTTCCTCGATTTTCTATAATCGCCTGTAACTTTCGAAACACCGATCGAAACCTATGCTAATCATACATTTTCTTGAAGCTCCCGACGCGTGCCTTAAGATAGGACTATCAGCGAAAGCCCATCTGAAAAAGAAATATTCTTTCAGTAGTAGTGGTCGATCAAGGCTCTGCCTCGATTAATCAAGCCTGTGATTTTTTGGCTGTAACTTCGAAAATAATGCACTTAGGAGGCTATGCCTGCGATTTTTGTGATCCTCTTTCCATCCTCTTTAAGCGTGTGTAAGCACAAGTCGACCGAAACACTTTCCATTTTTTGCCGAAATAAATTGCAAGGGGTATGTATTCCTTACCGTTTCCTTGATTTTCTTTAATCGCCTGAAACTTTCGAAACACCGATCGAATCCTATGATAATCATACATTTTCTTGAAGCTCTCGACGCGTACCTTAAGATAGGTCTATCAGCGAAAGCCCGTCTGAAAAAAAATATTCTTTCAGTAGTAGTGGTCGACCAAGGCTCTTCCTCGATTAATCAAGTCTTTGGTTTTTTGGCTGTAACTTCGAAAATAATGCACTTAGAAAGCTCTGCCTGCGATTTTTGTGATTCTCTTTCCATCCTCTTTAAGCATGTCTAAGCACAAGTTGACCGAAACACTTTCCATTTTTTGCCGAAATAAATTGCAAGGGGTATGTATTCCTTACCGTTTCCTCGATTTTCTATAATCGCCTGTAACTTTCGAAACACCGATCGAAACCTATGCTAATCATACATTTTCTTGAAGCTGTCGACGCGTACCTTAAGATAGGTCTATCAGCGAAAGCCCATCTGAAAAAAAATATTCTTTCAGTAGTAGTGGTCGACCAAGGCTCTTCCTCGATTTATCAAGTCTTTGGTTTTTTGGCTGTAACTTTGAAAATAATGCACTTAGAAAGCTCTGCCTGCGATTTTTGTGATCCTCTGTCCATCCTCTTTAAGCGTGTGTAAGCACAAGTCGACCGAAACACTTTCCATTTTTTGCCGAAATAAATTGCAAGGGATATGTATTCCTTACCGTTTCCTCGATTTTGTTTAATCGCCTGTAACTTTCGAAACACCGATCGAAACCTATGATAATCATACATTTTCTTGAAGCTCTCGACGCGTACCTTAAGATAGGACTATCAGCGAAAGCCCATCTTTAAAAAAAAATGGTTTCAGTTGTAGTGGTCGACCAAGGCTCTTCCTCGATTAATCAAGCCTTTGGTTTTTTGGCTGTAACTTCGAAAATAATGGACTTAGGAGGCTCTGCCTGCGATTTTTGTGATCCCCTTTCCATGCTCTTTAAGCGTGTGTAAGCACAAGTCGACCGAAACACTTTCCATTTTTTGCCGAAATAAATTGCAAGGGGTATGTATTCCTTACCGTTTCCTCGATTTTCTTTAATCGCCTGTAACTTTCGAAACACCGATCGAAACCTATGATAATCATACATTTTCTTGAAGCTGTCGACGCGTTCCTTAAGATAGGACTATCAGCGAAAGCCCATCTGAAAAAAAAATATTCTTTCAGTAGTAGTGGTCGATCAAGGCTCTTCCTCGATTAATCAAGTCTTTGGTTTTTTGGCTATAACTTCGAAAATAATGCACTTAGAAAGCTCTGCCTGCGATTTTTGTGATCTCCTTTCCATGCTCTTTAAGCGTGTATAAGCACAAGTCGACCGAAATACTTTCCATTTTTTGCCGAAATAAATTGCAAGGGGTATGTATTCCTTACCGTTTCCTCGATTTTCTATAATGGCCTGTAACTTTCGAAACACCGATCGAAACCTATGCTAATCATACATTTTCTTGAAACTGTCGACGCGTACCATAAGATAGGTCAATCAGCGAAAGCCTATCTGAAAAAAAATATTCTTTCAGTAGTAGTGGTCGACCAAGGCTCTTCCTCGATTAATCAAGCCTTTGGTTTTTTGGCTGTAACTTCGAAAATAATGCACTTAGGAGGCTCTGCCTGCGATTTTTGTGATCCCCTTTCCATGCTCTTTAAGCGTGTGTAAGCACAAGTCGACCGAAACACTTTCCATTTTTTGCCGAAATAAATTGCAAGGGGTATGTATTCCTTACCGTTTCCTCGATTTTCTTTAATCGCCTGTAACTTTCGAAACACCGATCGAATCCTATGATAATCATACATTTTTTTGAAGCTCTCGACGCGTACCTTAAGATGGGACTATCAGGGAAAACGTATCTAAAAAAAAATTGTTTCAGGTGTAGTGGTCGACCAAGGCTCTTCCTCGATTAATCAAGCCTTTGGTTTTTTGGCTGTAACTTCGAAAATAATGCACTTAGGAGGCTCTGCCTGCGATTTTTGTGATCTCCTTTCCATGCTCTTTTAGCGTGTATAAGCACAAGTCGACCGAAACACTTCCCATTTTTTGCCGAAATAAATTGCAAGGGGTATGTATTCCTTACCGTTTCCTCGATTTTCTATAATCGCCTGTAACTTTTGAAACACCGATCGAAACCTATGCTAATCATACATTTTCTTGAAGCTGTCGACGCGTACCTTAAGATAGGTCTATCAGCGAAAGCCCATCTGAAAAAAAATATTCTTTCAGTAGTAGTGGTCGACCAAGGCTCTTCCTCGATTAATCAAGTCTTTGGTTTTTTGGCTGTAACTTCGAAAATAATGCACTTAGGAGGCTCTGCCTGCGATTTTTGTAATCCCCTTTCCATGGTTTTTAAGCGTGTATAAGCACAAGTCGACCGAAACACTTTCCATTTTTTGCCGAAATATATTGCAAGGGGAATGTATTCCTTACCGTTTCCTCGATTTTCTATAATCGCCTGTAACTTTCGAAACACCGATCAAAACCTATGATAATCATACATTTTCTTGAAGCTGTCGACGCGTACCTTAAGATAGGTCTATCAGCGAAAGCCCATCTGAAAAAAAATATTCTTTCAGTAGTAGTGGTCGACCAAGGCTCTTCCTCGATTAATCAAGTCTTTGGTTTTTTGGCTGTAACTTCGAAAATAATGCACTTAGAAAGCTCTGCCTGCGATTTTTGTGATTCTCTTTCCATCCTCTTTAAGCATGTGTAAGCACAAGTTGACCGAAACACTTTCCATTTTTTGCCGAAATAAATTGCAAGGGGTATGTATTCCTTACCGTTTCCTCGATTTTCTATAATCGCCTGTAACTTTCGAAACACCGATCGAAACCTATGCTAATCATACATTTTCTTGAAGCCCTCGACACGTACCTTAAGATGGGACTATCAGGGTAAACCCATCTTTAAAAAAAAATTGTTTTAGTTGTAGTGGTTGACCAAGGCTCTTCCTCGATCAATCAAGCCTTTGGTTTTTTGGCTGTAACTTCGAAAATAATGCACTTAGGAGGCTCTGCCTGCGATTTTTGTGATCCCCTTTCCATGCTCTTTAAGCGCGTGTAAGCACAAGTCGACCGAAACACTTTCCATTTTTTGCCGAAATAAATTGCAAGGGGTATGTATTCCTTACCGTTTCCTCGATTTTCTTTAATCGCCTGTAACTTTCGAAACACCGATCGAAACCTATGATAATCATACATTTTCTTGAAGCTCTCGACGCGTACCTTAAGATAGGTCTATCAGCGAAAGCCCATCTGAAAAAAAAATATTCTTTCAGTAGTAGTGGTCGATCAAGGCTCTTCCTCGATTAATCAAGTCTTTGGTTTTTTGGCTATAACTTCGAAAATAATGCACTTAGAAAGCTCTGCCTGCGATTTTTGTGATCCTCTTTCCATCCTCTTTAAGCGTGTGTAAGCACAAGTCGACCGAAACACTTTCCAGTTTTTGCCGAAATAAATTGCAAGGGGTATGTATTCCTTACCGTTTCCTCGATTTTCTATAATCGCCTGTAACTTTCGAAATACCGATCGAAACCTATGCTAATCATACATTTTCTTGAAGCTGTCGACGCGTACCTTAAGATGGGACTATCAGGGAAAACCCATCTAAAAAAAAATGGTTTCAGTTGTAGTGGTCGACCAAGGCTCTTCCTCGATTAATCAAGCCTTTGGTTTTTTGGCTGTAACTTCGAAAATAATGCACTTAGGAGGCTCTGCCTGCGATTTTTGTGATCTCCTTTCCATCCTCTTTAAGCGTGTGTAAGCACAAGTCGACCGAAACACTATCCATTTTTTGCCGAAATAAATTGCAAGGGGTATGTATTCCTTACCGTTTCCTCGATTTTTTTCAATCGCCTGTAACTTTCGAAACACCGATCGAAACCTATGATAATCATACATTTTCTTGAAGCTCCCGACGCGTACCTTAAGATAGGACTATCAGCGAAAGCCCATCTCTAAAAAAAATTGTTTCAGTTGTAGTGGTCGACCAAGGCTCTTCCTCGATTAATCAAGCCTTTGGTTTTTTGGCTGTAACTTCGAAAATAATGCACTTAGGAGGCTCTGCCTGCGATTTTTGTGATCCCCTTTCCATGCTCTTTAAGCGTGTATAAGCACAAGTCGACCGAAACACTTTCCATTTTTTGCCGAAATAAATTGCAAGGGGTATGTATTCCTTACCGTTTCTTCGATTTTCTATAATCGCCTGTAACTTTCGAAATACCGATCGAAACCTATGCTAATCATACATTTTCTTGAAGCTGTCGACGCGTACCTTAAGATAGGTCTATCAGCGAAAGCCCATCTGAAAAAAAATATTCTGTCAGTAGTAGTGGTCGACCAAGGCTCTTCCTCGATTAATCAAGTCTTTGGTTTTTTGGCTGTAACTTCGAAAATAATGCACTTAGAAAGCTCTGGCTGCGATTTTTGTGATTCTCTTTCCATCCTCTTTAAGCATGTGTGAGCACAAGTCGACCGAAACACTTTCCATTTTTTGCCGAAATAAATTGCAAGGGGTATGTATTCCTTACCGTTTCCTCGATTTTCTTTAATCGCCTGTAACTTTCGAAACACCGATCGAAACCTATGATAATCATACATTTTCTTGAAGCTCTCGACGCGTACCTTAAGATAGGACTATCAGCGAAAGCCCATCTTTAAAAAAAAATTGTTTCAGTTGTAGTGGTCGACCAAGGCTCTTCCTCGATTAATCAAGCCTTTGGTTTTTTGGCTGTAACTTCGAAAATAATGCACTTAGGAGGCTCTGCCTGCGATTTTTGTGATCCCCTTTCCATCCTCTTTAAGCGTGTATAAACACAAGTCGACCGAAGCACTTTCCATTTTTTGCCGAAATAAATTGCAAGGGGTATGTATTCCTTACCGTTTCCTCGATTTTCTATAATCGCCTGTAACTTTTGAAACACCGATCGAAACCTATGTTAATCATACATTTTCTTGAAGCTGTCGACGCGTACCTTAAGATAGGACTATCAGCGAAAGCCCATCTGAAAAAAAAATATTCTTTCAGTAGTAGTGGTCGATCAAGGCTCTTCTTCGATTAATCAAGTCTTTGGTTTTTTGGCTATAACTTCGAAAATAATGCACTTAGAAAGCTCTGCCTGCGATTTTTGTGATCTCCTTTCCATGCTCTTTAAGCGTGTACAAGCACAAGTCGACCGAAACACTTTCCATTTTTTGCCGAAATAAATTGCAAGGGGTATGTATTCCTTACCGTTTCCTCGATTTTCGATAATCGCCTGTAACTTTCGAAACACCGATCGAAACCTATGATAATCATACATTTTCTTGAAGCTCCCGACGCGTACCTTAAGATAGGACTATCAGCGAAAGCCCATCTCTAAAAAAAATTGTTTCAGTTGTAGTGGTCGACCAAGGCTCTTCCTCGATTAATCAAGCCTTTGGTTTTTTGGCTGTAACTTCGAAAATAATGCACTTAGGAGGCTCTGCCTGCGATTTTTGTGATCCCCTTTCCATGCTCTTTAAGCGTGTATAAGCACAAGTCGACCGAAACACTTTCCATTTTTTGCCGAAATAAATTGCAAGGGGTATGTATTCCTTACCGTTTCCTCGATTTTCTATAATCGCCTGTAACTTTCGAAATACCGATCGAAACCTATGCTAATCATACATTTTCTTGAAGCTGTCGACGCGTACCTTAACATAGGTCTATCAGCGAAAGCCCATCTGAAAAAAAATATTCTGTCAGTAGTAGTGGTCGACCAAGGCTCTTCCTCGTTTAATCAAGTCTTTGGTTTTTTGGCTGTAACTTCGAAAATAATGCACTTAGAAAGCTCTGGCTGCGATTTTTGTGATTCTCTTTCCATCCTCTTTAAGCATGTGTGAGCACAAGTCGACCGAAACACTTTCCATTTTTTGCCGAAATAAATTGCAAGGGGTATGTATTCCTTACCGTTTCCTCGATTTTCTTTAATCGCCTGTAACTTTCGAAACACCGATCGAAACCTATGATAATCATACATTTTCTTGAAGCTGTCGACGCGTACCTTAAGATAGGACTATCAGCGAAAGCCCATCTGAAAAAGAAATATTCTTTCAGTAGTAGTGGTCGATCAAGGCTCTTCCTCGATTAATCAAGCCTTTGGTTTTTGGCTGTAACTTCGAAAATAATGCACTTAGGAGGCTCTGCCTGCGATTTTTGTGATCCGCTGTCCATCCTCTTTAAGCGTGTGTAAGCACAAGTCGACCGAAACACTTTCCATTTTTTGCCGAAATAAATTGCAAGGGGTATGTATTCCTTACCGTTTCCTCGATTTTGTTTAATCGCCTGTAACTTTCGAAGCACCGATCGAAACCTATGATAATCATACATTTTCTTGAAGCTCTCGACGCGTACCTTAAGATGGAACTATCAGGGAAAACCCATCTTTAAAAAAAAATTGTTTCAGTTGTAGTGGTCGACCAAGGCTCTTCCTCGATTAATCAAGCCTTTGGTTTTTTGGCTGTAACTTCGAAAATAATGCACTTAGGAGGCTCTGCCTGCGATTTTTGTGACCCCCTTTCCATCCTCTTTAAGCGTGTATAAACACAAGTCGACAAAAGCACTTTCCATTTTTTGCCGAAATAAATTGCAAGGGGTATGTATTCCTTACTGTTTCCTCGATTTTCTATAATCGCCTGTAACTTTTGAAACACCGATCGAAACCTATGCTAATCATACATTTTCTTGAAGCTGTCGACGCGTACCTTAAGATAGGACTATCAGCGAAAGCCCATCTGAAAAAAAATATTCTTTCAGTAGTAGTAGTCGACCAAGGCTCTTCCTCGATTAATCAAGTCCTTGGTTTTTTGGCTGTAACTTCGAAAATAATGCACTTAGAAAGCTCTGCCTGCGATTTTTGTGATTCTCTTTCCATCCTCTTTAAGCATGTGTAAGCACAAGTCGACCGAAACACTTTCCATTTTTTGCCGAAATAAATTGCAAGGGGTATGTATTCCTTACCGTTTCCTCGATTTTCTATAATCGCCTGTCACTTTCGAAACACTGATCGAAACCTATGATAATCATACATTTTCTCGAAACTGTCGACGCGTACCTTAAGATAGGTCAATCAGCGAAAGCCTATCTGAAAAAAAATATTCTTTCAGTAGTAGTGGTCGACCAAGGCTCTTCCTCGATTAATCAAGTCTTTGGTTTTTTGGCTGTGACTTCGAAAATAATGCACTTAGAAAGCTCTGCCTGCGATTTTTGTGATTCTCTTTCCATCCTCTTTAAGCATGTGTAAGCACAAGTTGACCGAAACACTTTCCATTTTTTGCCGAAATAAATTGCAAGGGGTATGTATTCCTTACCGTTTCCTCGATTTTCTATAATCGCCTGTAACTTTCAAAACACCGATCGAAACCTATGCTAATCATACATTTTCTTGAAGCTCTCGACGCGTACCTTAAGATGGGACTATCAGGGAAAACGGATCTAAAAAAAAATTGTTTCAGTTGTAGTGGTCGACCAAGGCTCTTCCTCGATTAATCAAGCCTTTGGTTTTTTGGCTGTAACTTCGAAAATAATGCACTTAGGAGGCTCTGCCTGCGATTTTTGTGATCTCCTTTCCATGCTCTTTAAGCGTGTATAAGCACAAGTCGACCGAAACACTTTCCATTTTTTGCCGAAATAAATTGCAAGGGGTATGTATTCCTTACCGTTTCCTCGATTTTCTATAATCGCCTGTAACTTTCGAAACACCGATCGAAACCTATGCTAATCATACATTTTCTTGAAGCCCTCGACGCGTACCTTAAGATGGGACTATCAGGGAAAACCCATCTGAAAAAAAATATTCTTTCAGTAGTAGTGGTCGACCAAGGCTCTTCCTCGATTAATCAAGTCTTTGGTTTTTTTGGCTGTAACTTCGAAAATAATGCACTTAGGAGGCTCTGCCTGCGATTTTTGTAATCCCCTTTCCATGGTTTTTAAGCGTGTATAAGCACAAGTCGACCGAAACACTTTCCATTTTTTGCCGAAATATATTGCAAGGGGAATGTATTCCTTACCGTTTCCTCGATTTTCTATAATCGCCTGTAACTTTCGAAACACCGATCAAAACCTATGATAATCATACATTTTCTTGAAGCTGTCGACGCGTACCTTAAGATAGGTCTATCAGCGAAAGCCCATCTGAAAAAAAATATTCTTTCAGTAGTAGTGGTCGACCAAGGCTCTTCCTCGATTAATCAAGTCTTTGGTTTTTTGGCTGTAACTTCGAAAATAATGCACTTAGAAAGCTCTGCCTGCGATTTTTGTGATTCTCTTTCCATCCTCTTTAAGCATGTGTAAGCACAAGTTGACCGAAACACTTTCATTTTTTGCCGAAATAAATTGCAAGGGGTATGTATTCCTTACCGTTTCCTCGATTTTCTATAATCGCCTGTAACTTTCGAAACACCGATCGAAACCTATGATAATCATACATTTTCTTGAAGCCCTCGACACGTACCTTAAGATGGGGACTATCAGGGAAAACCCATCTTTAAAAAAAAAATTGTTTCAGTTGTAGTGGTTGACCAAGGCTCTTCCTCGATTAATCAAGCCTTTGGTTTTTTGGCTGTAACTTCGAAAATAATGCACTTAGGAGGCTCTGCCTGCGATTTTTGTGATCCCCTTTCCATGCTCTTTAAGCGCGTGTAAGCACAAGTCGACCGAAACACTTTCCATTTTTTGCCGAAATAAATTGCAAGGGGTATGTATTCCTTACCGTTTCCTCGATTTTCTTTAATCGCCTGTAACTTTCGAAACACCGATCGAAACCTATGATAATCATACATTTTCTTGAAGCTGTCGACGCGTACCTTAAGATAGGACTATCAGCGAAAGCCCATCTGAAAAAAAAATATTCTTTCAGTAGTAGTGGTTGATCAAGGCTCTTCCTCGATTAATCAAGTCTTTGCTTTTTTGGCTGTAACTTCGAAAATAATGCACTTAGAAAGCTCTGTCTGCGATTTTTGTGATTCTCTTTCCATCCTCTTTAAGCATGTTTAAGCACAAGTTGACCGAAACACTTTCCATTTTTTGCCGAAATAAATTGCAAGGGGTATGTATTCCTTACCGTTTCCTCGATTTTCTATAATCGCCTGTAACTTTCGAAACACCGATCGAAACCTATGCTAATCATACATTTTCTTGAAGCTCTCGACGCGTACCTTAAGATGGGACTATCAGGGAAAACCCATCTTTAAAAAAAAATTGTTTCAGTTGCAGTGGTCGACCAAGGCTCTTCCTCGATTAATCAAGCCTTTGGTTTTTTTGGCTGTAACTTCGAAAATAATGCACTTAGGAGGCTCTGCCTGCGATTTTTGTGATCCCCTTTCCATGCTCTTTAAGCGTGTATAAGCACAAGTCGACCGAAACGCTTTCCATTTTTTGCCGAAATAAATTGCAAGGGGTATGTATTCGTTACCGTTTCCTCGATTTTCTATAATCGCCTGTAACTTTCGAAACACCGATCGAAACATATGCTAATCATACATTTTCTTGAAGCTGTCGACGCGTACCTTAAGATTGGACTATCAGCGAAAGCCCATCTGAAAAAAAAAAATTCTTTCAGTAGTAGTGGTCGACCAAGGCTTTTCCTCGATTAATCAAGTCTTTGGTTTTTTGGCTATAACTTCGAAAATAATGCACTTAGAAAGCTCTGCCTGCGATTTTTGTGATCCTCTTTCCATCCTCTTTAAGCGTGTATAAGCACAAGTCGACCGAAACACTTTCCATTTTTTGCCGAAATAAATTGCAAGGGGTATGTATTCCTTACCGTTTCCTCGATTTTCTTTAATCGCCTGTAACTTTCGAGACACCGATCGAAACCTATGATAATCATACATTTTCTTGAAGCTGTCGACGCGTACCTTAAGATAGGACTATCAGCGAAAGCCCATCTGAAAAAAAAATATTCTTTCAGTAGTAGTGGTCGATCAAGGCTCTTCCTCGATTAATCAAGCCTTTGGTTTTTTGGCTGTAACTTCGAAAATAATGCACTTAGAAAGCTCTGCCTGCGATTTTTGTGATCCTCTTTCCATCCTCTTTAAGCGTGTGTAAGCACAAGTCGACCGAAACACTTTC
The DNA here is from genome assembly GCA_914767735.1 of Anoplius nigerrimus. Taxonomy (NCBI): domain Eukaryota; kingdom Metazoa; phylum Arthropoda; class Insecta; order Hymenoptera; family Pompilidae; genus Anoplius; species Anoplius nigerrimus. The sequence continues at coordinate 73,612 of CAJZBX010000759.1, forward strand.
CTTTATTTGCCGAAATAAATTGCAAGGGCTTTGTATCCCTCACCGTTTCCTCGATTTTCTTTAATCGCCTGTAACTTTCGAAACACCGATCGAATCCTATGATAATCATACATTTTGTTGAAGCTCTCGACGCGTACCTTAAGATAGGACTATCAGCGAAAGCCCATCTTTAAAAAAAAATTGTTTCAGTTGTAGTGGTCGACCTAGGCTCTTCCTCGATTAATCAAGCCTTTGGTTTTTTGGCTGTAACTTCGAAAATAATGCACTTAGGAGGCTCTGCCTGCGATTTTTGTGATCCCTTTCCATGCTCTTTAAGCGTGTGTAAGCACAAGTCGACCGAAACACTTTCCATTTTTTGCCGAAATAAATTGCAAGGGGTATGTATTCCTTACCGTTTCCTCGATTTTCTTTAATCGCCTGTAACTTTCGAAACACCGATCGAAACCTATGATAATCATACATTTTCTTGAAGCTGTCGACGCGTACCTTAAGATAGGACTATCAGCGAAAGCCCATCTGAAAAAAAAATATTCTTTCAGTAGTAGTGGTCGATCAAGGCTCTTCCTCGATTAATCAAGTCTTTGGTTTTTTGGCTATAACTTCGAAAATAATGCACTTATAAAGCTCTGCCTGCGATTTTTGTGATCCTCTGTCCATCCTCTTTAAGCGTGTGTAAGCACAAGTCGACCGAAACACTTTCCATTTTTTGCCGAAATAAATTGCAAGGGGTATGTATTCCTTACCGTTTCCTCGATTTTCTATAATCGCCTGTAACTTTCGAAACACCGATCGAAACCTATGCTAATCATACATTTTCTTGAAGCTCTCGACGCGTACCTTAAGATGGGACTATCAGGGAAAACCCATCTAAAAAAAAATTGTTTCAGTTGTAGTGGTCGACCAAGGTTCTTCCTCGATTAATCAAGCCTTTGGTTTTTTGGCTGTAACTTCGAAAATAATGCACTTAGGAGGCTCTGCCTGCGATTTTTGTGATCTCCTTTCCATGCTCTTTAAGCGTGTATAAGCACAAGTCGACCGAAACACTTTCCATTTTTTGCCGAAATAAATTGCAAGGGGTATGTATTCCTTACCGTTTCCTCGATTTTCTATAATCGCCTGTAACTTTCGAAACACCGATCGAAACCTATGCTAATCATACATTTTCTTGAAGCTGTCGACGCGTACCTTAAGATAGGTCTATCAGCGAAAGCCCATCTGAAAAAAAATATTCTTTCAGTAGTAGTGGTCGACCAAGGCTCTTCCTCGATTAATCAAGTCTTTGCTTTTTTGGCTGTAACTTCGAAAATAATGCACTTAGAAAGCTCTGTCTGCGATTTTTGTGATTCTCTTTCCATCCTCTTTAAGCATGTTTAAGCACAAGTTGACCGAAACACTTTCCATTTTTTGCCGAAATAAATTGCAAGGGGTATGTATTCCTTACCGTTTCCTCGATTTTCTATAATCGCCTGTAACTTTCGAAACACCGATCGAAACCTATGCTAATCATACATTTTCTTGAAGCTCTCGACGCGTACCTTAAGATGGGACTATCAGGGAAAACCCATCTTTAAAAAAAAATTGTTTCAGTTGCAGTGGTCGACCAAGGCTCTTCCTCGATTAATCAAGCCTTTGGTTTTTTGGCTGTAACTTCGAAAATAATGCACTTAGGAGGCTCTGCCTGCGATTTTTGTGATCCTCTGTCCATCCTCTTTAAGCGTGTGTAAGCACAAGTCGACCGAAACACTTTCCATTTTTTGCCGAAATAAATTGCAAGGGGTATGTATTCCTTACCGTTTCCTCGATTTTCTATAATCGCCTGTAACTTTCGAAACACCGATCGAAACCTATGCTAATCATACATTTTCTTGAAGCTCTCGACGCGTACCTTAAGATGGGACTATCAGGGAAAACACATCTAAAAAAAAATTGTTTCAGTTGTAGTGGTCGACCAAGGTTCTTCCTCGATTAATCAAGCCTTTGGTTTTTTGGCTGTAACTTCGAAAATAATGCACTTAGGAGGCTCTGCCTGCGATTTTTGTGATCTCCTTTCCATGCTCTTTAAGCGTGTATAAGCACAAGTCGACCGAAACACTTTCCATTTTTTGCCGAAATAAATTGCAAGGGGTATGTATTCCTTACCGTTTCCTCGATTTTCTATAATCGCCTGTAACTTTCGAAACACCGATCGAAACCTATGCTAATCATACATTTTCTTGAAGCTGTCGACGCGTACCTTAAGATAGGTCTATCAGCGAAAGCCCATCTGAAAAAAAATATTCTTTCAGTAGTAGTGGTCGACCAAGGCTCTTCCTCGATTAATCAAGCCTTTGGTTTTTTGGCTGTAACTTCGAAAATAATGCACTTAGGAGGCTCTGCCTGCGATTTTTGTGATCCCCTTTCCATGCTCTTTAAGCGTGTATAAGCACAAGTCGACCGAAACACTTTCCATTTTTTGCCGAAATAAATTGCAAGGGGTATGTATTCCTTACCGTTTCCTCGATTTTCTATAATCGCCTGTAACTTTCGAAATACCGATCGAAACCTATGCTAATCATACATTTTCTTGAAGCTGTCGACGCGTACCTTAAGATAGGTCTATCAGCGAAAGCCCATCTGAAAAAAAATATTCTGTCAGTAGTAGTGGTCGACCAAGGCTCTTCCTCGTTTAATCAAGTCTTTGGTTTTTTGGCTGTAACTTCGAAAATAATGCACTTAGAAAGCTCTGGCTGCGATTTTTGTGATTCTCTTTCCATCCTCTTTAAGCATGTGTGAGCACAAGTCGACCGAAACACTTTCCATTTTTTGCCGAAATAAATTGCAAGGGGTATGTATTCCTTACCGTTTCCTCGATTTTCTTTAATCGCCTGTAACTTTCGAAACACCGATCGAAACCTATGATAATCATACATTTTCTTGAAGCTGTCGACGCGTACCTTAAGATAGGACTATCAGCGAAAGCCCATCTGAAAAAGAAATATTCTTTCAGTAGTAGTGGTCGATCAAGGCTCTTCCTCGATTAATCAAGCCTTTGGTTTTTGGCTGTAACTTCGAAAATAATGCACTTAGGAGGCTCTGCCTGCGATTTTTGTGATCCGCTGTCCATCCTCTTTAAGCGTGTGTAAGCACAAGTCGACCGAAACACTTTCCATTTTTTGCCGAAATAAATTGCAAGGGGTATGTATTCCTTACCGTTTCCTCGATTTTGTTTAATCGCCTGTAACTTTCGAAGCACCGATCGAAACCTATGATAATCATACATTTTCTTGAAGCTCTCGACGCGTACCTTAAGATGGAACTATCAGGGAAAACCCATCTTTAAAAAAAAATTGTTTCAGTTGTAGTGGTCGACCAAGGCTCTTCCTCGATTAATCAAGCCTTTGGTTTTTTGGCTGTAACTTCGAAAATAATGCACTTAGGAGGCTCTGCCTGCGATTTTTGTGACCCCCTTTCCATCCTCTTTAAGCGTGTATAAACACAAGTCGACAAAAGCACTTTCCATTTTTTGCCGAAATAAATTGCAAGGGGTATGTATTCCTTACTGTTTCCTCGATTTTCTATAATCGCCTGTAACTTTTGAAACACCGATCGAAACCTATGCTAATCATACATTTTCTTGAAGCTGTCGACGCGTACCTTAAGATAGGACTATCAGCGAAAGCCCATCTGAAAAAAAATATTCTTTCAGTAGTAGTAGTCGACCAAGGCTCTTCCTCGATTAATCAAGTCCTTGGTTTTTTGGCTGTAACTTCGAAAATAATGCACTTAGAAAGCTCTGCCTGCGATTTTTGTGATTCTCTTTCCATCCTCTTTTAGCATGTGTAAGCACAAGTCGACCGAAACACTTTCCATTTTTTGCCGAAATAAATTGCAAGGGGTATGTATTCCTTACCGTTTCCTCGATTTTCTATAATCGCCTGTCACTTTCGAAACACTGATCGAAACCTATGATAATCATACATTTTCTCGAAACTGTCGACGCGTACCTTAAGATAGGTCAATCAGCGAAAGCCTATCTGAAAAAAAATATTCTTTCAGTAGTAGTGGTCGACCAAGGCTCTTCCTCGATTAATCAAGTCTTTGGTTTTTTGGCTGTGACTTCGAAAATAATGCACTTAGAAAGCTCTGCCTGCGATTTTTGTGATTCTCTTTCCATCCTCTTTAAGCATGTGTAAGCACAAGTTGACCGAAACACTTTCCATTTTTTGCCGAAATAAATTGCAAGGGGTATGTATTCCTTACCGTTTCCTCGATTTTCTATAATCGCCTGTAACTTTCAAAACACCGATCGAAACCTATGCTAATCATACATTTTCTTGAAGCTCTCGACGCGTACCTTAAGATGGGACTATCAGGGAAAACGGATCTAAAAAAAAATTGTTTCAGTTGTAGTGGTCGACCAAGGCTCTTCCTCGATTAATCAAGCCTTTGGTTTTTTGGCTGTAACTTCGAAAATAATGCACTTAGGAGGCTCTGCCTGCGATTTTTGTGATCTCCTTTCCATGCTCTTTAAGCGTGTATAAGCACAAGTCGACCGAAACACTTTCCATTTTTTGCCGAAATAAATTGCAAGGGGTATGTATTCCTTACCGTTTCCTCGATTTTCTATAATCGCCTGTAACTTTCGAAACACCGATCGAAACCTATGCTAATCATACATTTTCTTGAAGCCCTCGACGCGTACCTTAAGATGGGACTATCAGGGAAAACCCATCTGAAAAAAAATATTCTTTCAGTAGTAGTGGTCGACCAAGGCTCTTCCTCGATTAATCAAGTCTTTGGTTTTTTGGCTGTAACTTCGAAAATAATGCACTTAGGAGGCTCTGCCTGCGATTTTTGTAATCCCCTTTCCATGGTTTTTAAGCGTGTATAAGCACAAGTCGACCGAAACACTTTCCATTTTTTGCCGAAATATATTGCAAGGGGAATGTATTCCTTACCGTTTCCTCGATTTTCTATAATCGCCTGTAACTTTCGAAACACCGATCAAAACCTATGATAATCATACATTTTCTTGAAGCTGTCGACGCGTACCTTAAGATAGGTCTATCAGCGAAAGCCCATCTGAAAAAAAATATTCTTTCAGTAGTAGTGGTCGACCAAGGCTCTTCCTCGATTAATCAAGTCTTTGGTTTTTTGGCTGTAACTTCGAAAATAATGCACTTAGAAAGCTCTGCCTGCGATTTTTGTGATTCTCTTTCCATCCTCTTTAAGCATGTGTAAGCACAAGTTGACCGAAACACTTTCCATTTTTTGCCGAAATAAATTGCAAGGGGTATGTATTCCTTACCGTTTCCTCGATTTTCTATAATCGCCTGTAACTTTCGAAACACCGATCGAAACCTATGCTAATCATACATTTTCTTGAAGCCCTCGACACGTACCTTAAGATGGGACTATCAGGGAAAACCCATCTTTAAAAAAAAATTGTTTCAGTTGTAGTGGTTGACCAAGGCTCTTCCTCGATTAATCAAGCCTTTGGTTTTTTGGCTGTAACTTCGAAAATAATGCACTTAGGAGGCTCTGCCTGCGATTTTTGTGATCCCCTTTCCATGCTCTTTAAGCGCGTGTAAGCACAAGTCGACCGAAACACTTTCCATTTTTTGCCGAAATAAATTGCAAGGGGTATGTATTCCTTACCGTTTCCTCGATTTTCTTTAATCGCCTGTAACTTTCGAAACACCGATCGAAACCTATGATAATCATACATTTTCTTGAAGCTGTCGACGCGTACCTTAAGATAGGACTATCAGCGAAAGCCCATCTGAAAAAAAAATATTCTTTCAGTAGTAGTGGTTGATCAAGGCTCTTCCTCGATTAATCAAGTCTTTGCTTTTTTGGCTGTAACTTCGAAAATAATGCACTTAGAAAGCTCTGTCTGCGATTTTTGTGATTCTCTTTCCATCCTCTTTAAGCCTGTTTAAGCACAAGTTGACCGAAACACTTTCCATTTTTTGCCGAAATAAATTGCAAGGGGTATGTATTCCTTACCGTTTCCTCGATTTTCTATAATCGCCTGTAACTTTCGAAACACCGATCGAAACCTATGCTAATCATACATTTTCTTGAAGCTCTCGACGCGTACCTTAAGATGGGACTATCAGGGAAAACCCATCTTTAAAAAAAAATTGTTTCAGTTGCAGTGGTCGACCAAGGCTCTTCCTCGATTAATCAAGCCTTTGGTTTTTTGGCTGTAACTTCGAAAATAATGCACTTAGGAGGCTCTGCCTGCGATTTTTGTGATCCCCTTTCCATGCTCTTTAAGCGTGTATAAGCACAAGTCGACCGAAACGCTTTCCATTTTTTGCCGAAATAAATTGCAAGGGGTATGTATTCGTTACCGTTTCCTCGATTTTCTATAATCGCCTGTAACTTTCGAAACACCGATCGAAACATATGCTAATCATACATTTTCTTGAAGCTGTCGACGCGTACCTTAAGATTGGACTATCAGCGAAAGCCCATCTGAAAAAAAAAAATTCTTTCAGTAGTAGTGGTCGACCAAGGCTTTTCCTCGATTAATCAAGTCTTTGGTTTTTTGGCTATAACTTCGAAAATAATGCACTTAGAAAGCTCTGCCTGCGATTTTTGTGATCCTCTTTCCATCCTCTTTAAGCGTGTATAAGCACAAGTCGACCGAAACACTTTCCATTTTTTGCCGAAATAAATTGCAAGGGGTATGTATTCCTTACCGTTTCCTCGATTTTCTTTAATCGCCTGTAACTTTCGAGACACCGATCGAAACCTATGATAATCATACATTTTCTTGAAGCTGTCGACGCGTACCTTAAGATAGGACTATCAGCGAAAGCCCATCTGAAAAAGAAATATTCTTTCAGTAGTAGTGGTCGATCAAGGCTCTTCCTCGATTAATCAAGCCTTTGGTTTTTTGGCTGTAACTTCGAAAATAATGCACTTAGAAAGCTCTGCCTGCGATTTTTGTGATCCTCTTTCCATCCTCTTTAAGCGTGTGTAAGCACAAGTCGACCGAAACACTTTCCAGTTTTTGCCGAAATAAATTGCAAGGGCTATGTATTCCTTACCGTTTCCTCGATTTTCTTTAATCGCCTGTAACTTTCGAAACACCGATCGAATCCTATGATAATCATACATTTTGTTGAAGCTCTCGACGCGTACCTTAAGATAGGACTATCAGCGAAAGCCCATCTTTAAAAAAAAATTGTTTCAGTTGTAGTGGTCGACCTAGGCTCTTCCTCGATTAATCAAGCCTTTGGTTTTTTGGCTGTAACTTCGAAAATAATGCACTTAGGAGGCTCTGCCTGCGATTTTTGTGATCCCTTTCCATGCTCTTTAAGCGTGTGTAAGCACAAGTCGACCGAAACACTTTCCATTTTTTGCCGAAATAAATTGCAAGGGGTATGTATTCCTTACCGTTTCCTCGATTTTCTTTAATCGCCTGTAACTTTCGAAACACCGATCGAAACCTATGATAATCATACATTTTCTTGAAGCTGTCGACGCGTACCTTAAGATAGGACTATCAGCGAAAGCCCATCTGAAAAAAAAATATTCTTTCAGTAGTAGTGGTCGATCAAGGCTCTTCCTCGATTAATCAAGTCTTTGGTTTTTTGGCTATAACTTCGAAAATAATGCACTTATAAAGCTCTGCCTGCGATTTTTGTGATCCTCTGTCCATCCTCTTTAAGCGTGTGTAAGCACAAGTCGACCGAAACACTTTCCATTTTTTGCCGAAATAAATTGCAAGGGGTATGTATTCCTTACCGTTTCCTCGATTTTCTATAATCGCCTGTAACTTTCGAAACACCGATCGAAACCTATGCTAATCATACATTTTCTTGAAGCTCTCGACGCGTACCTTAAGATGGGACTATCAGGGAAAACCCATCTAAAAAAAAATTGTTTCAGTTGTAGTGGTCGACCAAGGTTCTTCCTCGATTAATCAAGCCTTTGGTTTTTTGGCTGTAACTTCGAAAATAATGCACTTAGGAGGCTCTGCCTGCGATTTTTGTGATCTCCTTTCCATGCTCTTTAAGCGTGTATAAGCACAAGTCGACCGAAACACTTTCCATTTTTTGCCGAAATAAATTGCAAGGGGTATGTATTCCTTACCGTTTCCTCGATTTTCTATAATCGCCTGTAACTTTCGAAACACCGATCGAAACCTATGCTAATCATACATTTTCTTGAAGCTGTCGACGCGTACCTTAAGATAGGTCTATCAGCGAAAGCCCATCTGAAAAAAAATATTCTTTCAGTAGTAGTGGTCGACCAAGGCTCTTCCTCGATTAATCAAGTCTTTGGTTTTTTGTTTGTAATTTCGAAAATAATGCACTTAGAAAGCTCTCCCTGCGATTTTTGTGATTCTCTTTCTATCCTCTTTAAGCATGCGTAAGCACAAGTTGACCGAAACACTTTCCATTTTTTGCCGAAATAAATTGCAAGGGGTATGTATTCCTTACCGTTTCCTCGATTTTCTATAATCGCCTGTAACTTTCGAAACACCGATCGAAACCTATGCTAATCATACATTTTCTTGAAGCTGTCGACGCGTACCATACGATAGGACTATCAGCGAAAGCCCATCTGAAAAGAAAATATTCTTTCAGTAGTAGTGGTCGATCAAGGCTCTTCCTCGATTAATCAAGTCTTTGGTTTTTTGGCTATAACTTCGAAAATAATGCACTTAGAAAGCTCTGCCTGCGATTTTTGTGATCTCCTATCCATGCTCTTTAAGCGTGTATAAGCACAAGTCGACCGAAACACTTTCCATTTTTTGCCGAAATAAATTGCAAGGGGTATGTATTCCTTACAGTTTCCTCGATTTTCTATAATCGCCTGTAACTTTCGAAATACCGATCGAAACCTATGCTAATCATACATTTTCTTGAAACTGTCGACGCGTACCTTAAGATAGGTCAATCAGCGAAAGCCTATCTGAAAAAAAATATTCTTTCAGTAGTAGTGGTCGACCAAGGCTCTTCCTCGATTAATCAAGCCTTTGGTTTTTTGGCTGTAACTTCGAAAATAATACACTTAGGAGGCTCTGCCTTCGATTTTTGTAATCTCCTTTCCATGCTCTTTAAGCGTGTATAAGCACAAGTCGACCGAAACACTTTCCATTTTTTGCCGAAATATATTGCAATGGGTATGTATTCCTTACCGTTTCCTCGATTTTATTTAATCGCCTGTAACTTTCGAAACACCGGTCGAAACCTATGATAATCATACATTTTCTTGAAGCTGTCGACGCGTACCTTAAGATAGGCCTATCAGCGAAAGCCCATCTTTAAAAAAAAATTGTTTCAGTTGTAGTGGTCGACCAAGGCTCTTCCTCGATTAATCAAGCCTTTGGTTTTTTGGCTATAACTTCGAAAATAATGCACTTCGGAGGCTCTGCCTGCGATTTTTGTGATCCTCTTTCCATCCTCTTTAAGCGTGTGTAAGCACAAGTCGACCGAAACACTATCCATTTTTTGCCGAAATAAATTGCAAGGGGTATGTATTCCTTACCGTTTCCTCGATTTTCTTTAATCGCCTGTAACTTTCGAAACACCGATCGAAACCTATGCTAATCATACATTTTCTTGAAACTGTCGACGCGTACCTTAAGATAGGACTATCAGCGAAAGCTAATCTTTAAAAAAAAATAATGTTTCAGTAGTAGTGGTCGACAAAGGCTCTTCTTCGATTAATCAAGTCTTTGGTATTTAGGCTGTAACTTCGAATATAATGCACTTAGAAAGCTCTGCCTGCGATTTTTGTGGTCCTCTTTCCATCCTCTTTAAGCCTGTATAAGCACAAGTCGACCGAAACACTTTCCATTTTTTGCCGAAATAAATTGCAATGGGTATGTATTCCTTACCGTTTCCTCGATTTTCTTTAATCGCCTGTAACTTTCGAAACACCAATCGAAACCTATGATAATCATACATTTTCTTGAAGCTCTCGACGCGTACCTTATGATAGGACTATCAGCGAAAGCCCATCTTTAAAAAAAAATTGTTTCAGTTGCAGTGGTCGACCAAGGCTCTTCCTCGATTAATCAAGTCTTTGGTTTTTTGGCTGTAACTTCGAAAATAATGCACTTAGAAAGCTCTTCCTGCGATTTTTGTGATTCTCTTTCCATCCTCTTTAAGCATGTGTAAGCACAAGTCGACCGAAATACTTTCCATTTTTTGCCGAAATAAATTGCAAGGGGTATGTATTCCTTACCGTTTCCTCGATTTTCTATAATCGCCTGTAACTTTCGAAACACCGATCGAAACCTATGATAATCATACATTTTCTTGAAGCTGTCGACGCGTACCTTAAGATAGGACTATTAGCGAAAGCCTATCTGAAAAAAAAATATTCTTTCAGTAGTAATGGTCGATCAAGGCTCTTCCTCGATTAATCAAGTCTTTGGTTTTTTGGCTATAACTTCGAAAATAATGCACTTAGAAAGCTCTGCCTGCGATTTTTGTGATTCTCTTTCCATCCTCTTTAAGCATGTGTAAGCACAAGTTGACCGAAACACTTTCCATTTTTTGCCGAAATAAATTGCAAGGGGTATGTATTCCTTACCGTTTCGTCGATTTTCTTTAATCGCCTGTAACTTTCGGAACACCGATCGAAACCTATGATAATCATACATTTTCTTGAAGCTGTCGACGCGTACCTTAAGATAGGACTATCAGCGAAAGCCCATCTGAAAAAAAAATATTCTTTCAGTAGTAGTGGTTGATCAAGGCTCTTCCTCGATTAATCAAGTCTTTGCTTTTTTGGCTGTAACTTCGAAAATAATGCACTTAGAAAGCTCTGTCTGCGATTTTTGTGATTCTCTTTCCATCCTCTTTAAGCATGTTTAAGCACAAGTTGACCGAAACACTTTCCATTTTTTGCCGAAATAAATTGCAAGGGGTATGTATTCCTTACCGTTTCCTCGATTTTCTATAATCGCCTGTAACTTTCGAAACACCGATCGAAACCTATGCTAATCATACATTTTCTTGAAGCTCTCGACGCGTACCTTAAGATGGGACTATCAGGGAAAACCCATCTTTAAAAAAAAATTGTTTCAGTTGCAGTGGTCGACCAAGGCTCTTCCTCGATTAATCAAGCCTTTGGTTTTTTGGCTGTAACTTCGAAAATAATGCACTTAGGAGGCTCTGCCTGCGATTTTTGTGATCCTCTGTCCATCCTCTTTAAGCGTGTGTAAGCACAAGTCGACCGAAACACTTTCCATTTTTTGCCGAAATAAATTGCAAGGGGTATGTATTCCTTACCGTTTCCTCGATTTTCTATAATCGCCTGTAACTTTCGAAACACCGATCGAAACCTATGCTAATCATACATTTTCTTGAAGCTCTCGACGCGTACCTTAAGATGGGACTATCAGGGAAAACACATCTAAAAAAAAATTGTTTCAGTTGTAGTGGTCGACCAAGGTTCTTCCTCGATTAATCAAGCCTTTGGTTTTTTGGCTGTAACTTCGAAAATAATGCACTTAGGAGGCTCTGCCTGCGATTTTTGTGATCTCCTTTCCATGCTCTTTAAGCGTGTATAAGCACAAGTCGACCGAAACACTTTCCATTTTTTGCCGAAATAAATTGCAAGGGGTATGTATTCCTTACCGTTTCCTCGATTTTCTATAATCGCCTGTAACTTTCGAAACACCGATCGAAACCTATGCTAATCATACATTTTCTTGAAGCTGTCGACGCGTACCATACGATAGGACTATCAGCGAAAGCCCATCTGAAAAGAAAATATTCTTTCAGTAGTAGTGGTCGATCAAGGCTCTTCCTCGATTAATCAAGTCTTTGGTTTTTTGGCTATAACTTCGAAAATAATGCACTTAGAAAGCTCTGCCTGCGATTTTTGTGATCTCCTATCCATGCTCTTTAAGCGTGTATAAGCACAAGTCGACCGAAACACTTTCCATTTTTTGCCGAAATAAATTGCAAGGGGTATGTATTCCTTACAGTTTCCTCGATTTTCTATAATCGCCTGTAACTTTCGAAATACCGATCGAAACCTATGCTAATCATACATTTTCTTGAAACTGTCGACGCGTACCTTAAGATAGGTCAATCAGCGAAAGCCTATCTGAAAAAAAATATTCTTTCAGTAGTAGTGGTCGACCAAGGCTCTTCCTCGATTAATCAAGTCTTTGGTTTTTTGGCTGTAATTTCGAAAATAATGCACTTAGAAAGCTCTGCGTGCGATTTTTGTGATTCTCTTTCCATCCTCTTTAAGCATGTGTAAGCACAAGTTGACCGAAACACTTTCCATTTTTTGCCGAAATAAATTGCAAGGGGTATGTATTCCTTACCGTTTCCTCGATTTTCTATAATCGCCTGTAACTTTTGAAACACCGATCGAAACCTATGCTAATCATACATTTTCTTGAAGCTCTCGACGCGTACCTTAAGATGGGACTATCAGGGAAAACCCATCTTTAAAAAAAAATTGTTTCAGTTGCAGTGGTCGACCAAGGCTCTTCCTCGATTAATCAAGCCTTTGGTTTTTTGGCTGTAACTTCGAAAATAATGCACTTAGGAGGCTCTGCCTGCGATTTTTGTGATCCTCTGTCCATCCTCTTTAAGCGTGTGTAAGCACAAGTCGACCGAAACACTTTCCATTTTTTGCCGAAATAAATTGCAAGGGGTATGTATTCCTTACCGTTTCCTCGATTTTCTATAATCGCCTGTAACTTTCGAAACACCGATCGAAACCTATGCTAATCATACATTTTCTTGAAGCTCTCGACGCGTACCTTAAGATGGGACTATCAGGGAAAACACATCTAAAAAAAAATTGTTTCAGTTGTAGTGGTCGACCAAGGTTCTTCCTCGATTAATCAAGCCTTTGGTTTTTTGGCTGTAACTTCGAAAATAATGCACTTAGGAGGCTCTGCCTGCGATTTTTGTGATCTCCTTTCCATGCTCTTTAAGCGTGTATAAGCACAAGTCGACCGAAACACTTTCCATTTTTTGCCGAAATAAATTGCAAGGGGTATGTATTCCTTACCGTTTCCTCGATTTTCTATAATCGCCTGTAACTTTCGAAACACCGATCGAAACCTATGCTAATCATACATTTTCTTGAAGCTGTCGACGCGTACCATACGATAGGACTATCAGCGAAAGCCCATCTGAAAAGAAAATATTCTTTCAGTAGTAGTGGTCGATCAAGGCTCTTCCTCGATTAATCAAGTCTTTGGTTTTTTGGCTATAACTTCGAAAATAATGCACTTAGAAAGCTCTGCCTGCGATTTTTGTGATCTCCTATCCATGCTCTTTAAGCGTGTATAAGCACAAGTCGACCGAAACACTTTCCATTTTTTGCCGAAATAAATTGCAAGGGGTATGTATTCCTTACAGTTTCCTCGATTTTCTATAATCGCCTGTAACTTTCGAAATACCGATCGAAACCTATGCTAATCATACATTTTCTTGAAACTGTCGACGCGTACCTTAAGATAGGTCAATCAGCGAAAGCCTATCTGAAAAAAAATATTCTTTCAGTAGTAGTGGTCGACCAAGGCTCTTCCTCGATTAATCAAGTCTTTGGTTTTTTGGCTGTAATTTCGAAAATAATGCACTTAGAAAGCTCTGCGTGCGATTTTTGTGATTCTCTTTCCATCCTCTTTAAGCATGTGTAAGCACAAGTTGACCGAAACACTTTCCATTTTTTGCCGAAATAAATTGCAAGGGGTATGTATTCCTTACCGTTTCCTCGATTTTCTATAATCGCCTGTAACTTTTGAAACACCGATCGAAACCTATGCTAATCATACATTTTCTTGAAGCTGTCGACGCGTACCTTAAGATAGGTCTATCAGCGAAAGCCCATCTGAAAAAAAATATTCTTTCAGTAGTAGTGGTCGACCAAGGCTCTTCCTCGATTAATCAAGTTATTGGTTTTTTGGCTATAACTTCGAAAATAATGCACTTAGGAGGCTCTGCCTGCGATTTTTGTAATCCCCTATCCATGGTCTTTAAGCGTGTATAAGCACAAGTCGACCGAAACACTTTCCATTTTTTGCCGAAATATATTGCAAGGGGAATGTATTCCTTACCGTTTCCTCGATTTTCTATAATCGCCTGTAACTTTCGAAACACCGATCAAAACCTATGATAATCATACATTTTCTTGAAGCTGTCGACGCGTACCTTAAGATAGGTCTATCAGCGAAAGCCCATCTGAAAAAAAATATTCTTTCAGTAGTAGTGGTCGACCAAGGCTCTTCCTCGATTAATCAAGTTATTGGTTTTTTGGCTATAACTTCGAAAATAATGCACTTAGGAGGCTCTGCCTGCGATTTTTGTAATCCCCTATCCATGGTCTTTAAGCGTGTATAAGCACAAGTCGACCGAAACACTTTCCATTTTTTGCCGAAATATATTGCAAGGGGAATGTATTCCTTACCGTTTCCTCGATTTTCTATAATCGCCTGTAACTTTCGAAACACCGATCAAAACCTATGATAATCATACATTTTCTTGAAGCTGTCGACGCGTACCTTAAGATAGGTCTATCAGCGAAAGCCCATCTGAAAAAAAATATTCTTTCAGTAGTAGTGGTCGACCAAGGCTCTTCCTCGATCAATCAAGTCTTTGGTTTTTTGGCTGTAACTTCGAAAATAATGCACTTAGAAAGCTCTGCCTGCGATTTTTGTGATCCTCTTTCCATCCTCTTTAAGCGTGTGTAAGCACAAGTCGACCGAAACACTTTCCAGTTTTTGCCGAAATAAATTGCAAGGGCTATGTATTCCTTACCGTTTCCTCGATTTTCTTTAATCGCCTGTAACTTTCGAAACACCGATCGAATCCTATGATAATCATACATTTTTTTGAAGCTCTCGACGCGTACCTTAAGATAGGACTATCAGCGAAAGCCCATCTTTAAAAAAAAATTGTTTCAGTTGTAGTGGTCGACCAAGGCTCTTCCTCGATTAATCAAGCCTTTGGTTTTTTGGCTGTAATTTCGAAAATAATGCACTTACGAGGCTCTGCCTGCGATTTTTGTGATCCCCTTTCCATGCTCTTTAAGCGTGTGTAAGTACAAGTCGACCGAAACACTTTCCATTTTTTGCCGAAATAAATTGCAAGGGGTATGTATTCCTTACCGTTTCCTCGATTTTCTTTAATCGCCTGTAACTTTCGAAACACCGATCGAAACCTATGATAATCATACATTTTCTTGAAGCTGTCGACGCGTACCTTAAGATAGGACTATCAGCGAAAGCCCATCTGAAAAAAAAATATTCTTTCAGTAGTAGTGGTCGATCAAGGCTCTTCCTCGATTAATCAAGTCTTTGGTTTTTTGGCTATAACTTCGAAAATAATGCACTTAGAAAGCTCTGCCTGCGATTTTTGTGATCCTCTTTCCATGCTCTTTAAGCGTGTATAAGCACAAGTCGACCGAAACACTTTCCATTTTTTGCCGAAATAAATTGCAAGGGGTATGTATTCCTTACCGTTTCCTCGATTTTCTTTAATCGCCTGTAACTTTCGAAACACCGATCGAAACCTATGCTAATCATACATTTTCTTGAAGCTCTCGACGCGTACCTTAAGATGGGATTATCAGGGAAAACGGATCTAAAAAAAAATGGTTTCAGTTGTAGTGGTCGACCAAGGCTCTTCCTCGATTAATCAAGCCTTTGGTTTTTTGGCTGTAACTTCGAAAATAATGCACTTAGGAGGCTCTGCCTGCGATTTTTGTGATCTCCTTTCCATGCTCTTTAAGCGTGTGTAAGCACAAGTCGACCGAAACACTTTCCATTTTTTGCCGAAATAAATTGCAAGGGGTATGTATTCCTTACCGTTTCCTCGATTTTCTTTAATCGCCTGTAACTTTCGAAACACCGATCGAAACCTATGATAATCATACATTTTCTTGAAGCTGTCGACGCGTACCTTAAGATAGGACTATCAGCGAAAGCCCATCTGAAAAAAAGATATTCTTTCAGTAGTAGTGGTCGATCAAGGCTCTTCCTCGATTAATCAAGTCTTTGGTTTTTTGGCTATAACTTCGAAAATAATGCACTTAGAAAGCTCTGCCTGCGATTTTTGTGATCCTCTGTCCATCCTCTTTAAGCGTGTGTAAGCACAAGTCGACCGAAACACTTTCCATTTTTTGCCGAAATAAATTGCAAGGGGTATGTATTCCTTACCGTTTCCTCGATTTTGTTTAATCGCCTGTAACTTTCGAAACACCGATCGAAACCTATGATAATGATACATTTTCTTGAAGCTGTCGACGCGTAACTTAAGATAGGACTATCAGCGAAAGCCCATCTGAAAAAGAAATATTCTTTCAGTAGTAGTGGTCGATCAAGGCTCTGCCTCGATTAATCAAGCGTTTGGTTTTTTGGCTGTAACTTCGAAAATAATGCACTTAGGAGGCTCTGCCTGCGATTTTTGTGCTCCTCTTTCCATCCTCTTTAAGCATGTATAAGCACAATTCGACCGAAACACTTTCCATTTTTTGCCGAAATAAATTGCAAGGGGTATGTATTCCTTACCGTTTCCTCAATTTTCTATAATCGCCTGTAACTTTCGAAACACCGATCGAAACCTATGCTAATCATACATTTTCTTGAAGCTCTCGACGCGTACCTTAAGATGGGACTATCAGGGAAAACCCATCTAAAAAAAAATTGTTTCAGTTGTAGTGGTCGACCAAGGCTCTTCCTCGATTAATCAAGCCTTTGGTTTTTTGGCTGTAACTTCGAAAATAATGCACTTAGGAGGCTCTGCCTGCGATTTTTGTGATCCCCTTTCCATGCTCTTTAAGCGTGTATAAGCACAAGTCGACCGAAACACTTTCCATTTTTTGCCGAAATAAATTGCAAGGGGTATGTATTCCTTACCGTTTCCTCGATTTTCTATAATCGCCTGTAACTTTCGAAACACCGATCGAAACCTATGCTAATCATACATTTTCTTGAAGCTGTCGACGCGTACCTTAAGATAGGTCTATCAGCGAAAGCCCATCTGAAAAAAAATATTCTTTCAGTAGTAGTGGTCGACCAAGGCTCTTCCTCGATTAATCAAGTCTTTGGTTTTTTGGCTGTAACTTCGAAAATAATGCACTTAGAAAGCTCTGCCTGCGATTTTTGTGATTCTCTTTCCATCCTCTTTAAGCATGCGTAAGCACAAGTTGACCGAAACACTTTCCATTTTTTGCCGAAATAAATTGCAAGGGGTATGTATTCCTTACCGTTTCCTCGATTTTCTATAATCGCCTGTAACTTTCGAAACACCGATCGAAACCTATGCTAATCATACATTTTCTTGAAGCTGTCGACGCGTACCTTAAGATAGGTCTATCAGCGAAAGCCTATCTGAAAAAAATATTCATTCAGTAGTAGTGTTCGACCAAGGCTCTTCCTCGATTAATCAAGTCTTTGGTTTTTGGCTGTAACTTCGAAAATAATGCACTTAGGAGGGTCTGCCTGCGATTTTTGTGATCCCCTTTCCATGCTCTTTAAGCGTGTATAAGCACAAGTCGACCGAAACTCTTTCCATTTTTTGCCGAAATAAATTGCAAGGGGTATTCCTTACCGTTTCCTCGATTTTCTATAATCGCCTGTAACTTTCGAAACACCGATCGAGACCTATGCTAATCATACATTTTCTTGAAGCTGTCGACGCGTACCTTAAGATAGGTCTATCAGCGAAAGCCTATCTGAAAAAAAAATATTCTTTCAGTAATAGTGTTCGACCAAGGCTCTTCCTCGATTAATCAAGTCTTTGGTTTTTTGGCTGTAACTTCGAAAATAATGCACTTAGAAAGCTCTGCCTGCGATTTTTGTGATTCTCTTTCCATGCTCTTTAAGCGTGTGTAAGCACAAGTTGACCGAAACACTTTCCATTTTTTGCCGAAATAAATTGCAAGGGGTATGTATTCCTTACCGTTTCCTCGTTTTTCTATAATCGCCTGTAACTTTCGAAACACCGATCGAAACCTATGCTAATCATACATTTTCTTGAAGCTCTCGACGCGTACCTTAAGATGGGACTATCAGGGAAAACGGATCTAAATAAAAATTGTTTCAGTTGTAGTGGTCGACCAAGGCTCTTCCTCGATTAATCAAGCCTTTGGTTTTTTGGCTGTAACTTCGAAAATAATGCACTTAGGAGGCTCTGCCTGCGATTTTTGTGATCTCCTTTCCATGCTCTTTAAGCGTGTATAAGCACAAGTCGACCGAAACACTTTCCATTTTTTGCCGAAATAAATTGCAAGGGGTATGTATTCCTTACCGTTTCCTCGATTTTCTATAATCGCCTGTAACTTTCGAAACACCGATCGAACCCTATGCTAATCATACATTTTCTTGAAGCCCTCGACGCGTACCTTAAGATGGGACTATCAGGGAAAACCCATCTTTAAAAAAAAATTGTTTCAGTTGTAGTGGCCAACCAAGGCACTTCCTCGATTAATCAAGCCTTTGGTTTTTTGGCTGTAACTTCGAAAATCATGCACTTAGGAGGCTCTGCCTGCGATTTTTGTGATCCCCTTTCCATGCTCTTTAAGCGTGTGTAAGCACAAGTCGACCGAAACACTTTCCATTTTTTGCCGAAATAAATTGCAAGGGGTATGTATTCCTTACCGTTTCCTCGATTTTCTATAATCGCCTGTAACTTTCGAAACACCGATCGAAACCTATGCTAATCATACATTTTCTTGAAGCCCTCGACGCGTACCTTAAGATGGGACTATCAGGGAAAACCCATCTTTAAAAAAAAATTGTTTCAGTTGTAGTGGTCGACCAAGGCTCTTCCTCGATTAATCAAGCCTTTGGTTTTTTGGCTGTAACTTCGAAAATAATGCACTTAGGAGGCTCTGCCTGCGATTTTTGTGATCCCCTTTCCATGCTCTTTAAGCGTGTGTAAGCACAAGTCGACCGAAACACTTTCCATTTTTTGCCGAAATAAATTGCAAGGGGTATGTATTCCTTACCGTTTCCTCGATTTTCTTTAATCGCCTGTAACTTTCGAAACACCGATCGAAACCTATGATAATCATACATTTTCTTGAAGCTCTCGACGCGTACCTTAAGATGGGTCTATCAGGGAAAACCCATCTAAAAACAAATTGTTTCAGTTGTAGTGGTCGACCAAGGCTCTTCCTCGATTAATCAAGCCTTTGGTTTTTTGGCTGTAACTTCGAAAATAATGCACTTAGGAGGCTCTGCCTGCGATTTTTGTGATCTCCTTTCCATGCTCTTTAAGCGTGTATAAGCACAAGTCGACCGAAACACTTTCCATTTTTTGCCGAAATAAATTGCAAGGGTTATGTATTCCTTACCGTTTCCTCGATTTTATATAATCGCCTGTAACTTTCGAAACACCGATCGAAACCTATGCTAATCATACATTTTCTTGAAGCCCTCGACGCGTACCTTAAGATGGGACTATCAGGGAAAACCCATCTTTAAAAAAAAATTGTTTCAGTTGTAGTGGTCAACCAAGGCACTTCCTCGATTAATCAAGCCTTTGGTTTTTTGGCTGTAACTTCGAAAATCATGCACTTAGAAAGCTCTGCCTGCGATTTTTGCGATTCTCTTTCCATGCTCTTTAAGCGTGTGTAAGCACAAGTCGACCGAAACACTTTCCATTTTTTGCCGAAATAAATTGCAAGGGGTATGTATTCCTTACCGTTTCCTCGATTTTCTATAATCGCCTGTAACTTTCGAAACACCGATCGAAACCTATGCTAATCATACATTTTCTTGAAGCTCTCGACGCGTACCTTAAGATGGGACTATCAGGGAAAACCCATCTTTAAAAAAAAATTGTTTCAGTTGTAGTGGTCGACCAAGGCTCTTCCTCGATTAATCAAGCCTTTGGTTTTTTGGCTGTAACTTCGAAAATAATGCACTTAGGAGGCTCTGCCTGCGATTTTTGTGATCTCCTTTCCATGCTCTTTAAGCGTGTATAAGCACAAGTGGACCGAAACACTTTCCATTTTTTGCCGAGATAAATTGCAAGGGGTATGTATTCCTTACCGTTTCCTCGATTTTATATAATCGCCTGTAACTTTCGAAACACTGATCGAGACCTATGCTAATCATACAATTTCTTGAAGCTGTCGACGCGTACCTTAAGATGGGACTATCAGGAAAAACCCATCTTTAAAAAAAAATTGTTTCAGTTGTAGTGGTCGACCAAGGCTCTTCCTCGATTAATCAAGCCTTTGGTTTTTTGGCTGTAACTTCGAAAATAATGCACTTAGGAGGGTCTGCCTGCGATTTTTGTGATCCCCTTTCCATGCTCTTTAAGCGTGTATAAGCACAAGTCGACCGAAACACTTTACATTTTTTGCCGAAATAAATTGCAAGGGGTATGTATTCCTTACCGTTTCCTCGATTTTCTATAATCGCCTGTAACTTTCGAAACACCGATCGAAACCTATGCTAATCATACATTTTCTTGAAGCTGTCGACGCGTACCATAAGATAGGTCTATCAGCGAAAGCCCATCTGAAAAAAAATATTCTTTCAGTAGTAGTGGTCGACCAAGGCTCTTCCTCGATTAATCAAGTCTTTGGTTTTTTGGCTGTAACTTCGAAAATAATGCACTTAGAAAGCTCTGCCTGCGATTTTTGTGATTCTCTTTCTATCCTCTTTAAGCATGTGTAAGCACAAGTAGACCGAAACACTTTCCATTTTTTGCCGAAATAAATTGCAAGGGGTATGTATTCCTTACCGTTTCCTCGATTTTCTATAATCGCCTGTAACTTTCGAAACACCGATCGAAACCTATGCTAATCATACATTTTCTTGAAGCTGTCGACGCGTACCTTAAGATAGGTCTATCAGCGAAAGCCCATCTGAAAAAAAATATTCTTTCAGTAGTAGTGGTCGACCAAGGCTCTTCCTCGATTAATCAAGTCTTTGGTTTTTTGGCTGTAACTTCGAAAATAATGCACTTAGAAAGCTCTGCCTGCGATTTTTGTGATTCTCTTTCCATCCTCTTTAAGCATGCGTAAGCACAAGTTGACCGAAACACTTTCCATTTTTTGCCGAAATAAATTGCAAGGGGTATGTATTCCTTACCGTTTCCTCGATTTTCTATAATCGCCTGTAACTTTCGAAACACCGATCGAAACCTATGCTAATCATACATTTTCTTGAAGCTGACGACGCGTACCTTAAGATAGGTCTATCAGCGAAAGCCTATCTGAAAAAAAATATTCTTTCAGTAGTAGTGTTCGACCAAGGATCTTCCTCGATTAATCAAGTCTTTGGTTTTTTGGCTGTAACTTCGAAAATAATGCACTTAGGAGGGTCTGCCTGCGATTTTTGTGATCTCCTTTCCATGCTCTTTAAGCGTGTATAAGCACAAGTCGACCGAAACACTTTCCATTTTTTGCCGAAATAAATTACAAGGGGTATGTATTCCTTACCGTTTCCTCGATTTTCTATAATCGCCTGTAACTTTCGAAACACCGATCGAAACCTATGCTAATCATACATTTTCTTGAAGCTGTCGACGCGTACCTTAAGATAGGTCTATCAGCGAAAGCCCATCTGAAAAAAAATATTCTTTCAGTAGTAGTGGTCGACCAAGGCTCTTCCTCGATTAATCAAGTCTTTGGTTTTTTGGCTGTAACTTCGAAAATAATGCACTTAGAAAGCTCTGCCTGCGATTTTTGTGATTCTCTTTCCATCCTCTTTAAGCATGCGTAAGCACAAGTTGACCGAAACACTTTCCATTTTTTGCCGAAATAAATTGCAAGGGGTATGTATTCCTTACCGTTTCCTCGATTTTCTATAATCGCCTGTAACTTTCGAAACACCGATCGAAACCTATGCTAATCATACATTTTCTTGAAGCTGTCGACGCGTACCTTAAGATGGGACTATCAGGGAAAACCCATCTAAAAAAAATTGTTTCAGTTGTAGTGGTCGACCAAGGTTCTTCCTCGATTAATCAAGCCTTTGGTTTTTTGGCTGTAACTTCGAAAATAATGCACTTAGGAGGCTCTGCCTGCGATTTTTGTGATCTCCTTTCCATGCTCTTTAAGCGTGTATAAGCACAAGTCGACCGAAACACTTTCCATTTTTTGCCGAAATAAATTGCAAGGGGTATGTATTCCTTACCGTTTCCTCGATTTTCTATAATCGCCTGTAACTTTCGAAACACCGATCGAAACCTATGCTAATCATACATTTTCTTGAAGCCCTCGACGCGTACCTTAAGATGGGACTATCAGGGAAAACCCATCTTTAAAAAAAAATTGTTTCAGTTGTAGTGGTCGACCAAGGCTCTTCCTCGATTAATCAAGCCTTTGGTTTTTTGGCTATAACTTCGAAAATAATGCACTTAGAAAGCTCTGCCTGCGATTTTTGTGATCCTCTTTCCATCCTCTTTAAGCTTGTGTAAGCACAAGTCGACCGAAAGACTTTCCAGTTTTTGCTGAAATAAATTGCAAGGGCTATGTATTCCTTACCGTTTCCTCGATTTTCTTTAATCGCCTGTAACTTTCGAAACACCGATCGAATCCTATGATAATCATACATTTTCTTGAAGCTCTCGACGCGTACCTTAAGATAGGACTATCAGCGAAAGCCCATCTATAAAAAAAAATTGTTTCAGTTGTAGTGGTCGACCAAGGCTCTTCCTCGATTAATCAAGCCTTTGGTTTTTTGGCTGTAACTTCGAAAATAATGCACTTAGGAGGCTCTGCCTTCGATTTTTGTAATCTCCTTTCCATGCTCTTTAAGCGTGTATAAGCACAAGTCGACCGAAACACTTTCCATTTTTTGCCGAAATATATTGCAATGGGTATGTATTCCTTACCGTTTCCTCGATTTTATTTAATCGCCTGTAACTTTCGAAACACCGGTCGAAACCTATGATAATCATACATTTTCTTGAAGCTCTCGACGCGTACCTTAAGATAGGCCTATCAGCGAAAGCCCATCTTTAAAAAAAAATTGTTTCAGTTGTAGTGGTCGACCAAGGCTCTTCCTCGATTAATCAAGCCTTTGGTTTTTTTGGCTATAACTTCGAAAATAATGCACTTCGGAGGCTCTGCCTGCGATTTTTGTGATCCTCTTTCCATCCTCTTTAAGCGTGTGTAAGCACAAGTCGACCGAAACACTATCCATTTTTTGCCGAAATAAATTGCAAGGGGTATGTATTCCTTACCGTTTCCTCGATTTTCTTTAATCGCCTGTAACTTTCGGAACACCGATCGAAACCTATGCTAATCATACATTTTCTTGAAACTGTCGACGCGTACCTTAAGATAGGACTATCAGCGAAAGCTAATCTTTAAAAAAAAATAATGTTTCAGTAGTAGTGGTCGACAAAGGCTCTTCTTCGATTAATCAAGTCTTTGGTATTTAGGCTGTAACTTCGAATATAATGCACTTAGAAAGCTCTGCCTGCGATTTTTGTGGTCCTCTTTCCATCCTCTTTAAGCCTGTATAAGCACAAGTCGACCGAAACACTTTCCATTTTTTGCCGAAATAAATTGCAATGGGTATGTATTCCTTACCGTTTCCTCGATTTTCTTTAATCGCCTGTAACTTTCGAAACACCAATCGAAACCTATGATAATCATACATTTTCTTGAAGCTCTCGACGCGTACCTTATGATAGGACTATCAGCGAAAGCCATCTTTAAAAAAAAATTGTTTCAGTTGCAGTGGTCGACCAAGGCTCTTCCTCGATTAATCAAGTCTTTGGTTTTTTTGGCTGTAACTTCGAAAATAATGCACTTAGAAAGCTCTGCCTGCGATTTTTGTGATTCTCTTTCCATCCTCTTTAAGCATGTGTAAGCACAAGTCGACCGAAATACTTTCCATTTTTTGCCGAAATAAATTGCAAGGGGTATGTATTCCTTACCGTTTCCTCGATTTTCTATAATCGCCTGTAACTTTCGAAACACCGATCGAAACCTATGATAATCATACATTTTCTTGAAGCTGTCGACGCGTACCTTAAGATAGGACTATCAGCGAAAGCCCATCTGAAAAAAAAATATTCTTTCAGTAGTAGTGGTTGATCAAGGCTCTTCCTCGATTAATCAAGTCTTTGCTTTTTTGGCTGTAACTTCGAAAATAATGCACTTAGAAAGCTCTGTCTGCGATTTTTGTGATTCTCTTTCCATCCTCTTTAAGCATGTTTAAGCACAAGTTGACCGAAACACTTTCCATTTTTTGCCGAAATAAATTGCAAGGGGTATGTATTCCTTACCGTTTCCTCGATTTTCTATAATCGCCTGTAACTTTCGAAACACCGATCGAAACCTATGCTAATCATACATTTTCTTGAAGCTCTCGACGCGTACCTTAAGATGGGACTATCAGGGAAAACCCATCTTTAAAAAAAAATTGTTTCAGTTGCAGTGGTCGACCAAGGCTCTTCCTCGATTAATCAAGCCTTTGGTTTTTTGGCTGTAACTTCGAAAATAATGCACTTAGGAGGCTCTGCCTGCGATTTTTGTGATCCCCTTTCCATGCTCTTTAAGCGTGTATAAGCACAAGTCGACCGAAACGCTTTCCATTTTTTTGCCGAAATAAATTGCAAGGGGTATGTATTCGTTACCGTTTCCTCGATTTTCTATAATCGCCTGTAACTTTCGAAACACCGATCGAAACATATGCTAATCATACATTTTCTTGAAGCTGTCGACGCGTACCTTAAGATTGGACTATCAGCGAAAGCCCATCTGAAAAAAAAAAATTCTTTCAGTAGTAGTGGTCGACCAAGGCTTTTCCTCGATTAATCAAGTCTTTGGTTTTTTGGCTATAACTTCGAAAATAATGCACTTAGAAAGCTCTGCCTGCGATTTTTGTGATCCTCTTTCCATCCTCTTTAAACGTGTATAAGCACAAGTCGACCGAAACACTTTCCATTTTTTGCCGAAATAAATTGCAAGGGGTATGTATTCCTTACCGTTTCCTCGATTTTCTTTAATCGCCTGTAACTTTCGAGACACCGATCGAAACCTATGATAATCATACATTTTCTTGAAGCTGTCGACGCGTACCTTAAGATAGGACTATCAGCGAAAGCCCATCTGAAAAAAAAATATTCTTTCAGTAGTAGTGGTCGATCAAGGCTCTTCCTCGATTAATCAAGCCTTTGGTTTTTTGGCTGTAACTTCGAAAATAATGCACTTAGAAAGCTCTGCCTGCGATTTTTGTGATCCTCTTTCCATCCTCTTTAAGCGTGTGTAAGCACAAGTCGACCGAAACACTTTCCAGTTTTTGCCGAAATAAATTGCAAGGGCTATGTATTCCTTACCGTTTCCTCGATTTTCTTTAATCGCCTGTAACTTTCGAAACACCGATCGAATCCTATGATAATCATACATTTTTTTGAAGCTCTCGACGCGTACCTTAAGATAGGACTATCAGCGAAAGCCCATCTTTAAAAAAAAATTGTTTCAGTTGTAGTGGTCGACCTAGGCTCTTCCTCGATTAATCAAGCCTTTGGTTTTTTGGCTGTAACTTCGAAAATAATGCACTTAGGAGGCTCTGCCTGCGATTTTTGTGATCCCCTTTCCATGCTCTTTAAGCGTGTGTAAGCACAAGTCGACCGAAACACTTTCCATTTTTTGCCGAAATAAATTGCAAGGGGTATGTATTCCTTACCGTTTCCTCGATTTTCTTTAATCGCCTGTAACTTTCGAAACACCGATCGAAACCTATGATAATCATACATTTTCTTGAAGCTGTCGACGCGTACCTTAAGATAGGACTATCAGCGAAAGCCCATCTGAAAAAAAAATATTCTTTCAGTAGTAGTGGTCGATCAAGGCTCTTCCTCGATTAATCAAGTCTTTGGTTTTTTGGCTATAACTTCGAAAATAATGCACTTATAAAGCTCTGCCTGCGATTTTTGTGATCCTCTGTCCATCCTCTTTAAGCGTGTGTAAGCACAAGTCGACCGAAACACTTTCCATTTTTTGCCGAAATAAATTGCAAGGGGTATGTATTCCTTACCGTTTCCTCGATTTTCTATAATCGCCTGTAACTTTCGAAACACCGATCGAAACCTATGCTAATCATACATTTTCTTGAAGCTCTCGACGCGTACCTTAAGATGGGACTATCAGGGAAAACCCATCTAAAAAAAAATTGTTTCAGTTGTAGTGGTCGACCAAGGTTCTTCCTCGATTAATCAAGCCTTTGGTTTTTTGGCTGTAACTTCGAAAATAATGCACTTAGGAGGCTCTGTCTGCGATTTTTGTGATCTCCTTTCCATGCTCTTTAAGCGTGTATAAGCACAAGTCGACCGAAACACTTTCCATTTTTTGCCGAAATAAATTGCAAGGGGTATGTATTCCTTACCGTTTCCTCGATTTTCTATAATCGCCTGTAACTTTCGAAACACCGATCGAAACCTATGCTAATCATACATTTTCTTGAAGCTGTCGACGCGTACCTTAAGATAGGTCTATCAGCGAAAGCCCATCTGAAAAAAAATATTCTTTCAGTAGTAGTGGTCGACCAAGGCTCTTCCTCGATTAATCAAGTCTTTGGTTTTTTGGCTGTAACTTCGAAAATAATGCACTTAGGAGGCTCTGCCTGCGATTTTTGTGATCTCCTTTCCATGCTCTTTAAGCGTGTATAAGCACAAGTCGACCGAAACACTTTCCATTTTTTGCCGAAATAAATTGCAAGGGGTATGTATTCCTTACCGTTTCCTCGATTTTCTATAATCGCCTGTAACTTTCGAAACACCGATCGAAACCTATGCTAATCATACATTTTCTTGAAGCCCTCGACGCGTACCTTAAGATGGGCTATCAGGGAAAACCCATCTTTAAAAAAAAATTGTTTCAGTTGTAGTGGTCAACCAAGGCACTTCCTCGATTAATCAAGCCTTTGGTTTTTTGGCTGTAACTTCGAAAATCATGCACTTAGGAGGCTCTGCCTGCGATTTTTGTGATCCCCTTTCCATGCTCTTTAAGCGTGTGTAAGCACAAGTCGACCGAAACACTTTCCATTTTTTGCCGAAATAAATTGCAAGGGGTATGTATTCCTTACCGTTTCCTCGATTTTCTATAATCGCCTGTAACTTTCGAAACACCGATCGAAACCTATGCTAATCATACATTTTCTTGAAGCCCTCGACGCGTACCTTAAGATGGGACTATCAGGGAAAACCCATCTTTAAAAAAAAATTGTTTCAGTTGTAGTGGTCGACCAAGGCTCTACCTCGATTAATCAAGCCTTTGGTTTTTTGGCTGTAACTTCGAAAATAATGCACTTAGGAGGCTCTGCCTGCGATTTTTGTGATCCCCTTTCCATGCTCTTTAAGCGTGTGTAAGCACAAGTCGACCGAAACACTTTCCATTTTTTGCCGAAATAAATTGCAAGGGGTATGTATTCCTTACCGTTTCCTCGATTTTCTTTAATCGCCTGTAACTTTCGAAACACCGATCGAAACCTATGATAATCATACATTTTCTTGAAGCTCTCGACGCGTACCTTAAGATGGGTCTATCAGGGAAAACCCATCTAAAAACAAATTGTTTCAGTTGTAGTGGTCGACCAAGGCTCTTCCTCGATTAATCAAGCCTTTGGTTTTTTGGCTGTAACTTCGAAAATAATGCACTTAGGAGGCTCTGCCTGCGATTTTTGTGATCTCCTTTCCATGCTCTTTAAGCGTGTATAAGCACAAGTCGACCGAAACACTTTCCATTTTTTGCCGAAATAAATTGCAAGGGTTATGTATTCCTTACCGTTTCCCTCGATTTTATATAATCGCCTGTAACTTTCGAAACACCGATCGAAACCTATGCTAATCATACATTTTCTTGAAGCCCTCGACGCGTACCTTAAGATGGGACTATCAGGGAAAACCCATCTTTAAAAAAAAATTGTTTCAGTTGTAGTGGTCAACCAAGGCACTTCCTCGATTAATCAAGCCTTTGGTTTTTTGGCTGTAACTTCGAAAATCATGCACTTAGAAAGCTCTGCCTGCGATTTTTGCGATTCTATTTCCATGCTCTTTAAGCGTGTGTAAGCACAAGTCGACCGAAACACTTTCCATTTTTTGCCGAAATAAATTGCAAGGGGTATGTATTCCTTACCGTTTCCTCGATTTTCTATAATCGCCTGTAACTTTCGAAACACCGATCGAAACCTATGCTAATCATACATTTTCTTGAAGCTCTCGACGCGTACCTTAAGATGGGACTATCAGGGAAAACCCATCTTTAAAAAAAAATTGTTTCAGTTGTAGTGGTCGACCAAGGCTCTTCCTCGATTAATCAAGCCTTTGGTTTTTTGGCTGTAACTTCGAAAATAATGCACTTAGGAGGGTCTGCCTGCGATTTTTGTGATCCCCTTTCCATGCTCTTTAAGCGTGTGTAAGCACAAGTCGACCGAAACACTTTCCATTTTTTGCCGAAATAAATTGCAAGGGGTATGTATTCCTTACCGTTTCCTCGATTTTCTTTAATCGCCTGTAACTTTCGAAACACCGATCGAAACCTATGATAATCATACATTTTCTTGAAGCTCTCGACGCGTACCTTATGATGGGTCTATCAGGGAAAACCCATCTAAAAACAAATTGTTTCAGTTGTAGTGGTCGACCAAGGCTCTTCCTCGATTAATCAAGCCTTTGGTTTTTTGGCTGTAACTTCTAAAATAATGCACTTAGGAGGCTCTGCCTGCGATTTTTGTGATCTCCTTTCCATGCTCTTTAAGCGTGTATAAGCACAAGTGGACCGAAACACTTTCCATTTTTTGCCGAGATAAATTGCAAGGGGTATGTATTCCTTACCGTTTCCTCGATTTTATATAATCGCCTGTAACTTTCGAAACACTGATCGAGACCTATGCTAATCATACAATTTCTTGAAGCTGTCGACGCGTACCTTAAGATGGGACTATCAGGAAAAACCCATCTTTAAAAAAAAATTGTTTCAGTTGTAGTGGTCGACCAAGGCTCTTCCTCGATTAATCAAGCCTTTGGTTTTTTGGCTGTAACTTCGAAAATAATGCACTTAGGAGGGTCTGCCTGCGATTTTTGTGATCCCCTTTCCATGCTCTTTAAGCGTGTATAAGCACAAGTCGACCGAAACACTTTCCATTTTTTGCCGAAATAAATTGCAAGGGGTATGTATTCCTTACCGTTTCCTCGATTTTCTATAATCGCCTGTAACTTTCGAAACACCGATCGAAACCTATGCTAATCATTCATTTTCTTGAAGCTGTCGACGCGTACCATAAGATAGGTCTATCAGCGAAAGCCCATCTGAAAAAAAATATTCTTTCAGTAGTAGTGGTCGACCAAGGCTCTTCCTCGATTAATCAAGTCTTTGGTTTTTTGGCTGTAACTTCGAAAATAATGCACTTAGAAAGCTCTGCCTGCGATTTTTGTGATTCTCTTTCTATCCTCTTTAAGCATGTGTAAGCACAAGTAGACCGAAACACTTTCCATTTTTTGCCGAAATAAATTGCAAGGGGTATGTATTCCTTACCGTTTCCTCGATTTTCTATAATCGCCTGTAACTTTCGAAACACCGATCGAAACCTATGCTAATCATACATTTTCTTGAAGCTGTCGACGCGTACCTTAAGATAGGTCTATCAGCGAAAGCCCATCTGAAAAAAAATATTCTTTCAGTAGTAGTGGTCGACCAAGGCTCTTCCTCGATTAATCAAGTCTTTGGTTTTTTTGGCTGTAACTTCGAAAATAATGCACTTAGAAAGCTCTGCCTGCGATTTTTGTGATTCTCTTTCCATCCTCTTTAAGCATGCGTAAGCACAAGTTGACCGAAACACTTTCCATTTTTTGCCGAAATAAATTGCAAGGGGTATGTATTCCTTACCGTTTCCTCGATTTTCTATAATCGCCTGTAACTTTCGAAACACCGATCGAAACCTATGCTAATCATACATTTTCTTGAAGCTGTCGACGCGTACCTTAAGATAGGTCTATCAGCGAAAGCCTATCTGAAAAAAAATATTCTTTCAGTAGTAGTGTTCGACCAAGGATCTTCCTCGATTAATCAAGTCTTTGGTTTTTTGGCTGTAACTTCGAAAATAATGCACTTAGGAGGGTCTGCCTGCGATTTTTGTGATCCCCTTTCCATGCTCTTTAAGCGTGTATAAGCACAAGTCGACCGAAACACTTTCCATTTTTTGCCGAGATAAATTGCAAGGGGTATGTATTCCTTACCGTTTCCTCGATTTTATATAATCGCCTGTAACTTTCGAAACACTGATCGAGACCTATGCTAATCATACAATTTCTTGAAGCTGTCGACGCGTACCTTAAGATGGGACTATCAGGAAAAACCCATCTTTAAAAAAAAATTGTTTCAGTTGTAGTGGTCGACCAAGGCTCTTCCTCGATTAATCACGCCTTTGGTTTTTTGGCTGTAACTTCGAAAATAATGCACTTAGGAGGGTCTGCCTGCGATTTTTGTGATCCCCTTTCCATGCTCTTTAAGCGTGTATAAGCACAAGTCGACCGAAACACTTTTCATTTTTTGCCGAAATAAATTGCAAGGGGTATGTATTCCTTACCGTTTCCTCGATTTTCTATAATCGCCTGTAACTTTCGAAACACCGATCGAAACCTATGCTAATCATACATTTTCTTGAAGCTGTCGACGCGTACCATAAGATAGGTCTATCAGCGAAAGCCCATCTGAAAAAAAATATTCTTTCAGTAGTAGTGGTCGACCAACGCTCTTCCTCGATTAATCAAGTCTTTGGTTTTTTTGGCTGTAACTTCGAAAATAATGCACTTAGAAAGCTCTGCCTGCGATTTTTGTGATTCTCTTTCCATCCTCTTTAAGCATGTGTAAGCACAAGTTGACCGAAACAATTTCCATTTTTTGCCGAAATAAATTACAAGGGGTATGTATTCCTTACCGTTTCCTCGATTTTCTATAATCGCCTGTAACTTTCGAAACACCGATCGAAACCTATGCTAATCATACATTTTCTTGAAGCTGTCGACGCGTACCTTAAGATAGGTCTATCAGCGAAAGCCCATCTGAAAAAAAATATTCTTTCAGTAGTAGTGGTCGACCAAGGCTCTTCCTCGATTAATCAAGTCTTTGGTTTTTTGGCTGGAACTTCGAAAATAATGCACTTAGAAAGCTCTGCCTGCGATTTTTGTGATTCTCTTTCCATCCTCTTTAAGCATGCGTAAGCACAAGTTGACCGAAACACTTTCCATTTTTTGCCGAAATAAATTGCAAGGGGTATGTATTCCTTACCGTTTCCTCGATTTTCTATAATCGCCTGTAACTTTCGAAACACCGATCGAAACCTATGCTAATCATACATTTTCTTGAAGCTGTCGACGCGTACCTTAAGATGGGACTATCAGGGAAAACCCATCTAAAAAAAAATTGTTTCAGTTGTAGTGGTCGACCAAGGTTCTTCCTCGATTAATCAAGCCTTTGGTTTTTTGGCTGTAACTTCGAAAATAATGCACTTAGGAGGCTCTGCCTGCGATTTTTGTGATCTCCTTTCCATGCTCTTTAAGCGTGTATAAGCACAAGTCGACCGAAACACTTTCCATTTTTTGCCGAAATAAATTGCAAGGGGTATGTATTCCTTACCGTTTCCTCGATTTTCTATAATCGCCTGTAACTTTCGAAACACCGATCGAAACCTATGCTAATCATACATTTTCTTGAAGCCCTCGACGCGTACCTTAAGATGGGACTATCAGGGAAAACCCATCTTTAAAAAAAAATTGTTTCAGTTGTAGTGGTCGACCAAGGCTCTTCCTCGATTAATCAAGCCTTTGGTTTTTTGGCTATAACTTCGAAAATAATGCACTTAGAAAGCTCTGCCTGCGATTTTTGTGATCCTCTTTCCATCCTCTTTAAGCCTGTGTAAGCACAAGTCGACCGAAAGACTTTCCATTTTTTGCTGAAATAAATTGCAAGGGCTATGTATTCCTTACCGTTTCCTCGATTTTCTTTAATCGCCTGTAACTTTCGAAACACCGATCGAATCCTATGATAATCATACATTTTCTTGAAGCTCTCGACGCGTACCTTAAGATAGGACTATCAGCGAAAGCCCATCTATAAAAAAAAATTGTTTCAGTTGTAGTGGTCGATCAAGGCTCTTCCTCGATTAATCAAGCCTTTGGTTTTTTGGCTGTAACTTCGAAAATAATGCACTTAGAAAGCTCTGCCTGCGATTTTTGTGATCCTCTTTCCATCCTCTTTAAGCGTGTGTAAGCACAAGTCGACCGAAACACTTTCCAGTTTTTGCCGAAATAAATTGCAAGGGCTATGTATTCCTTACCGTTTCCTCGATTTTCTTTAATCGCCTGTAACTTTCGAAACACCGATCGAATCCTATGATAATCATACATTTTTTTGAAGCTCTCGACGCGTACCTTAAGATAGGACTATCAGCGAAAGCCCATCTTTAAAAAAAAATTGTTTCAGTTGTAGTGGTCGACCTAGGCTCTTCCTCGATTAATCAAGCCTTTGGTTTTTTGGCTGTAACTTCGAAAATAATGCACTTAGGAGGCTCTGCCTGCGATTTTTGTGATCCCCTTTCCATGCTCTTTAAGCGTGTGTAAGCACAAGTCGACCGAAACACTTTCCATTTTTTGCCGAAATAAATTGCAAGGGGTATGTATTCCTTACCGTTTCCTCGATTTTCTTTAATCGCCTGTAACTTTCGAAACACCGATCGAAACCTATGATAATCATACATTTTCTTGAAGCTGTCGACGCGTACCTTAAGATAGGACTATCAGCGAAAGCCCATCTGAAAAAAAAATATTCTTTCAGTAGTAGTGGTCGATCAAGGCTCTTCCTCGATTAATCAAGTCTTTGGTTTTTTGGCTATAACTTCGAAAATAATGCACTTAGAAAGCTCTGCCTGCGATTTTTGTGATCCTCTGTCCATCCTCTTTAAGCGTGTGTAAGCACAAGTCGACCGAAACACTTTCCATTTTTTGCCGAAATAAATTGCAAGGGGTATGTATTCCTTACCGTTTCCTCGATTTTCTATAATCGCCTGTAACTTTCGAAACACCGATCGAAACCTATGCTAATCATACATTTTCTTGAAGCTCTCGACGCGTACCTTAAGATGGGACTATCAGGGAAAACCCATCTAAAAAAAAATTGTTTCAGTTGTAGTAGTCGACCAAGGTTCTTCCTCGATTAATCAAGCCTTTGGTTTTTTGGCTGTAACTTCGAAAATAATGCACTTAGGAGGCTCTGCCTGCGATTTTTGTGATCTCCTTTCCATGCTCTTTAAGCGTGTATAAGCACAAGTCGACCGAAACACTTTCCATTTTTTGCCGAAATAAATTGCAAGGGGTATGTATTCCTTACCGTTTCCTCGATTTTCTATAATCGCCTGTAACTTTCGAAACACCGATCGAAACCTATGCTAATCATACATTTTCTTGAAGCTGTCGACGCGTACCTTAAGATAGGTCTATCAGCGAAAGCCCATCTGAAAAAAAATATTCTTTCAGTAGTAGTGGTCGACCAAGGCTCTTCCTCGATTAATCAAGTCTTTGGTTTTTTGTTTGTAATTTCGAAAATAATGCACTTAGAAAGCTCTCCCTGCGATTTTTGTGATTCTCTTTCTATCCTCTTTAAGCATGCGTAAGCACAAGTTGACCGAAACACTTTCCATTTTTTGCCGAAATAAATTGCAAGGGGTATGTATTCCTTACCGTTTCCTCGATTTTCTATAATCGCCTGTAACTTTCGAAACACCGATCGAAACCTATGCTAATCATACATTTTCTTGAAGCTGTCGACGCGTACCATACGATAGGACTATCAGCGAAAGCCCATCTGAAAAGAAAATATTCTTTCAGTAGTAGTGGTCGATCAAGGCTCTTCCTCGATTAATCAAGTCTTTGGTTTTTTGGCTATAACTTCGAAAATAATGCACTTAGAAAGCTCTGCCTGCGATTTTTGTGATCTCCTATCCATGCTCTTTAAGCGTGTATAAGCACAAGTCGACCGAAACACTTTCCATTTTTTGCCGAAATAAATTGCAAGGGGTATGTATTCCTTACAGTTTCCTCGATTTTCTATAATCGCCTGTAACTTTCGAAATACCGATCGAAACCTATGCTAATCATACATTTTCTTGAAACTGTCGACGCGTACCTTAAGATAGGTCAATCAGCGAAAGCCTATCTGAAAAAAAATATTCTTTCAGTAGTAGTGGTCGACCAAGGCTCTTCCTCGATTAATCAAGTCTTTGGTTTTTTGGCTGTAATTTCGAAAATAATGCACTTAGAAAGCTCTGCGTGCGATTTTTGTGATTCTCTTTCCATCCTCTTTAAGCATGTGTAAGTACAAGTTGACCGAAACACTTTCCATTTTTTGCCGAAATAAATTGCAAGGGGTATGTATTCCTTACCGTTTCCTCGATTTTCTATAATCGCCTGTAACTTTCGAAACACCGATCGAAACCTATGCTAATCATACATTTTCTTGAAGCTCTCGACGCGTACCTTAAGATTGGACTATCAGGGAAAACCCATCTGAAAAAAAAAAATTCTTTCAGTAGTAGTGGTCGACCAAGGCTCTTCCTCGATTAATCAAGTCTTTGGTTTTTTGGCTATAACTTCGAAAATAATGCACTTATAAAGCTCTGCCTGCGATTTTTGTGATCCTCTGTCCATCCTCTTTAAGCGTGTGTAAGCACAAGTCGACCGAAACACTTTCCATTTTTTGCCGAAATAAATTGCAAGGGGTATGTATTCCTTACCGTTTCCTCGATTTTGTTTAATCGCCTGTAACTTTCGAAACACCGATCGAAACCTATGATAATCATACATTTTCTTGAAGCTGTCGACGCGTAACTTAAGATAGGACTATCAGCGAAAGCCCATCAGAAAAAGAAATATTCTTTCAGTAGTAGTGGTCGATCAAGGCTCTGCCTCGATTAATCAAGCCTTTGGTTTTTGGCTGTAACTTCGAAAATAATGCACTTAGGAGGCTCTGCCTGCGATTTTTGTGCTCCTCTTTTCATCCTCTTTAAGCATGTATAAGCACAATTCGACCGAAACACTTTCCATTTTTTGCCGATATAAATTGCAAGGGGTATGTATTGCTTACCGTTTCCTCGATTTTCTATAATCGCCTGTAACTTTCGAAACACCGATCGAAACCTATGCTAATCATACATTTTCTTGAAGCTGTCGACGCGTACCATAGGATAGGTCTATCAGCGAAAGCCCATCTGAAAAAAAATATTCTTTCAGTAGTAGTGGTCGACCAAGGCTCTTCCTCGATTAATCAAGTCTTTGGTTTTTTGGCTGTAACTTCGAAAATAATGCACTTAGAAAGCTCTGCCTGCGATTTTTGTGATTCTCTTTCCATCCTCTTTAAGCATGTGTAAGCACAAGTTGACCGAAACACTTTCCATTTTTTGCCGAAATAAATTGTAAGGGGTATGTATTCCTTACCGTTTCCTCGATTTTCTATAATCGCCTGTAACTTTCGAAACACCGATCGAAACCTATGCTAATCATACATTTTCTTGAAGCTCTCGACGCGTACCTTAAGATGGGATTATCAGGGAAAACGGATCTAAAAAAAAATGGTTTCAGTTGTAGTGGTCGACCAAGGCTCTTCCTCGATTAATCAAGCCTTTGGTTTTTTGGCTGTAACTTCGAAAACAATGCACTTAGGAGGCTCTGCCTGCGATTTTTGTGATCTCCTTTCCATGCTCTTTAAGCGTGTGTAAGCACAAGTCGACCGAAACACTTTCCATTTTTTGCCGAAATAAATTGCAAGGGGTATGTATTCCTTACCGTTTCCTCGATTTTCTTTAATCGCCTGTAACTTTCGAAACACCGATCGAAACCTATGATAATCATACATTTTCTTGAAGCTGTCGACGCGTACCTTAAGATAGGACTATCAGCGAAAGCCCATCTGAAAAAAAGATATTCTTTCAGTAGTAGTGGTCGATCAAGGCTCTTCCTCGATTAATCAAGTCTTTGGTTTTTTGGCTATAACTTCGAAAATAATGCACTTAGAAAGCTCTGCCTGCGATTTTTGTGATCCTCTGTCCATCCTCTTTAAGCGTGTGTAAGCACAAGTCGACCGAAACACTTTCCATTTTTTGCCGAAATAAATTGCAAGGGGTATGTATTCCTTACCGTTTCCTCGATTTTGTTTAATCGCCTGTAACTTTCGAAACACCGATCGAAACCTATGATAATCATACATTTCCTTGAAGCTGTCGACGCGTAACTTAAGATAGGACTATCAGCGAAAGCCCATCTGAAAAAGAAATATTCTTTCAGTAGTAGTGGTCGATCAAGGCTCTGCCTCGATTAATCAAGCGTTTGGTTTTTTGGCTGTAACTTCGAAAATAATGCACTTAGGAGGCTCTGCCTGCGATTTTTGTGCTCCTCTTTCCATCCTCTTTAAGCATGTATAAGCACAATTCGACCGAAACACTTTCCATTTTTTGCCGAAATAAATTGCAAGGGGTATGTATTCCTTACCGTTTCCTCAATTTTCTATAATCGCCTGTAACTTTCGAAACACCGATCGAAACCTATGCTAATCATACATTTTCTTGAAGCTCTCGACGCGTACCTTAAGATGGGACTATCAGGGAAAACCCATCTAAAAAAAAATTGTTTCAGTTGTAGTGGTCGACCAAGGCTCTTCCTCGATTAATCAAGCCTTTGGTTTTTTGGCTGTAACTTCGAAAATAATGCACTTAGGAGGCTCTGCCTGCGATTTTTGTGATCTCCTTTCCATGCTCTTTAAGCGTGTATAAGCACAAGTCGACCGAAACACTTTCCATTTTTTGCCGAGATAAATTGCAAGGGGTATGTATTCCTTACCGTTTCCTCGATTTTATATAATCGCCTGTAACTTTCGAAACACCGATCGAGACCTATGCTAATCATACAATTTCTTGAAGCTGTCGACGCGTACCTTAAGATGGGACTATTAGGAAAAACCCATCTTTAAAAAAAAATTGTTTCAGTTGTAGTGGTCGACCAAGGCTCTTCCTCGATTAATCAAGCCTTTGGTTTTTTGGCTGTAACTTCGAAAATAATGCACTTAGGAGGGTCTGCCTGCGATTTTTGTGATCCCCTTTCCATGCTCTTTAAGCGTGTATAAGCACAAGTCGACCGAAACTCTTTCCATTTTTTGCCGAAATAAAT
The DNA here is from genome assembly GCA_914767735.1 of Anoplius nigerrimus. Taxonomy (NCBI): domain Eukaryota; kingdom Metazoa; phylum Arthropoda; class Insecta; order Hymenoptera; family Pompilidae; genus Anoplius; species Anoplius nigerrimus. The sequence goes on from CAJZBX010000759.1 coordinate 110,718, forward strand.
TGCAAGGGGTATGTATTCCTTACCGTTTCCTCGATTTTCTATAATCGCCTGTAACTTTCGAAACACCGATCGAAACCTATGCTAATCATACATTTTCTTGAAGCTGTCGACGCGTACCTTAAGATAGGTCTATCAGCGAAAGCCCATCTGAAAAAAAATATTCTTTCAGTAGTAGTGGTCGACCAAGGCTCTTCCTCGATTAATCAAGTCTTTGGTTTTTTGGCTGTAACTTCGAAAATAATGCACTTAGAAAGCTCTGCCTGCGATTTTTGTGATTCTCTTTCCATCCTCTTTAAGCATGCGTAAGCACAAGTTGACCGAAACACTTTCCATTTTTTGCCGAAATAAATTGCAAGGGGTATGTATTCCTTACCGTTTCCTCGATTTTCTATAATCGCCTGTAACTTTCGAAACACCGATCGAAACCTATGCTAATCATACATTTTCTTGAAGCTGTCGACGCGTACCTTAAGATAGGTCTATCAGCGAAAGCCTATCTGAAAAAAATATTCATTCAGTAGTAGTGTTCGACCAAGGCTCTTCCTCGATTAATCAAGTCTTTGGTTTTTTGGCTGTAACTTCGAAAATAATGCACTTAGGAGGGTCTGCCTGCGATTTTTGTGATCCCCTTTCCATGCTCTTTAAGCGTGTATAAGCACAAGTCGACCGAAACACTTTCCATTTTTTGCCGAAATAAATTGCAAGGGGTATTCCTTACCGTTTCCTCGATTTTCTATAATCGCCTGTAACTTTCGAAACACCGATCGAGACCTATGCTAATCATACATTTTCTTGAAGCTGTCGACGCGTACCTTAAGATAGGTCTATCAGCGAAAGCCTATCTGAAAAAAAAATATTCTTTCAGTAATAGTGTTCGACCAAGGCTCTTCCTCGATTAATCAAGTCTTTGGTTTTTTGGCTGTAACTTCGAAAATAATGCACTTAGAAAGCTCTGCCTGCGATTTTTGTGATTCTCTTTCCATGCTCTTTAAGCGTGTGTAAGCACAAGTTGACCGAAACACTTTCCAATTTTTGCCGAAATAAATTGCAAGGGGTATGTATTCCTTACCGTTTCCTCGATTTTCTATAATCGCCTGTAACTTTCGAAACACCGATCGAAACCTATGCTAATCATACATTTTCTTGAAGCTCTCGACGCGTACCTTAAGATGGGACTATCAGGGAAAACGGATCTAAAAAAAAATTGTTTCAGTTGTAGTGGTCGACCAAGGCTCTTCCTCGATTAATCAAGCCTTTGGTTTTTTGGCTGTAACTTCGAAAATAATGCACTTAGGAGGCTCTGCCTGCGATTTTTGTGATCTCCTTTCCATGCTCTTTAAGCGTGTATAAGCACAAGTCGACCGAAACACTTTCCATTTTTTGCCGAAATAAATTGCAAGGGGTATGTATTCCTTACCGTTTCCTCGATTTTCTATAATCGCCTGTAACTTTCGAAACACCGATCGAACCCTATGCTAATCATACATTTTCTTGAAGCCCTCGACGCGTACCTTAAGATGGGACTATCAGGGAAAACCCATCTTTAAAAAAAAATTGTTTCAGTTGTAGTGGCCAACCAAGGCACTTCCTCGATTAATCAAGCCTTTGGTTTTTTGGCTGTAACTTCGAAAATAATGCACTTAGGAGGCTCTGCCTGCGATTTTTGTGATCCCCTTTCCATGCTCTTTAAGCGTGTATAAGCACAAGTCGACCGAAACACTTTCCATTTTTTGCCGAAATAAATTGCAAGGGGTATTCCTTACCGTTTCCTCGATTTTCTATAATCGCCTGTAACTTTCGAAACACCGATCGAGACCTATGCTAATCATACATTTTCTTGAAGCTGTCGACGCGTACCTTAAGATAGGTCTATCAGCGAAAGCCCATCTGAAAAAAAATATTCTTTCAGTAGTAGTGGTCGACCAAGGCTCTTCCTCGATTAATCAAGTCTTTGGTTTTTTGGCTGTAACTTCGAAAATAATGCACTTAGAAAGCTCTGCCTGCGATTTTTGTGATTCTCTTTCCATCCTCTTTAAGCATGCGTAAGCACAAGTTGACCGAAACACTTTCCATTTTTTGCCGAAATAAATTGCAAGGGGTATGTATTCCTTACCGTTTCCTCGATTTTCTATAATCGCCTGTAACTTTCGAAACACCGATCGAAACCTATGCTAATCATACATTTTCTTGAAGCTGTCGACGCGTACCTTAAGATAGGTCTATCAGCGAAAGCCTATCTGAAAAAAATATTCATTCAGTAGTAGTGTTCGACCAAGGCTCTTCCTCGATTAATCAAGTCTTTGGTTTTTTGGCTGTAACTTCGAAAATAATGCACTTAGGAGGGTCTGCCTGCGATTTTTGTGATCCCCTTTCCATGCTCTTTAAGCGTGTATAAGCACAAGTCGACCGAAACACTTTCCATTTTTTGCCGAAATAAATTGCAAGGGGTATTCCTTACCGTTTCCTCGATTTTCTATAATCGCCTGTAACTTTCGAAACACCGATCGAGACCTATGCTAATCATACATTTTCTTGAAGCTGTCGACGCGTACCTTAAGATAGGTCTATCAGCGAAAGCCTATCTGAAAAAAAAATATTCTTTCAGTAATAGTGTTCGACCAAGGCTCTTCCTCGATTAATCAAGTCTTTGGTTTTTTGGCTGTAACTTCGAAAATAATGCACTTAGAAAGCTCTGCCTGCGATTTTTGTGATTCTCTTTCCATGCTCTTTAAGCGTGTGTAAGCACAAGTTGACCGAAACACTTTCCAATTTTTGCCGAAATAAATTGCAAGGGGTATGTATTCCTTACCGTTTCCTCGATTTTCTATAATCGCCTGTAACTTTCGAAACACCGATCGAAACCTATGCTAATCATACATTTTCTTGAAGCTCTCGACGCGTACCTTAAGATGGGACTATCAGGGAAAACGGATCTAAAAAAAAATTGTTTCAGTTGTAGTGGTCGACCAAGGCTCTTCCTCGATTAATCAAGCCTTTGGTTTTTTGGCTGTAACTTCGAAAATAATGCACTTAGGAGGCTCTGCCTGCGATTTTTGTGATCTCCTTTCCATGCTCTTTAAGCGTGTATAAGCACAAGTCGACCGAAACACTTTCCATTTTTTGCCGAAATAAATTGCAAGGGGTATGTATTCCTTACCGTTTCCTCGATTTTCTATAATCGCCTGTAACTTTCGAAACACCGATCGAACCCTATGCTAATCATACATTTTCTTGAAGCCCTCGACGCGTACCTTAAGATGGGACTATCAGGGAAAACCCATCTTTAAAAAAAAATTGTTTCAGTTGTAGTGGCCAACCAAGGCACTTCCTCGATTAATCAAGCCTTTGGTTTTTTGGCTGTAACTTCGAAAATAATGCACTTAGGAGGCTCTGCCTGCGATTTTTGTGATCCCCTTTCCATGCTCTTTAAGCGTGTATAAGCACAAGTCGACCGAAACACTTTCCATTTTTTGCCGAAATAAATTGCAAGGGGTATTCCTTACCGTTTCCTCGATTTTCTATAATCGCCTGTAACTTTCGAAACACCGATCGAGACCTATGCTAATCATACATTTTCTTGAAGCTGTCGACGCGTACCTTAAGATAGGTCTATCAGCGAAAGCCCATCTGAAAAAAAATATTCTTTCAGTAGTAGTGGTCGACCAAGGCTCTTCCTCGATTAATCAAGTCTTTGGTTTTTTGGCTGTAACTTCGAAAATAATGCACTTAGAAAGCTCTGCCTGCGATTTTTGTGATTCTCTTTCCATCCTCTTTAAGCATGCGTAAGCACAAGTTGACCGAAACACTTTCCATTTTTTGCCGAAATAAATTGCAAGGGGTATGTATTCCTTACCGTTTCCTCGATTTTCTATAATCGCCTGTAACTTTCGAAACACCGATCGAAACCTATGCTAATCATACATTTTCTTGAAGCTGTCGACGCGTACCTTAAGATAGGTCTATCAGCGAAAGCCTATCTGAAAAAAATATTCATTCAGTAGTAGTGTTCGACCAAGGCTCTTCCTCGATTAATCAAGTCTTTGGTTTTTTGGCTGTAACTTCGAAAATAATGCACTTAGGAGGGTCTGCCTGCGATTTTTGTGATCCCCTTTCCATGCTCTTTAAGCGTGTATAAGCACAAGTCGACCGAAACACTTTCCATTTTTTGCCGAAATTAATTGCAAGGGGTATTCCTTACCGTTTCCTCGATTTTCTATAATCGCCTGTAACTTTCGAAACACCGATCGAGACCTATGCTAATCATACATTTTCTTGAAGCTGTCGACGCGTACCTTAAGATAGGTCTATCAGCGAAAGCCTATCTGAAAAAAAAATATTCTTTCAGTAATAGTGTTCGACCAAGGCTCTTCCTCGATTAATCAAGTCTTTGGTTTTTTGGCTGTAACTTCGAAAATAATGCACTTAGAAAGCTCTGCCTGCGATTTTTGTGATTCTCTTTCCATGCTCTTTAAGCGTGTGTAAGCACAAGTTGACCGAAACACTTTCCATTTTTTGCCGAAATAAATTGCAAGGGGTATGTATTCCTTACCGTTTCCTCGATTTTCTATAATCGCCTGTAACTTTCGAAACACCGATCGAAACCTATGCTAATCATACATTTTCTTGAAGCTCTCGACGCATACCTTAAGATGGGACTATCAGGGAAAACGGATCTAAAAAAAAATTGTTTCAGTTGTAGTGGTCGACCAAGGCTCTTCCTCGATTAATCAAGCCTTTGGTTTTTTGGCTGTAACTTCGAAAATAATGCACTTAGGAGGCTCTGCCTGCGATTTTTGTGATCTCCTTTCCATGCTCTTTAAGCGTGTATAAGCACAAGTCGACCGAAACACTTTCCATTTTTTGCCGAAATAAATTGCAAGGGGTATGTATTCCTTACCGTTTCCTCGATTTTCTATAATCGCCTGTAACTTTCGAAACACCGATCGAACCCTATGCTAATCATTCATTTTCTTGAAGCCCTCGACGCGTACCTTAAGATGGGACTATCAGGGAAAACCCATCTTTAAAAAAAAATTGTTTCAGTTGTAGTGGCCAACCAAGGCACTTCCTCGATTAATCAAGCCTTTGGTTTTTTGGCTGTAACTTCGAAAATCATGCACTTAGGAGGCTCTGCCTGCGATTTTTGTGATCCCCTTTCCATGCTCTTTAAGCGTGTGTAAGCACAAGTCGACCGAAACACTTTCCATTTTTTGCCGAAATAAATTGCAAGGGGTATGTATTCCTTACCGTTTCCTCGATTTTCTTTAATCGCCTGTAACTTTCGAAACACCGATCGAAACCTATGATAATCATACATTTTCTTGAAGCTCTCGACGCGTACGTTAAGATGGGTCTATCAGGGAAAACCCATCTAAAAACAAATTGTTTCAGTTGTAGTGGTCGACCAAGGCTCTTCCTCGATTAATCAAGCCTTTGGTTTTTTGGCTGTAACTTCGAAAATAATGCACTTAGGAGGCTCTGCCTGCGATTTTTGTGATCTCCTTTCCATGCTCTTTACGCGTGTATAAGCACAAGTCGACCGAAACACTTTCCATTTTTTGCCGAAATAAATTGCAAGGGTTATGTATTCCTTACCGTTTCCTCGATTTTATATAATCGCCTGTAACTTTCGAAACACCGATCGAAACCTATGCTAATCATACATTTTCTTGAAGCCCTCGACGCGTACCTTAAGATGGGACTATCAGGGAAAACCCATCTTTAAAAAAAAATTGTTTCAGTTGTAGTGGTCAACCAAGGCACTTCCTCGATTAATCAAGCCTTTGGTTTTTTGGCTGTAACTTCGAAAATCATGCACTTAGAAAGCTCTGCCTGCGATTTTTGCGATTCTCTTTCCATGCTCTTTAAGCGTGTGTAAGCACAAGTCGACCGAAACACTTTCCATTTTTTGCCGAAATAAATTGCAAGGGGTATGTATTCCTTACCGTTTCCTCGATTTTCTATAATCGCCTGTAACTTTCGAAACACCGATCGAAACCTATGCTAATCATACATTTTCTTGAAGCTCTCGACGCGTACCTTAAGATGGGACTATCAGGGAAAACCCATCTTTAAAAAAAAATTGTTTCAGTTGTAGTGGTCGACCAAGGCTCTTCCTCGATTAATCAAGCCTTTGGTTTTTTGGCTGTAACTTCGAAAATAATGCACTTAGGAGGCTCTGCCTGCGATTTTTGTGATCTCCTTTCCATGCTCTTTAAGCGTGTATAAGCACAAGTGGACCGAAACACTTTCCATTTTTTGCCGAGATAAATTGCAAGGGGTATGTATTCCTTACCGTTTCCTCGATTTTATATAATCGCCTGTAACTTTCGAAACACTGATCGAGACCTATGCTAATCATACAATTTCTTGAAGCTGTCGACGCGTACCTTAAGATGGGACTATCAGGAAAAACCCATCTTTAAAAAAAAATTGTTTCAGTTGTAGTGGTCGACCAAGGCTCTTCCTCGATTAATCAAGCCTTTGGTTTTTTGGCTGTAACTTCGAAAATAATGCACTTAGGAGGGTCTGCCTGCGATTTTTGTGATCCCCTTTCCATGCTCTTTAAGCGTGTATAAGCACAAGTCGACCGAAACACTTTCCATTTTTTGCCGAAATAAATTGCAAGGGGTATGTATTCCTTACCGTTTCCTCGATTTTCTATAATCGCCTGTAACTTTCGAAACACCGATCGAAACCTATGCTAATCATACATTTTCTTGAAGCTGTCGACGCGTACCATAAGATAGGTCCATCAGCGAAAGCCCATCTGAAAAAAAATATTCTTTCAGTAGTAGTGGTCGACCAAGGCTCTTCCTCGATTAATCAAGTCTTTGGTTTTTTGGCTGTAACTTCGAAAATAATGCACTTAGAAAGCTCTGCCTGCGATTTTTGTGATTCTCTTTCTATCCTCTTTAAGCATGTGTAAGCACAAGTAGACCGAAACACTTTCCATTTTTTGCCGAAATAAATTGCAAGGGGTATGTATTCCTTACCGTTTCCTCGATTTTCTATAATCGCCTGTAACTTTCGAAACACCGATCGAAACCTATGCTAATCATACATTTTCTTGAAGCTGTCGACGCGTACCTTAAGATAGGTCTATCAGCGAAAGCCCATCTGAAAAAAAATATTCTTTCAGTAGTAGTGGTCGACCAAGGCTCTTCCTCGATTAATCAAGTCTTTGGTTTTGGGCTGTAACTTCGAAAATAATGCACTTAGAAAGCTCTGCCTGCGATTTTTGTGATTCTCTTTCCATCCTCTTTAAGCATGCGTAAGCACAAGTTGACCGAAACACTTTCCATTTTTTGCCGAAATAAATTGCAAGGGGTATGTATTCCTTACCGTTTCCTCGATTTTCTATAATCGCCTGTAACTTTCGAAACACCGATCGAAACCTATGCTAATCATACATTTTCTTGAAGCTGTCGACGCGTACCATAAGATAGGTCCATCAGCGAAAGCCCATCTGAAAAAAAATATTCTTTCAGTAGTAGTGGTCGACCAAGGCTCTTCCTCGATTAATCAAGTCTTTGGTTTTTTGGCTGTAACTTCGAAAATAATGCACTTAGAAAGCTCTGCCTACGATTTTTGTGATTCTCTTTCTATCCTCTTTAAGCATGTGTAAGCACAAGTAGACCGAAACACTTTCCATTTTTTGCCGAAATAAATTGCAAGGGGTATGTATTCCTTACCGTTTCCTCGATTTTCTATAATCGCCTGTAACTTTCGAAACACCGATCGAAACCTATGCTAATCATACATTTTCTTGAAGCTGTCGACGCGTACCTTAAGATAGGTCTATCAGCGAAAGCCCATCTGAAAAAAAATATTCTTTCAGTAGTAGTGGTCGACCAAGGCTCTTCCTCGATTAATCAAGTCTTTGGTTTTTTGGCTGTAACTTCGAAAATAATGCACTTAGAAAGCTCTGCCTGCGATTTTTGTGATTCTCTTTCCATCCTCTTTAAGCATGCGTAAGCACAAGTTGACCGAAACACTTTCCATTTTTTGCCGAAATAAATTGCAAGGGGTATGTATTCCTTACCGTTTCCTCGATTTTCTATAATCGCCTGTAACTTTCGAAACACCGATCGAAACCTATGCTAATCATACATTTTCTTGAAGCTGTCGACGCGTACCTTAAGATAGGTCTATCAGCGAAAGCCTATCTGAAAAAAAATATTCTTTCAGTAGTAGTGTTCGACCAAGGATCTTCCTCGATTAATCAAGTCTTTGGTTTTTTGGCTGTAACTTCGAAAATAATGCACTTAGGAGGGTCTGCCTGCGATTTTTGTGATCCCCTTTCCATGCTCTTTAAGCGTGTATAAGCACAAGTCGACCGAAACACTTTCCATTTTTTGCCGAAATAAATTGCAAGGGGTATGTATTCCTTACCGTTTCCTCGATTTTATATAATCGCCTGTAACTTTCGAAACACTGATCGAGACCTATGCTAATCATACAATTTCTTGAAGCTGTCGACGCGTACCTTAAGATGGGACTATCAGGAAAAACCCACCTTTAAAAAAAAATTGTTTCAGTTGTAGTGGTCGACCAAGGCTCTTCCTCGATTAATCACGCCTTTGGTTTTTTGGCTGTAACTTCGAAAATAATGCACTTAGGAGGGTCTGCCTGCGATTTTTGTGATCCCCTTTCCATGCTCTTTAAGCGTGTATAAGCACAAGTCGACCGAAACACTTTTCATTTTTTACCGAAATAAATTGCAAGGGGTATGTATTCCTTACCGTTTCCTCGATTTTCTATAATCGCCTGTAACTTTCGAAACACCGATCGAAACCTATGCTAATCATACATTTTCTTGAAGCTGTCGACGCGTACCAAAAGATAGGTCTATCAGCGAAAGCCCATCTGAAAAAAAATATTCTTTCAGTAGTAGTGGTCGACCAACGCTCTTCCTCGATTAATCAAGTCTTTGGTTTTTTGGCTGTAACTTCGAAAATAATGCACTTAGAAAGCTCTGCCTGCGATTTTTGTGATTCTCTTTCCATCCTCTTTAAGCATGTGTAAGCACAAGTTGACCGAAACACTTTCCATTTTTTGCCGAAATAAATTACAAGGGGTATGTATTCCTTACCGTTTCCTCGATTTTCTATAATCGCCTGTAACTTTCGAAACACCGATCGAAACCTATGCTAATCATACATTTTCTTGAAGCTGTCGACGCGTACCTTAAGATAGGTCTATCAGCGAAAGCCCATCTGAAAAAAAATATTCTTTCAGTAGTAGTGGTCGACCAAGGCTCTTCCTCGATTAATCAAGTCTTTGGTTTTTTGGCTGTAACTTCGAAAATAATGCACTTAGAAAGCTCTGCCTGCGATTTTTGTGATTCTCTTTCCATCCTCTTTAAGCATGCGTAAGCACAAGTTGACCGAAACACTTTCCATTTTTTGCCGAAATAAATTGCAAGGGGTATGTATTCCTTACCGTTTCCTCGATTTTCTATAATCGCCTATAACTTTCGAAACACCGATCGAAACCTATGCTAATCATACATTTTCTTGAAGCTGTCGACGCGTACCTTAAGATGGGACTATCAGGGAAAACCCATCTAAAAAAAAATTGTTTCAGTTGTAGTGGTCGACCAAGGTTCTTCCTCGATTAATCAAGCCTTTGGTTTTTTGGCTGTAACTTCGAAAATAATGCACTTAGGAGGCTCTGCCTGCGATTTTTGTGATCTCCTTTCCATGCTCTTTAAGCGTGTATAAGCACAAGTCGACCGAAACACTTTCCATTTTTTGCCGAAATAAATTGCAAGGGGTATGTATTCCTTACCGTTTCCTCGATTTTCTATAATCGCCTGTAACTTTCGAAACACCGATCGAAACCTATGCTAATCATACATTTTCTTGAAGCCCTCGACGCGTACCTTAAGATGGGACTATCAGGGAAAACCCATCTTTAAAAAAAAATTGTTTCAGTTGTAGTGGTCGACCAAGGCTCTTCCTCGATTAATCAAGCCTTTGGTTTTTTGGCTATAACTTCGAAAATAATGCACTTAGAAAGCTCTGCCTGCGATTTTTGTGATCCTCTTTCCATCCTCTTTAAGCTTGTGTAAGCACAAGTCGACCGAAAGACTTTCCATTTTTTGCTGAAATAAATTGCAAGGGCTATGTATTCCTTACCGTTTCCTCGATTTTCTTTAATCGCCTGTAACTTTCGAAACACCGATCGAATCCTATGATAATCATACATTTTCTTGAAGCTCTCGACGCGTACCTTAAGATAGGACTATCAGCGAAAGCCCATCTATAAAAAAAAATTGTTTCAGTTGTAGTGGTCGACCAAAGCTCTTCCTCGATTAATCAAGCCTTTGGTTTTTTGGCTGTAACTTCGAAAATAATGCACTTAGGAGGCTCTGCCTGCGATTTTTGTGATCCTCTTTCCATCCTCTTTAAGCGTGTGTAAGCACAAGTCGACCGAAACACTATCCATTTTTTGCCGAAATAAATTGCAAGGGGTATGTATTCCTTACCGTTTCCTCGATTTTCTTTAATCGCCTGTAACTTTCGAAACACCGATCGAAACCTATGCTAATCATACATTTTCTTGAAACTGTCGACGCGTACCTTAAGATAGGACTATCAGCGAAAGCTAATCTTTAAAAAAAAATAATGTTTCAGTAGTAGTGGTCGACAAAGGCTCTTCTTCGATTAATCAAGTCTTTGGTATTTAGGCTGTAACTTCGAATATAATGCACTTAGAAAGCTCTGCCTGCGATTTTTGTGGTCCTCTTTCCATCCTCTTTAAGCCTGTATAAGCACAAGTCGACCGAAACACTTTCCATTTTTTGCCGAAATAAATTGCAATGGGTATGTATTCCTTACCGTTTCCTCGATTTTCTTTAATCGCCTGTAACTTTCGAAACACCAATCGAAACCTATGATAATCATACATTTTCTTGAAGCTCTCGACGCGTACCTTATGATAGGACTATCAGCGAAAGCCCATCTTTAAAAAAAAATTGTTTCAGTTGCAGTGGTCGACCAAGGCTCTTCCTCGATTAATCAAGTCTTTGGTTTTTTGGCTGTAACTTCGAAAATAATGCACTTAGAAAGCTCTGCCTGCGATTTTTGTGATTCTCTTTCCATCCTCTTTAAGCATGTGTAAGCACAAGTCGACCGAAATACTTTCCATTTTTTGCCGAAATAAATTGCAAGGGGTATGTATTCCTTACCGTTTCCTCGATTTTCTATAATCGCCTGTAACTTTCGAAACACCGATCGAAACCTATGATAATCATACATTTTCTTGAAGCTGTGGACGCGTACCTTAAGATAGGACTATTAGCGAAAGCCCATCTGAAAAAAAAATATTCTTTCAGTAGTAATGGTCGATCAAGGCTCTTCCTCGATTAATCAAGTCTTTGGTTTTTTGGCTATAACTTCGAAAATAATGCACTTAGAAAGCTCTGCCTGCGATTTTTGTGATTCTCTTTCCATCCTCTTTAAGCATGTGTAAGCACAAGTTGACCGAAACACTTTCCATTTTTTGCCGAAATAAATTGCAAGGGGTATGTATTCCTTACCGTTTCGTCGATTTTCTTTAATCGCCTGTAACTTTCGGAACACCGATCGAAACCTATGATAATCATACATTTTCTTGAAGCTGTCGACGCGTACCTTAAGATAGGACTATCAGCGAAAGCCCATCTGAAAAAAAAATATTCTTTCAGTAGTAGTGGTTGATCAAGGCTCTTCCTCGATTAATCAAGTCTTTGCTTTTTTGGCTGTAACTTCGAAAATAATGCACTTAGAATGCTCTGCCTGCGATTTTTGTGATTCTCTTTCCATCCTCTTTAAGCATGTTTAAGCACAAGTTGACCGAAACACTTTCCATTTTTTGCCGAAATAAATTGCAAGGGGTATGTATTCCTTACCGTTTCCTCGATTTTCTATAATCGCCTGTAACTTTCGAAACACCGATCGAAACCTATGCTAATCATACATTTTCTTGAAGCTCTCGACGCGTACCTTAAGATGGGACTATCAGGGAAAACCCATCTTTAAAAAAAAATTGTTTCAGTTGCAGTGGTCGACCAAGGCTCTTCCTCGATTAATCAAGCCTTTGGTTTTTTGGCTGTAACTTCGAATATAATGCACTTAGAAAGCTCTGCCTGCGATTTTTGTGGTCCTCTTTCCATCCTCTTTAAGCCTGTATAAGCACAAGTCGACCGAAACACTTTCCATTTTTTGCCGAAATAAATTGCAATGGGTATGTATTCCTTACCGTTTCCTCGATTTTCTTTAATCGCCTGTAACTTTCGAAACACCAATCGAAACCTATGATAATCATACATTTTCTTGAAGCTCTCGACGCGTACCTTATGATAGGACTATCAGCGAAAGCCCATCTTTAAAAAAAAATTGTTTCAGTTGCAGTGGTCGACCAAGGCTCTTCCTCGATTAATCAAGTCTTTGGTTTTTTGGCTGTAACTTCGAAAATAATGCACTTAGAAAGCTCTGCCTGCGATTTTTGTGATTCTCTTTCCATCCTCTTTAAGCATGTGTAAGCACAAGTCGACCGAAATACTTTCCATTTTTTGCCGAAATAAATTGCAAGGGGTATGTATTCCTTACCGTTTCCTCGATTTTCTATAATCGCCTGTAACTTTCGAAACACCGATCGAAACCTATGATAATCATACATTTTCTTGAAGCTGTGGACGCGTACCTTAAGATAGGACTATTAGCGAAAGCCCATCTGAAAAAAAAATATTCTTTCAGTAGTAATGGTCGATCAAGGCTCTTCCTCGATTAATCAAGTCTTTGGTTTTTTGGCTATAACTTCGAAAATAATGCACTTAGAAAGCTCTGCCTGCGATTTTTGTGATTCTCTTTCCATCCTCTTTAAGCATGTGTAAGCACAAGTTGACCGAAACACTTTCCATTTTTTGCCGAAATAAATTGCAAGGGGTATGTATTCCTTACCGTTTCGTCGATTTTCTTTAATCGCCTGTAACTTTCGGAACACCGATCGAAACCTATGATAATCATACATTTTCTTGAAGCTGTCGACGCGTACCTTAAGATAGGACTATCAGCGAAAGCCCATCTGAAAAAAAAATATTCTTTCAGTAGTAGTGGTTGATCAAGGCTCTTCCTCGATTAATCAAGTCTTTGCTTTTTTGGCTGTAACTTCGAAAATAATGCACTTAGAATGCTCTGTCTGCGATTTTTGTGATTCTCTTTCCATCCTCTTTAAGCATGTTTAAGCACAAGTTGACCGAAACACTTTCCATTTTTTGCCGAAATAAATTGCAAGGGGTATGTATTCCTTACCGTTTCCTCGATTTTCTATAATCGCCTGTAACTTTCGAAACACCGATCGAAACCTATGCTAATCATACATTTTCTTGAAGCTCTCGACGCGTACCTTAAGATGGGACTATCAGGGAAAACCCATCTTTAAAAAAAAATTGTTTCAGTTGCAGTGGTCGACCAAGGCTCTTCCTCGATTAATCAAGCCTTTGGTTTTTTGGCTGTAACTTCGAAAATAATGCACTTAGGAGGCTCTGCCTGCGATTTTTGTGATCCCCTTTCCATGCTCTTTAAGCGTGTATAAGCACAAGTCGACCGAAACGCTTTCCATTTTTTGCCGAAATAAATTGCAAGGGGTATGTATTCGTTACCGTTTCCTCGATTTTCTATAATCGCCTGTAACTTTCGAAACACCGATCGAAACATATGCTAATCATACATTTTCTTGAAGCTGTCGACGCGTACCTTAAGATTGGACTATCAGCGAAAGCCCATCTGAAAAAAAAAAATTCTTTCAGTAGTAGTGGTCGACCAAGGCTTTTCCTCGATTAATCAAGTCTTTGGTTTTTTGGCTATAACTTCGAAAATAATGCACTTAGAAAGCTCTGCCTGCGATTTTTGTGATCCTCTTTCCATCCTCTTTAAACGTGTATAAGCACAAGTCGACCGAAACACTTTCCATTTTTTGCCGAAATAAATTGCAAGGGGTATGTATTCCTTACCGTTTCCTCGATTTTCTTTAATCGCCTGTAACTTTCGAGACACCGATCGAAACCTATGATAATCATACATTTTCTTGAAGCTGTCGACGCGTACCTTAAGATAGGACTATCAGCGAAAGCCCATCTGAAAAAAAAATATTCTTTCAGTAGTAGTGGTCGATCAAGGCTCTTCCTCGATTAATCAAGCCTTTGGTTTTTTGGCTGTAACTTCGAAAATAATGCACTTAGAAAGCTCTGCCTGCGATTTTTGTGATCCTCTTTCCATCCTCCTAAAGCGTGTGTAAGCACCAGTCGACCGAACCACTTTCCTTTATTTGCCGAAATAAATTGCAAGGGCTTTGTATCCCTCACCGTTTCCTCGATATTCTTTAATCGCCTGTAACTTTCGAAACACCGATCGAATCCTATGATAATCATACATTTTTTTGAAGCTCTCGACGCGTACCTTAAGATAGGACTATCAGCGAAAGCCCATCTTTAAAAAAAAATTGTTTCAGTTGTAGTGGTCGACCTAGGCTCTTCCTCGATTAATCAAGCCTTTGGTTTTTTGGCTGTAACTTCGAAAATAATGCACTTAGGAGGCTCTGCCTGCGATTTTTGTGATCCCCTTTCCATGCTTTTTAAGCGTGTGTAAGCACAAGTCGACCGAAACACTTTCCATTTTTTGCCGAAATAAATTGCAAGGGGTATGTATTCCTTACCGTTTCCTCGATTTTCTTTAATCGCCTGTAACTTTCGAAACACCGATCGAAACCTATGATAATCATACATTTTCTTGAAGCTGTCGACGCGTACCTTAAGATAGGACTATCAGCGAAAGCCCATCTGAAAAAAAAATATTCTTTCAGTAGTAGTGGTCGATCAAGGCTCTTCCTCGATTAATCAAGTCTTTGGTTTTTTGGCTATAACTTCGAAAATAATGCACTTATAAAGCTCTGCCTGCGATTTTTGTGATCCTCTGTCCATCCTCTTTAAGCGTGTGTAAGCACAAGTCGACCGAAACACTTTCCATTTTTTGCCGAAATAAATTGCAAGGGGTATGTATTCCTTACCGTTTCCTCGATTTTCTATAATCGCCTGTAACTTTCGAAACACCGATCGAAACCTATGCTAATCATACATTTTCTTGAAGCTCTCGACGCGTACCTTAAGATGGGACTATCAGGGAAAACCCATCTAAAAAAAAATTGTTTCAGTTGTAGTGGTCGACCAAGGTTCTTCCTCGATTAATCAAGCCTTTGGTTTTTTGGCTGTAACTTCGAAAATAATGCACTTAGGAGGCTCTGCCTGCGATTTTTGTGATCTCCTTTCCATGCTCTTTATGCGTGTATAAGCACAAGTCGACCGAAACACTTTCCATTTTTTGCCGAAATAAATTGCAAGGGGTATGTATTCCTTACCGTTTCCTCGATTTTCTATAATCGCCTGTAACTTTCGAAACACCGATCGAAACCTATGCTAATCATACATTTTCTTGAAGCTGTCGACGCGTACCTTAAGATAGGTCTATCAGCGAAAGCCCATCTGAAAAAAAATATTCTTTCAGTAGTAGTGGTCGACCAAGGCTCTTCCTCGATTAATCAAGTCTTTGGTTTTTTGTTTGTAATTTCGAAAATAATGCACTTAGAAAGCTCTCCCTGCGATTTTTGTGATTCTCTTTCTATCCTCTTTAAGCATGCGTAAGCACAAGTTGACCGAAACACTTTCCATTTTTTGCCGAAATAAATTGCAAGGGGTATGTATTCCTTACCGTTTCCTCGATTTTCTATAATCGCCTGTAACTTTCGAAACACCGATCGAAACCTATGCTAATCATACATTTTCTTGAAGCTGTCGACGCGTACCATACGATAGGACTATCAGCGAAAGCCCATTTGAAAAGAAAATATTCTTTCAGTAGTAGTGGTCGATCAAGGCTCTTCCTCGATTAATCAAGTCTTTGGTTTTTTGGCTATAACTTCGAAAATAATGCACTTAGAAAGCTCTGCCTGCGATTTTTGTGATCTCCTATCCATGCTCTTTAAGCGTGTGTAAGCACAAGTCGACCGAAACACTTTCCATTTTTTGCCGAAATAAATTGCAAGGGGTATGTATTCCTTACAGTTTCCTCGATTTTCTATAATCGCCTGTAACTTTCGAAATACCGATCGAAACCTATGCTAATCATACATTTTCTTGAAACTGTCGACGCGTACCTTAAGATAGGTCAATCAGCGAAAGCCTATCTGAAAAAAAATATTCTTTCAGTAGTAGTGGTCGACCAAGGCTCTTCCTCGATTAATCAAGTCTTTGGTTTTTTGGCTGTAATTTCGAAAATAATGCACTTAGAAAGCTCTGCGTGCGATTTTTGTGATTCTCTTTCCATCCTCTTTAAGCATGTGTAAGCACAAGTTGACCGAAACACTTTCCATTTTTTGCCGAAATAAATTGCAAGGGGTATGTATTCCTTACCGTTTCCTCGATTTTCTATAATCGCCTGTAACTTTCGAAACACCGATCGAAACCTATGCTAATCATACATTTTCTTGAAGCTCTCGACGCGTACCTTAAGATAGGACTATGAGCGACAGCTCATCTTTAAAAAAAAATATTGTTTCTGTAATAGTGGTCGACCAAGGCTCTTCCTCGATTAATCAAGTCTTTGGTTTTTTGGATGTAACTTCGAAAATAATGCACTTAGAATGCTCTGCCTGCGATTTTTGTGATCCTCTTTCCATCCTCTTTTAGTGTGTATAAGCACAAGTCGACCGAAACACTTTCCATTTTTTGCCGAAATAAATTGCACGGGGCATGTATTCCTTACCGTTTCCTTGATTTTCTATAATCGCCTGTAACTTTCGAAACACCGATCGAAACCTATGATAATCATACATTTTCTTGAGGCTCTGGACGCGTACCTGAAGTTAGGATGATCAGCGAAAGGCCTTCTTTAATAAAAAATTGTTTCAGTGTACTGATCGACCAAGGCTCTTCCTCGATTAATCAAGCCTTTGGTTTTTTGGCTGTAACTTCGAAAATAATGCACTTAGGAGGCTCTGCCTGCGATTTTTGTGATCCTCTTTACATCCTCTTTAAGCAATTATAAGCACAAGTCGACTGAAACACTTTCCATTTTTTGCCGAAATAAATTGCAAGGGGTATGTATTCCTTGCCGTTTCCTCGATTTTCTATAATCGCCTGTAACTTTCGAAACACCGATCGCACCCTATGATAATCATACATTTTCTTGAAGCTCTCGACGCATACCTTAAGATAGGACTATCAGCGAAAGCCCATCTTTAAAAAAAAATAATGTTTCAGTAGTAGTGGTTGACCAAGGCTCATCCTCGATTATTCAAGTCGTGGGTTTTTTTGGCTGTAATTTCGAAAATAATGCACTTAGAAAGCTCTGCCTGCGATTTTTGTGATCCTCTTTCCATCCTCTTTTAGCCTGTATAAGCACAAGTCGACCGAAACACTTTCCATTTTTTGCCGAAATAAATTGCACGGGGCATGTATTCCTTACCGTTTCCTTGATTTTCTATAATCGCCTGTAACTTTCGAAACACCGATCGAAACCTATGATAATCATACATTTTCTTGAAGCTCTCGACGCGTACCTCAAGTTAGGACTATGAGCGACAGCTCATCTTTAAAAAAAATATTGTTTCAGTAGTAGTGGTCGACCAAGGCTCTTCCTCGATTAATCAAGTCTTTGGTTTTTTGGCTGTAACATCGAAAATAATGCACTTAGGAGGCTCTGCCTGCGATTTTTGTGATCCTCTTTCCATGCTCTTTAAGCGTGTATAAGCACAAGTCGACCGAAACACTTTCCATTTTTTGCCGAAATAAATTGCAAGGGGTATGTATTCCTTACCGTTTCCTTGATTTTCTATAATCGCCTGTAACTTTCGAAGCACCGATCGAAACCTATGATAATCACACATTTTCTTGAAGCTCTCGACGCGTACCTTAAGATAGGACTATCAGCGATAGCTCATCTTTAAAAAAAATATTGTTTCAGTAGTAGTGGTCGACCAAGGCTCTTCCTCGATTAATCAAGTCTTTGGTTTTTTGGCTATAACTTTGAAAATAATGCACTTAGAAAGCTCTGCCTGCGATTTTTGTGATCCTCTTTCCATCCTCTTTAAGCATTTATAAGCACAAGTCGACTGAAACACTTTCCATTTTTTGCCGAAATAAATTGCAAAGGGTATGTATTCCTTGCCGTTTCCTCGATTTTCTATAATCGCCTGTAACTTTCGAAACGCCGATCGAAACCTATGATAATCATACATTTTCTTGAAGCTCTCGACGCGTACCTTAAGATAGGACTATCAGCGATAGCTCATCTTTAAAAAAAATATTGTTTCAGTAGTAGTGGTCGACCAAGGCTCTTCCTCGATTAATCAAGTCTTTGGTTTTTTGGCTATAACTTTGAAAATAATGCACTTAGAAAGCTCTGCCTGCGATTTTTGTGATCCTCTTTCCATCCTCTTTAAGCATTTATAAGCACAAGTCGACTGAAACACTTTCCATTTTTTGCCGAAATAAATTGCAAAGGGTATGTATTCCTTGCCGTTTCCTCGATTTTCTATAATCGCCTGTAACTTTCGAAACGCCGATCGAAACCTATGATAATCATACATTTTCTTGAAGCTGTCGACGCGTACCTTAAGATAGGACTATCAGCGAAAGCCCATCTGAAAAAAAAATATTCTTTCAGTAGTAGTGGTCGATCAAGGCTCTTCCTCGATTAATCAAGTCTTTGGTTTTTTGGCTATAACTTCGAAAATAATGCACTTATAAAGCTCTGCCTGCGATTTTTGTGATCCTCTGTCCATCCTCTTTAAGCGTGTGTAAGCACAAGTCGACCGAAACACTTTCCATTTTTTGCCGAAATAAATTGCAAGGGGTATGTATTCCTTACCGTTTCCTCGATTTTCTATAATCGCCTGTAACTTTCGAAACACCGATCGAAACCTATGCTAATCATACATTTTCTTGAAGCTCTCGACGCGTACCTTAAGATGGGACAATCAGGGAAAACCCATCTAAAAAAAAATTGTTTCAGTTGTAGTGGTCGACCAAGGTTCTTCCTCGATTAATCAAGCCTTTGGTTTTTTGGCTGTAACTTCGAAAATAATGCACTTAGGAGGCTCTGCCTGCGATTTTTGTGATCTCCTTTCCATGCTCTTTATGCGTGTATAAGCACAAGTCGACCGAAACACTTTCCATTTTTTGCCGAAATAAATTGCAAGGGGTATGTATTCCTTACCGTTTCCTCGATTTTCTATAATCGCCTGTAACTTTCGAAACACCGATCGAAACCTATGCTAATCATACATTTTCTTGAAGCTGTCGACGCGTACCTTAAGATAGGTCTATCAGCGAAAGCCCATCTGAAAAAAAATATTCTTTCAGTAGTAGTGGTCGACCAAGGCTCTTCCTCGATTAATCAAGTCTTTGGTTTTTTGTTTGTAATTTCGAAAATAATGCACTTAGAAAGCTCTCCCTGCGATTTTTGTGATTCTCTTTCTATCCTCTTTAAGCATGCGTAAGCACAAGTTGACCGAAACACTTTCCATTTTTTGCCGAAATAAATTGCAAGGGGTATGTATTCCTTACCGTTTCCTCGATTTTCTATAATCGCCTGTAACTTTCGAAACACCGATCGAAACCTATGCTAATCATACATTTTCTTGAAGCTGTCGACGCGTACCATACGATAGGACTATCAGCGAAAGCCCATCTGAAAAGAAAATATTCTTTCAGTAGTAGTGGTCGATCAAGGCTCTTCCTCGATTAATCAAGTCTTTGGTTTTTTGGCTATAACTTCGAAAATAATGCACTTAGAAAGCTCTGCCTGCGATTTTTGTGATCTCCTATCCATGCTCTTTAAGCGTGTATAAGCACAAGTCGACCGAAACACTTTCCATTTTTTGCCGAAATAAATTGCAAGGGGTATGTATTCCTTACAGTTTCCTCGATTTTCTATAATCGCCTGTAACTTTCGAAATACCGATCGAAACCTATGCTAATCATACATTTTCTTGAAACTGTCGACGCGTACCTTAAGATAGGTCAATCAGCGAAAGCCTATCTGAAAAAAAATATTCTTTCAGTAGTAGTGGTCGACCAAGGCTCTTCCTCGATTAATCAAGTCTTTGGTTTTTTGGCTGTAATTTCGAAAATAATGCACTTAGAAAGCTCTGCGTGCGATTTTTGTGATTCTCTTTCCATCCTCTTTACGCATGTGTAAGCACAAGTTGACCGAAACACTTTCCATTTTTTGCCGAAATAAATTGCAAGGGGTATGTATTCCTTACCGTTTCCTCGATTTTCTATAATCGCCTGTAACTTTCGAAACGCCGATCGAAACCTATGATAATCATACATTTTCTTGAAGCTCTGGACGCGTACCTTAAGATAGGACTATGAGCGACAGCTCATCTTTAAAAAAAAATATTGTTTCTGTAATAATGGTCGACCAAGGCTCTTCCTCGATTAATCAAGTCTTTGGTTTTTTGGATGTAACTTCGAAAATAATGCACTTAGAATGCTCTGCCTGCGATTTTTGTGATCCTCTTTCCATCCTCTTTTAGTGTGTATAAGCACAAGTCGACTGAAACACTTTCCATTTTTTGCCGAAATAAATTGCAAAGGGTATGTATTCCTTGCCGTTTCCTCGATTTTCTATAATCGCCTGTAACTTTCGAAACGCCGATCGAAACCTATGATAATCATACATTTTCTTGAAGCTCTGGACGCGTACCTTAAGATAGGACTATCAGCGACAGCTCATCTTTAAAAAAAATATTGTTTCAGTAGTAGTGGTCGACCAAGGCTCTTCCTCGATTAATCAAGTCTTTGGTTTTTTGGCTATAACTTTGAAAATAATGCACTTAGAAAGCTCTGCCTGCGATTTTTGTGATCCTCTTTACATCCTCTTTAAGCAATTATAAGCACAAGTCGACTGAAACACTTTCCATTTTTTGCCGAAATAAATTGCAAGGGGTATGTATTCCTTGCCGTTTCCTCGATTTTCTATAATCGCCTGTAACTTTCGAAACACCGATCGCACCCTATGATAATCATACATTTTCTTGAAGCTCTCGACGCATACCTTAAGATAGGACTATCAGCGAAAGCCCATCTTTAAAAAAAAATAATGTTTCAGTAGTAGTGGTTGACCAAGGCTCATCCTCGATTATTCAAGTCGTGGGTTTTTTTGGCTGTAATTTCGAAAATAATGCACTTAGAAAGCTCTGCCTGCGATTTTTGTGATCCTCTTTCCATCCTCTTTTAGCCTGTATAAGCACAAGTCGACCGAAACACTTTCCATTTTTTGCCGAAATAAATTGCACGGGGCATGTATTCCTTACCGTTTCCTTGATTTTCTATAATCGCCTGTAACTTTCGAAACACCGATCGAAACCTATGATAATCATACATTTTCTTGAAGCTCTCGACGCGTACCTCAAGTTAGGACTATGAGCGACAGCTCATCTTTAAAAAAAATATTGTTTCAGTAGTAGTGGTCGACCAAGGCTCTTCCTCGATTAATCAAGTCTTTGGTTTTTTGGCTGTAACATCGAAAATAATGCACTTAGGAGGCTCTGCCTGCGATTTTTGTGATCCTCTTTCCATGCTCTTTAAGCGTGTATAAGCACAAGTCGACCGAAACACTTTCCATTTTTTGCCGAAATAAATTGCAAGGGGTATGTATTCCTTACCGTTTCCTTGATTTTCTATAATCGCCTGTAACTTTCGAAGCACCGATCGAAACCTATGATAATCACACATTTTCTTGAAGCTCTCGACGCGTACCTTAAGATAGGACTATCAGCGATAGCTCATCTTTAAAAAAAATATTGTTTCAGTAGTAGTGGTCGACCAAGGCTCTTCCTCGATTAATCAAGTCTTTGGTTTTTTGGCTATAACTTTGAAAATAATGCACTTAGAAAGCTCTGCCTGCGATTTTTGTGATCCTCTTTCCATCCTCTTTAAGCATTTATAAGCACAAGTCGACTGAAACACTTTCCATTTTTTGCCGAAATAAATTGCAAAGGGTATGTATTCCTTGCCGTTTCCTCGATTTTCTATAATCGCCTGTAACTTTCGAAACGCCGATCGAAACCTATGATAATCATACATTTTCTTGAAGCTCTGGACGCGTACCTTAAGATAGGACTATCAGCGACAGCTCATCTTTAAAAAAAATATTGTTTCAGTAGTAGTGGTCGACCAAGGCTCTTCCTCGATTAATCAAGTCTTTGGTTTTTTGGCTATAACTTTGAAAATAATGCACTTAGAAAGCTCTGCCTGCGATTTTTGTGATCCTCTTTCCATCCTCTTTAAGCATGTATAAGCACAAGTCGACCGAAACACTTTCCATTTTTTGCCGAAATAAATTGCAATGGGTATGTATTCCTTACCGTTTCCTCGATTTTCTTTAATCGCCTGTAACTTTCGAAACACCGATCGAAACCTATGATAATCTTACATTTTCTTGAAGCTCTCGACGCGTACCTTAAGATAGGACTACCAGCGAAAGCCCATCTTAAAAAAAAAATGGTTTCAGTTGTAGTGGTCGACCAAGGCTCTTCTTCGATTAATCAAGCCTTTGGTTTTTTGGCTGTAACTTCGAAAATAATGCACTTAGGAGGCTCTGCCTGCGATTTTTGTGATCCTCTTTACATCCTCTTTAAGCATGTGTAAGAACAAGTCGACCGAAACACTTTCCATTTTTTGCCGAAATAAATTGCCAGGGGTATGTATTCCTTACCGTTTCCTTGATTTTCTTTAATCGCCTGTAACTTTCGAAACACCGATCGAAACCTATGATAATCATACATTTTCTTGAAGCTCTCGACGCGCACCTTAAGATAGGACTATCAGCGATAGCCCATCTTTAAAAAAAATAATGTCTGAGTAGTAGTGGTTGACCAAGGCTCTTCCTCGATTAATCAAGTCTTGGGTTTTTTGGCTGTAACTTCGAAAATGATGCACTTAGAAAGCTCTGCCTGCGATTTTTGTGGTCCTCTTTCCATCCTCTTGAAGCCTGTATAAGCACAAGTCGACCGAAACACTTTCCATTTTTTGCCGAAATAAATTGCAATGGGTATGTATTCCTTACCGTTTCCTCGATTTTCTTTAATCGCCTGTAACTTTCGAAACACCGATCGAAACCTATGATAATCATACATTTTCTTGAAGCTCTCGACGCGTACCTTAAGATAGGACTATCAGCGAAAGCACATCTTAAAAAAAATTGTTTCAGTGTACTGATCGACCAAGGCTCTTCCTCGATTAATCAAGCCTTTGGTTTTTTGGCTGTAACTTCGAAAATAATGCACTTAGGAGGCTCTGCCTGCGATTTTTGTGATCCTCTTTACATCCTCTTTAAGCAATTATAAGCACAAGTCGACTGAAACACTTTCCATTTTTTGCCGAAATAAATTGCAATGGGTATGTATTCCTTACCGTTTCCTCGATTTTCTTTAATCGCCTGTAACTTTCGAAACACCGATCGAAACCTATGATAATCATACATTTTCTTGAAGCTCTCGACGCGTACCTTAAGATAGGACTATCAGCGAAAGCACATCTTAAAAAAAATTGTTTCAGTGTACTGATCGACCAAGGCTCTTCCTCGATTAATCAAGCCTTTGGTTTTTTGGCTGTAACTTCGAAAATAATGCACTTAGGAGGCTCTGCCTGCGATTTTTGTGATCCTCTTTACATC
The DNA here is from genome assembly GCA_914767735.1 of Anoplius nigerrimus. NCBI lineage: Eukaryota > Metazoa > Arthropoda > Insecta > Hymenoptera > Pompilidae > Anoplius > Anoplius nigerrimus. Next base: position 134,444 of record CAJZBX010000759.1, read on the forward strand.
CTCTTTAAGCAATTATAAGCACAAGTCGACTGAAACACTTTCCATTTTTTGCCGAAATAAATTGCAAGGGGTATGTATTCCTTGCCGTTTCCTCGATTTTCTATAATCGCCTGTAACTTTCGAAACACCGATCGCACCCTATGATAATCATACATTTTCTTGAAGCTCTCGACGCATACCTTAAGATAGGACTATCAGCGAAAGCCCATCTTTAAAAAAAAATAATGTTTGAGTAGTAGTGGTTGACCAAGGCTCATCCTCGATTATTCAAGTCGTGGGTTTTTTGGCTGTAATTTCGAAAATAATGCACTTAGAAAGCTCTGCCTGCGATTTTTGTGATCCTCTTTCCATCCTCTTTTAGCGTGTATAAGCACAAGTCGACCGAAACACTTTCCATTTTTTGCCGAAATAAATTGCACGGGGCATGTATTCCTTACCGTTTCCTTGATTTTCTATAATCGCCTGTAACTTTCGAAACACCGATCGAAACCTATGATAATCATACATTTTCTTGAAGCTCTCGACGCGTACCTCAAGTTAGGACTATGAGCGACAGCTCATCTTTAAAAAAAATATTGTTTCAGTAGTAGTGGTCGACCAAGGCTCTTCCTCGATTAATCAAGTCTTTGGTTTTTTGGCTGTAACTTCGAAAATAATGCACTTAGAAAGCTCTGCCTGCGATTTTTGTGATCCTCTTTACATCCTCTTTAAGCATGTATAAGAACAAGTCGACTGAAACACTTTCCATTTTTTGCCGAAATAAATTGCAAGGGGTATGTATTCCTTGCCGTTTCCTCGATTTTCTATAATCGCCTGTAACTTTCGAAACACCGATCGCACCCTATGATAATCATACATTTTCTTGAAGCTGTCGACGCGTACCTTAAGATAGGACTATGAGCGACAGCTCATCTTTATAAAAAAATATTGTTTCAGTAGTAGGGGTCGACCAATGCTCTTCCTCGATTAATCAAGTTATTGGTTTTTTGGCTATAACTTCGAAAATAATGCACTTAGAAAGCTCTGCCTGCGATTTTTGTGATCCTCTTTCCATCCTCTTTAAGCATGTATAAGCACAAGTCGACCGAAACACTTTCCATTTTTTGCCGAAATAAATTGCACGGGGCATGTATTCCTTACCGTTTCCTTGATTTTCTATAATCGCCCGTAACTTTCGAAACACCGATCGAAACCTATGTTAATCATACATTTCCTTGAAGCTGTCGACGCGTACCTTGTGATAGGACTAACAGCGACAGCCAATCTTTAAAAAAAATAATGTCTCAGTAGTAGTGGTTGACCAAGGCTCTTCCTCGATTAATCAAGTCTTGGGTTTTTTGGCTGTAACTTGGAAAATAATGCACTTAGGAGGCTCTGCCTGCGCTTTTTGTGATCCTCTTTCCATTCTCTTTAAGCCTGTATAAGCACTAGTCGACCGAAACACTTTCCATTTTTTGCCGAAATAAATTGCAATGGGTATGTATTCCTTACCGTTTCCTCGATTTTCTTTAATCGCCTGTAACTTTCGAAACACCGATCGAAACCTATGATAATCATACATTTTCTTGAAGCTCTCGACGCGTACCTTAAGATAGGACTAACAGCGAAAGCCCATCTTAAAAAAAATTGTTTCAGTTGTAGTGGTCGACCAAGGCTCTTCCTCGATTAATCAAGTCTTTGGTTTTTTGGCTGTAATTTCGAAAATAATGCACTTAGAAGGCTCTGCCTGCGATTTTTGTGATCCTCGTTCCATCCTCTTTAAGCGTGTATAAGCACAAGTCGATCGAAAAACTTTCCATTTTTTGCCGAAATAAATTGCAAGGGGTTTGTATTCCTTACCGTTTCCTCGATTTTCTATAAACGCCCGTAACTTTCGAAACACCGATCGAAACCTATGCTAATCATACATTTTCTTGAAGTTGTCGACGCGTACCTTGTGATAGGACTAACAGCGACAGCCCATCTTTAAAAAAAATATTGTTTCAGTAGTAGTGGTCGACCAAGGCTCTTCCTCGATTAATCAAGTTATTGGTTTTTTGGCTGTAACTTCGAAAATAATGCACTTAGGAGGCTCTGCCTGCGATTTTTGTGATCCCATTTCCATTCTCTTTAAGCATGTGTAAGCACAAGTCGAGCGAAACACTTTCCATTTTTTGCCGAAATAAATTGCACGGGGCATGTATTCCTTACCGTTTCCTTGATTTTCTATAATCGCCTGTAACTTTCGAAACACCGATCGAAACCTATGATAATCTTACATTTTCTTGAAGCTGTTGACGCGTACCTTAAGATAGGACTATGAGCGACAGCTCATCTTTAAAAAAAATATTGTTTCAGTAGTAGTGGTCGACCAAGGCTCTTCCTCGATTAATCAAGTCTTTAGTTTTTTGGCTGTAACTTCGAAAATAATGCACTTAGGAGGCTCTGCCTGCGATTTTTGTGATCCTCTTTACATCCTCTTTAAGCATGTATAAGAACAAGTCGACCGAAACACTTTCCATTTTTTGCCGAAATAAATTGCAAGGGGTATGTATTCCTTACCGTTTCTTCGATTTTCTATAATCGCCTGTAACTTTCGAAACACCGATCGAAACCTATGATAATCTTACATTTTCTTGAAGCTGTTGACGCGTACCTTAAGATAGGACTATGAGCGACAGCTCATCTTTAAAAAAAATATTGTTTCAGTAGTAGTGGTCGACCAAGGCTCTTCCTCGATTAATCAAGTCTTTGGTTTTTTGGCTGTAACTTCGAAAATAATGCACTTAGGAGGCTCTGCCTGCGATTTTTGTGATCCTCTTTACATCCTCTTTAAGCATGTATAAGAACAAGTCGACCGAAACACTTTCCATTTTTTGCCGAAATAAATTGCAATGGGTATGTATTCCTTACCGTTTCCTCGATTTTCTTTAATCGCCTGTAACTTTCGAAACACCGATCGAAACCTATGATAATCATACATTTTCTTGAAGCTCTCGACGCGTACCTTAAGATAGGACTAACAGCGAAAGCCCATCTTAAAAAAAATTGTTTCAGTTGTAGTGGTCGACCAAGGCTCTTCCTCGATTAATCAAGTCTTTGGTTTTTTGGCTGTAATTTCGAAAATAATGCACTTAGAAGGCTCTGCCTGCGATTTTTGTGATCCTCGTTCCATCCTCTTTAAGCGTGTATAAGCACAAGTCGATCGAAAAACTTTCCATTTTTTGCCGAAATAAATTGCAAGGGGTTTGTATTCCTTACCGTTTCCTCGATTTTCTATAAACGCCCGTAACTTTCGAAACACCGATCGAAACCTATGCTAATCATACATTTTCTTGAAGTTGTCGACGCGTACCTTGTGATAGGACTAACAGCGACAGCCCATCTTTAAAAAAAATATTGTTTCAGTAGTAGTGGTCGACCAAGGCTCTTCCTCGATTAATCAAGTTATTGGTTTTTTGGCTATAACTTCGAAAATAATGCACTTAGGAGGCTCTGCCTGCGATTTTTGTGATCCCATTTCCATTCTCTTTAAGCATGTGTAAGCACAAGTCGAGCGAAACACTTTCCATTTTTTGCCGAAATAAATTGCACGGGGCATGTATTCCTTACCGTTTCCTTGATTTTCTATAATCGCCTGTAACTTTCGAAACACCGATCGAAACCTATGATAATCTTACATTTTCTTGAAGCTGTTGACGCGTACCTTAAGATAGGACTATGAGCGACAGCTCATCTTTAAAAAAAATATTGTTTCAGTAGTAGTGGTCGACCAAGGCTCTTCCTCGATTAATCAAGTCTTTAGTTTTTTGGCTGTAACTTCGAAAATAATGCACTTAGGAGGCTCTGCCTGCGATTTTTGTGATCCTCTTTACATCCTCTTTAAGCATGTATAAGAACAAGTCGACCGAAACACTTTCCATTTTTTGCCGAAATAAATTGCAAGGGGTATGTATTCCTTACCGTTTCTTCGATTTTCTATAATCGCCTGTAACTTTCGAAACACCGATCGAAACCTATGATAATCTTACATTTTCTTGAAGCTGTTGACGCGTACCTTAAGATAGGACTATGAGCGACAGCTCATCTTTAAAAAAAATATTGTTTCAGTAGTAGTGGTCGACCAAGGCTCTTCCTCGATTAATCAAGTCTTTGGTTTTTTGGCTGTAACTTCGAAAATAATGCACTTAGGAGGCTCTGCCTGCGATTTTTGTGATCCTCTTTACATCCTCTTTAAGCATGTATAAGAACAAGTCGACCGAAACACTTTCCATTTTTTGCCGAAATAAATTGCAATGGGTATGTATTCCTTACCGTTTCCTCGATTTTCTTTAATCGCCTGTAACTTTCGAAACACCGATCGAAACCTATGATAATCATACATTTTCTTGAAGCTCTCGACGCGTACCTTAAGATAGGACTAACAGCGAAAGCCCATCTTAAAAAAAATTGTTTCAGTTGTAGTGGTCGACCAAGGCTCTTCCTCGATTAATCAAGTCTTTGGTTTTTTGGCTGTAATTTCGAAAATAATGCACTTAGAAGGCTCTGCCTGCGATTTTTGTGATCCTCGTTCCATCCTCTTTAAGCGTGTATAAGCACAAGTCGATCGAAAAACTTTCCATTTTTTGCCGAAATAAATTGCAAGGGGTTTGTATTCCTTACCGTTTCCTCGATTTTCTATAAACGCCCGTAACTTTCGAAACACCGATCGAAACCTATGCTAATCATACATTTTCTTGAAGTTGTCGACGCGTACCTTGTGATAGGACTAACAGCGACAGCCCATCTTTAAAAAAAATATTGTTTCAGTAGTAGTGGTCGACCAAGGCTCTTCCTCGATTAATCAAGTTATTGGTTTTTTGGCTATAACTTCGAAAATAATGCACTTAGGAGGCTCTGCCTGCGATTTTTGTGATCCCATTTCCATTCTCTTTAAGCATGTGTAAGCACAAGTCGAGCGAAACACTTTCCATTTTTTGCCGAAATAAATTGCACGGGGCATGTATTCCTTACCGTTTCCTTGATTTTCTATAATCGCCTGTAACTTTCGAAACACCGATCGAAACCTATGATAATCTTACATTTTCTTGAAGCTGTTGACGCGTACCTTAAGATAGGACTATGAGCGACAGCTCATCTTTAAAAAAAATATTGTTTCAGTAGTAGTGGTCGACCAAGGCTCTTCCTCGATTAATCAAGTCTTTAGTTTTTTGGCTGTAACTTCGAAAATAATGCACTTAGGAGGCTCTGCCTGCGATTTTTGTGATCCTCTTTACATCCTCTTTAAGCATGTATAAGAACAAGTCGACCGAAACACTTTCCATTTTTTGCCGAAATAAATTGCAAGGGGTATGTATTCCTTACCGTTTCCTCGATTTTCTATAATCGCCTGTAACTTTCGAAACACCGATCGAAACCTATGATAATCTTACATTTTCTTGAAGCTGTTGACGCGTACCTTAAGATAGGACTATGAGCGACAGCTCATCTTTAAAAAAAATATTGTTTCAGTAGTAGTGGTCGACCAAGGCTCTTCCTCGATTAATCAAGTCTTTGGTTTTTTGGCTGTAACTTCGAAAATAATGCACTTAGGAGGCTCTGCCTGCGATTTTTGTGATCCTCTTTACATCCTCTTTAAGCATGTATAAGAACAAGTCGACCGAAACACTTTCCATTTTTTGCCGAAATAAATTGCAAGGGGTATGTATTCCTTACCGTTTCCTCGATTTTCTATAATCGCCTGTAACTTTCGAAACACCGATCGAAACCTATGCTAATCATACATTTTCTTGAAGCTCTCGACGCGTACCTTAAGATAGGATGATCAGCGAAAGCCCATCTTTAAAAAAAAATTGTTTCAGTTGTACTGGTCAACCAAGGCTCTTCCTCGATTAATCAAGTCTTTGGTTTTTTGGCTATAACTTCGAAAATAATGCACTTAGAAAGCTCTGCCTGCGATTTTTGTGTACCTCTTTCCATCCTCTTTAAGCGTGTATAAGCACAAGTCGACCGAAACACTTTCCATTTTTTGCCGAAATCAATTGCAAGGGGTATTTATTCCTTACCGTTTCCTCGATTTTCTTTAATCGCCTGTAACTTTCGAAACACCGATCGAAACCTATGATAATCATACATTTTCTTGAAGCTCTCGACGCGTACCTTAAGATAGGACTACCAGCGAAAGCCCATCTTTAAAAAAAAATTGTTTCAGTTGTAGTGGTCGACCAAGGCTCTTCCTCGATTAATCAAGTCTTTGGTTTTTTGGCTGTAACTTCGAAAATAATGCACTTAGAAGGCTCTGCCTGCGATTTTTGTGATCCTCGTTCCATCCGCTTTAAGCGCGTTAAAGTACAAGTCGACCGAAACACTTTCCATTATTTGCCGAAATATATTGCAATGGGTATGTATTCCTTACCGTTTCCTCGATTTTCTATAATCGCCCGTAACTTTCGAAACACCGATCGAAACCTATGTTAATCATACATTTCCTTGAAGCTGTCGACGCGTACCTTGTGATAGGACTATCAGCGACAGCCCATCTTTAAAAAAAATATTGTTTCAGTAGTAGTGGTCGACCAAGGCTCTTCCTCGATTAATCAAGTTATTGGTTTTTTGGCTATAACTTCGAAAATAATGCACTTAGAAAGCTCTGCCTGCGATTTTTGTGATCCTCTTTACATCCTCTTTAAGCATGTATAAGAACAAAACGACCGAAACACTTTCCATTTTTTGCCGAAATAAATTGCAAGGGGTATGTATTCCTTGCCGTTTCCTCGATTTTCTATAATCGCCTGTAACTTTCGAAACACCGATCGCACCCTATGATAATCATACATTTTCTTGAAGCTGTCGACGCGTACCTTAAGATAGGACTATGAGCGACAGCTCATCTTTATAAAAAAATATTGTTTCAGTAGTAGGGGTCGACCAATGCTCTTCCTCGATTAATCAAGTTATTGGTTTTTTGGCTATAACTTCGAAAATAATGCACTTAGAAAGCTCTGCCTGCGATTTTTGTGATCCTCTTTCCATCCTCTTTAAGCATGTATAAGCACAAGTCGACCGAAACACTTTCCATTTTTTGCCGAAATAAATTGCACGGGGCATGTATTCCTTACCGTTTCCTTGATTTTCTATAATCGCCCGTAACTTTCGAAACACCGATCGAAACCTATGTTAATCATACATTTCCTTGAAGCTGTCGACGCGTACCTTGTGATAGGACTAACAGCGACAGCCAATCTTTAAAAAAAATAATGTCTCAGTAGTAGTGGTTGACCAAGGCTCTTCCTCGATTAATCAAGTCTTGGGTTTTTTGGCTGTAACTTGGAAAATAATGCACTTAGGAGGCTCTGCCTGCGCTTTTTGTGATCCTCTTTCCATTCTCTTTAAGCCTGTATAAGCACTAGTCGACCGAAACACTTTCCATTTTTTGCCGAAATAAATTGCAATGGGTATGTATTCCTTACCGTTTCCTCGATTTTCTTTAATCGCCTGTAACTTTCGAAACACCGATCGAAACCTATGATAATCATACATTTTCTTGAAGCTCTCGACGCGTACCTTAAGATAGGACTAACAGCGAAAGCCCATCTTAAAAAAAATTGTTTCAGTTGTAGTGGTCGACCAAGGCTCTTCCTCGATTAATCAAGTCTTTGGTTTTTTGGCTGTAATTTCGAAAATAATGCACTTAGAAGGCTCTGCCTGCGATTTTTGTGATCCTCTTTCCATCCTCTTTAAGCGTGTATAAGCACAAGTCGATCGAAAAACTTTCCATTTTTTGCCGAAATAAATTGCAAGGGGTTTGTATTCCTTACCGTTTCCTCGATTTTCTATAAACGCCCGTAACTTTCGAAACACCGATCGAAACCTATGCTAATCATACATTTTCTTGAAGTTGTCGACGCGTACCTTGTGATAGGACTAACAGCGACAGCCCATCTTTAAAAAAAATATTGTTTCAGTAGTAGTGGTCGACCAAGGCTCTTCCTCGATTAATCAAGTTATTGGTTTTTTGGCTATAACTTCGAAAATAATGCACTTAGGAGGCTCTGCCTGCGATTTTTGTGATCCCATTTCCATTCTCTTTAAGCATGTGTAAGCACAAGTCGAGCGAAACACTTTCCATTTTTTGCCGAAATAAATTGCACGGGGCATGTATTCCTTACCGTTTCCTTGATTTTCTATAATCGCCTGTAACTTTCGAAACACCGATCGAAACCTATGATAATCTTACATTTTCTTGAAGCTGTTGACGCGTACCTTAAGATAGGACTATGAGCGACAGCTCATCTTTAAAAAAAATATTGTTTCAGTAGTAGTGGTCGACCAAGGCTCTTCCTCGATTAATCAAGTCTTTAGTTTTTTGGCTGTAACTTCGAAAATAATGCACTTAGGAGGCTCTGCCTGCGATTTTTGTGATCCTCTTTACATCCTCTTTAAGCATGTATAAGAACAAGTCGACCGAAACACTTTCCATTTTTTGCCGAAATAAATTGCAAGGGGTATGTATTCCTTACCGTTTCCTCGATTTTCTATAATCGCCTGTAACTTTCGAAACACCGATCGAAACCTATGATAATCTTACATTTTCTTGAAGCTGTTGACGCGTACCTTAAGATAGGACTATGAGCGACAGCTCATCTTTAAAAAAAATATTGTTTCAGTAGTAGTGGTCGACCAAGGCTCTTCCTCGATTAATCAAGTCTTTGGTTTTTTGGCTGTAACTTCGAAAATAATGCACTTAGGAGGCTCTGCCTGCGATTTTTGTGATCCTCTTTACATCCTCTTTAAGCATGTATAAGAACAAGTCGACCGAAACACTTTCCATTTTTTGCCGAAATAAATTGCAAGGGGTATGTATTCCTTACCGTTTCCTCGATTTTCTATAATCGCCTGTAACTTTCGAAACACCGATCGAAACCTATGCTAATCATACATTTTCTTGAAGCTCTCGACGCGTACCTTAAGATAGGATGATCAGCGAAAGCCCATCTTTAAAAAAAAATTGTTTCAGTTGTACTGGTCAACCAAGGCTCTTCCTCGATTAATCAAGTCTTTGGTTTTTTGGCTATAACTTCGAAAATAATGCACTTAGAAAGCTCTGCCTGCGATTTTTGTGTACCTCTTTCCATCCTCTTTAAGCGTGTATAAGCACAAGTCGACCGAAACACTTTCCATTTTTTGCCGAAATCAATTGCAAGGGGTATTTATTCCTTACCGTTTCCTCGATTTTCTTTAATCGCCTGTAACTTTCGAAACACCGATCGAAACCTATGATAATCATACATTTTCTTGAAGCTCTCGACGCGTACCTTAAGATAGGACTACCAGCGAAAGCCCATCTTTAAAAAAAAATTGTTTCAGTTGTAGTGGTCGACCAAGGCTCTTCCTCGATTAATCAAGTCTTTGGTTTTTTGGCTGTAACTTCGAAAATAATGCACTTAGAAGGCTCTGCCTGCGATTTTTGTGATCCTCGTTCCATCCGCTTTAAGCGCGTTAAAGTACAAGTCGACCGAAACACTTTCCATTATTTGCCGAAATATATTGCAATGGGTATGAATTCCTTACCGTTTCCTCGATTTTCTATAATCGCCCGTAACTTTCGAAACACCGATCGAAACCTATGTTAATCATACATTTCCTTGAAGCTGTCGACGCGTACCTTGTGATAGGACTATCAGCGACAGCCCATCTTTAAAAAAAATATTGTTTCAGTAGTAGTGGTCGACCAAGGCTCTTCCTCGATTAATCAAGTTATTGGTTTTTTGGCTATAACTTCGAAAATAATGCACTTAGAAAGCTCTGCCTGCGATTTTTGTGATCCTCTTTACATCCTCTTTAAGCATGTATAAGAACAAGTCGACCGAAACACTTTCCATTTTTTGCCGAAATAAATTGCAAGCGGTATGTATTCCTAATCTGACATACGCTGCCCTCTTCCCCAAGAGAGGGCAGAAGTCTTCCGAAGATTTCCTGGACGCAAAAAAAAAAAAAAAGGGGTATGTATTCCTTCCCGTTTCCTTGATTTTCTATAATCGCTTGTAACTTTCGAAACACCGATCGAAACCTATGATTATCTTACATTTTCTTGAAGCTCTCGACGCGTACCTTAAGATAGGACTACCAGCGAAAGCCCATCTTAAAAAAAAAATGGTTTCAGTTGTAGTGGTCGACCAAGGCTCTTCCTCGATTAATCAAGTTATTGGTTTTTTGGCTACAACTTCGAAAATAATGCACTTAGGAGGCTCTGCCTGCGATTTTTGTGATGCCCGTTTCATCCTCTTTAAGCGTGTATAAGCACAAGTCGATCGAAAAACTTTCCATTTTTTGCCGAAATAAATTGCAAGGGGTTTGTATTCCTTACCGTTTCCTCGATTTTCTATAATCGCCCGTAACTTTCGAAACACCGATCGAAACCTATGCTAATCATACATTTTCTTGAAGTTGTCGACGCGTACCTTGTGATAGGACTAACAGCGACAGCCCATCTTTAAAAAAAATATTGTTTCAGTAGTAGTGGTCGACCAAGGCTCTTCCTCGATTAATCAAGTTATTGGTTTTTTGGCTATAACTTCGAAAATAATGCACTTAGGAGGCTCTGCCTGCGATTTTTGTGATCCTATTTGCATCCTATTTAAGCATGTATAAGCACAAGTCGACCGAAACACTTTCCATTTTTTGCCAAAATCAATTGCAAGGGGTATTTATTCCTTACCGTTTCCTCGATTTTCTTTAATCGCCTGTAACTTTCGAAACACCGATCGAAACCTATGATAATCATACATTTTCTTGAAGCTCTCGACGCGTACCTTATGTTAGGATGATCAGCGAAAGCCCATCTTAAAAAAAAATGGTTTCAGTTGTAGTGGTCGACCAAGGCTCTTCTTCGATTAATCAAGCCGTTGGTTTTTTGGCTGTAACTTCGAAAATAATGCACTTAGGAGGCTCTGCCTGCGATTTTTGTGATCCTCTTTACATCCTCTTTAAGCATGTGTAAGAACAAGTCGACCGAAACACTTTCCATTTTTTGCCGAAATAAATTGCAAGGGGTATGTATTCCTTACAGTTTCCTCGATTTTCTTTAATCGCCTGTAACTTTCGAAACACCGATCGAAACCTATGATAATCATACATTTTCTTGAAGCTCTCGACGCGCACCTTAAGATAGGACTATCAGCGATAGCCCATCTTTAAAAAAAATAATGTCTGAGTAGTAGTGGTTGACCAAGGCTCTTCCTCGATTAATCAAGTCTTGGGTTTTTTGGCTGTAACTTCGAAAATGATGCACTTAGAAAGCTCTGCCTGCGATTTTTGTGGTCCTCTTTCCATCCTCTTGAAGCCTGTATAAGCACAAGTCGACCGAAACACTTTCCATTTTTTGCCGAAATAAATTGCAATGGGTATGTATTCCTTACCGTTTCCTCGATTTTCTTTAATCGCCTGTAACTTTCGAAACACCGATCGAAACCTATGATAATCATACATTTTCTTGAAGCTCTCGACGCGTACCTTAAGATAGGACTATCAGCGAAAGCACATCTTAAAAAAAATTGTTTCAGTTGTAGTGGTCGACCAAAACTCTTCCTCGATTAATCAAGTCTTTGGTTTTTTGGCTGTAACTTTGAAAATAATGCACTTAGAAAGCTCTGCCTGCGATTTTTGTGATCCTCGTTCCATCCTCTTTAAGGAATTATAAGCACAAGTCGACTGAAACACTTTCCATTTTTTGCCGAAATAAATTGCAAGGGGTATGTATTCCTTGCCGTTTCCTCGATTTTCTATAATCGCCTGTAACTTACGAAACACCGATCGAACCCTATGATAATCATACATTTTCTTGAAGCTCTCGACGCGTACCTTAAGATAGGACTATCAGCGAAAGCCCATCTTTAAAAAAAAATAATGTTTCAGTAGTAGTGGTTGACCAAGGCTCTTCCTCGATTATTCAAGTCGTGGGTTTTTTGGCTGTAATTTCGAAAACAAAGCACTTAGAAGGCTCTGCCTGCGATTTTTGTGATCCTCTTTCCATCCTCTTTAAGCATATATAAGAACGAGTCGACCGAAAAACTTTCCATTTTTTGCCGAAATAAATTGCAAGGGGTATGTATTCCTTACCGTTTCGTCGATTTTCTTTAATCGCCTGTAACTTTCGAAACACCGATCGAAACCTATGATAATCATATATTTTCTTGAAGCTCTCGACGCGTACCTCAAGTTATGATGATCAGCGAAAGCCCTTCTTTAATAAAGAATTGTTTCAGTGTACTGATCGACCAAGGCTCTTCCTCGATTAATCAAGCCTTTGGTTTTTTGGCTGTAACTTCGAAAATAATGCACTTAGGAGGCTCTGCCTGCGAATTTTGTGATCCTCTTTACATCCTCTTTAAGCATGTATAAGCACAAGTCGACTGAAACACTTTCCATTTTTTGCCGAAATAAATTGCAAGGGGTATGTATTCCTTACCGTTTCCTCGATTTTCTATAATCGCCTGTAACTTTCGAAACACCGATCGAAACCTATGCTAATCATACATTTTCTTGAAGCTCTCGACGCGTACCTTAAGTTAGGATGATCAGCGAAAGCCCATCTTTAAAAAAAAATTGTTTCAGTTGTACTGGTCGACCAAGGCTCTTCCTCGATTAATCAAGCGTTTGGTGTTTTGGCTGTAACTTGGAAAATAATGCACTTAGGAGGCTCTGCCTGCGCTTTTTGTGATCCTCTTTCCATTCTCTTTAAGCCTGTATAAGCACTAGTCGACCGAAACGCTTTCCATTTTTTGCCGAAATAAATTGCAATGGGTTTGTATTCCTTACCGTTTCCTCGATTTTCTTTAATCGCCTGTAACTTTCGAAACACCGATCGAAACCTATGATAATCATACATTTTCTTGAAGCGCTCGACGCGTACCTTAAGATAGGACTATCAGCGAAAGCCCATCTTAAAAAAAATTGTTTCAGTTGTAGTGGTCGACCAAGGCTCTTCCTCGATTAATCAAGTCTTTGGTTTTTTGGCTGTAACTTTGAAAATAATGCACTTAGAAAGCTCTGCCTGCGATTTTTGTGATCCTCGTTCCATCCTCTTTAAGGAATTATAAGCACAAGTCGACTGAAACACTTTCCATTTTTTGCCGAAATAAATTGCAAGGGGTATGTTTTCCTTGCCGTTTCCTCGATTTTCAATAATCGCCTGTAACTTTCGAAACACCGATCGAACCCTATGATAATCATACATTTTCTTGAAGCTCTAGCCGCGTACCTCAAGTTAGGATGATCAGCGAAAGCCCTTCTTTAATAAAGAATTGTTTCAGTGTACTGATCGACCAAGGCTCTTCCTCGATTAATCAAGTCTTTGGTTTTTTGGCTGTAATTTCGAAAATAATGCACTTAGAAGGCTCTGCCTGCGATTTTTGTGATCCCCTTTCCATTCTCTTTAAGCATATATAAGAACGAGTCGACCGAAAAACTTTCCATTTTTTGCCGAAATAAATTGCAAGGGGTATGTATTCCTTACCGTTTCGTCGATTTTCTTTAATCGCCTGTAACTTTCGAAACACCGATCGAAACCTATGATAATCATACATTTTCTTGAAGCTGTCGACGCGTACCTTAAGATAGGACTACGAGCGACAGCTCATCTTTAAAAAAAAATATTGTTTCAGTAATAGTGGTCGACCAAGGCTCTTCCTCGATTAATCAAGTCTTTGGTTTTTTGGCTGTAACTTCGAAAATAATGCACTTAGAAAGTTCTGCATGCGATTTTTGTGATCCTCTTTCCATCCGCTTTAAGCTCGTTAAAGTACAAGTCGACCGAAACACTCTCCATTTTCTGCCGAAATAATTTGCACGGGGTATGTATTCCTTACCGTTTCCTTGATTTTCTATAAACGCCTGTAACTTTCGAAACACCGATCGAACCCAACGATAATCATACATTTTCTTGAAGCTCTCGACGCGTACCTTAAGATAGGACTACCAGCGAAAGCCCATCTTTAAAAAAAAATTGTTTCAGTTGTAGTGGTCGACCAAGGCTCTTCCTCGATTAATCAAGTCTTTGGTTTTTTGGCTGTAACTTCGAAAATAATGCACTTAGAAGGCTCTGCCTGCGATTTTTGTGATCCTCGTTCCATCCGCTTTAAGCGCGTTAAAGTACAAGTCGACCGAAACACGTTCCATTATTTGCCGAAATATATTGCAATGGGTATGAATTCCTTACCGTTTCCTCGATTTTCTATAATCGCCCGTAACTTTCGAAACACCGATCGAAACCTATGTTAATCATACATTTCCTTGAAGCTGTCGACGCGTACCTTGTGATAGGACTATCAGCGACAGCCCATCTTTAAAAAAAATATTGTTTCAGTAGTCGTGGTCGACCAAGGCTCTTCCTCGATTAATCAAGTTATTGGTTTTTTGGCTATAACTTCGAAAATAATGCACTTAGAAAGCTCTGCCTGCGATTTTTGTGATCCTCTTTACATCCTCTTTAAGCATGTATAAGAACAAGTCGACCGAAACACTTTCCATTTTTTGCCGAAATAAATTGCAAGGGGTATGTATTCCTAATCTGACATACGCTGCCCTCTTCCCCAAGAGAGGGCAGAAGTCTTCCGAAGATTTCCTGGACGCAAAAAAAAAAAAAAAGGGGTATGTATTCCTTCCCGTTTCCTTGATTTTCTATAATCGCTTGTAACTTTCGAAACACCGATCGAAACCTATGATTATCTTACATTTTCTTGAAGCTCTCGACGCGTACCTTAAGATAGGACTACCAGCGAAAGCCCATCTTAAAAAAAAAATGGTTTCAGTTGTAGTGGTCGACCAAGGCTCTTCCTCGATTAATCAAGTTATTGGTTTTTTGGCTACAACTTCGAAAATAATGCACTTAGGAGGCTCTGCCTGCGATTTTTGTGATGCCCGTTTCATCCTCTTTAAGCGTGTATAAGCACAAGTCGATCGAAAAACTTTCCATTTTTTGCCGAAATAAATTGCAAGGGGTTTGTATTCCTTACCGTTTCCTCGATTTTCTATAATCGCCCGTAACTTTCGAAACACCGATCGAAACCTATGCTAATCATACATTTTCTTGAAGTTGTCGACGCGTACCTTGTGATAGGACTAACAGCGACAGCCCATCTTTAAAAAAAATATTGTTTCAGTAGTAGTGGTCGACCAAGGCTCTTCCTCGATTAATCAAGTTATTGGTTTTTTGGCTATAACTTCGAAAATAATGCACTTAGGAGGCTCTGCCTGCGATTTTTGTGATCCTATTTGCATCCTATTTAAGCATGTATAAGCACAAGTCGACCGAAACACTTTCCATTTTTTGCCAAAATCAATTGCAAGGGGTATTTATTCCTTACCGTTTCCTCGATTTTCTTTAATCGCCTGTAACTTTCGAAACACCGATCGAAACCTATGATAATCATATATTTTCTTGAAGCTCTCGACGCGTACCTCAAGTTAGGATGATCAGCGAAAGCCCATCTTAAAAAAAAATGGTTTCAGTTGTAGTGGTCGACCAAGGCTCTTCTTCGATTAATCAAGCCTTTGGTTTTTTGGCTGTAACTTCGAAAATAATGCACTTAGGAGGCTCTGCCTGCGATTTTTGTGATCCTCTTTACATCCTCTTTAAGCATGTGTAAGAACAAGTCGACCGAAACACTTTCCATTTTTTGCCGAAATAAATTGCAAGGGGTATGTATTCCTTACAGTTTCCTCGATTTTCTTTAATCGCCTGTAACTTTCGAAACACCGATCGAAACCTATGATAATCATACATTTTCTTGAAGCTCTCGACGCGCACCTTAAGATAGGACTATCAGCGATAGCCCATCTTTAAAAAAAATAATGTCTGAGTAGTAGTGGTTGACCAAGGCTCTTCCTCGATTAATCAAGTCTTGGGTTTTTTGGCTGTAACTTCGAAAATGATGCACTTAGAAAGCTCTGCCTGCGATTTTTGTGGTCCTCTTTCCATCCTCTTGAAGCCTGTATAAGCACAAGTCGACCGAAACACTTTCCATTTTTTGCCGAAATAAATTGCAATGGGTATGTATTCCTTACCGTTTCCTCGATTTTCTTTAATCGCCTGTAACTTTCGAAACACCGATCGAAACCTATGATAATCATACATTTTCTTGAAGCTCTCGACGCGTACCTTAAGATAGGACTATCAGCGAAAGCACATCTTAAAAAAAATTGTTTCAGTTGTAGTGGTCGACCAAAACTCTTCCTCGATTAATCAAGTCTTTGGTTTTTTGGCTGTAACTTTGAAAATAATGCACTTAGAAAGCTCTGCCTGCGATTTTTGTGATCCTCGTTCCATCCTCTTTAAGGAATTATAAGCACAAGTCGACTGAAACACTTTCCATTTTTTGCCGAAATAAATTGCAAGGGGTATGTATTCCTTGCCGTTTCCTCGATTTTCTATAATCGCCTGTAACTTACGAAACACCGATCGAACCCTATGATAATCATACATTTTCTTGAAGCTCTCGACGCGTACCTTAAGATAGGACTATCAGCGAAAGCCCATCTTTAAAAAAAAATAATGTTTCAGTAGTAGTGGTTGACCAAGGCTCTTCCTCGATTATTCAAGTCGTGGGTTTTTTGGCTGTAATTTCGAAAACAAAGCACTTAGAAGGCTCTGCCTGCGATTTTTGTGATCCTCTTTCCATCCTCTTTAAGCATATATAAGAACGAGTCGACCGAAAAACTTTCCATTTTTTGCCGAAATAAATTGCAAGAGGTATGTATTCCTTACCGTTTCGTCGATTTTCTTTAATCGCCTGTAACTTTCGAAACACCGATCGAAACCTATGATAATCATATATTTTCTTGAAGCTCTCGACGCGTACCTCAAGTTATGATGATCAGCGAAAGCCCATCTTTAATAAAGAATTGTTTCAGTGTACTGATCGACCAAGGCTCTTCCTCGATTAATCAAGCCTTTGGTTTTTTGGCTGTAACTTCGAAAATAATGCACTTAGGAGGCTCTGCCTGCGAATTTTGTGATCCTCTTTACATCCTCTTTAAGCATGTATAAGCACAAGTCGACTGAAACACTTTCCATTTTTTGCCGAAATAAATTGCAAGGGGTATGTATTCCTTACCGTTTCCTCGATTTTCTATAATCGCCTGTAACTTTCGAAACACCGATCGAAACCTATGCTAATCATACATTTTCTTGAAGCTCTCGACGCGTACCTTAAGTTAGGATGATCAGCGAAAGCCCATCTTTAAAAAAAAATTGTTTCAGTTGTACTGGTCGACCAAGGCTCTTCCTCGATTAATCAAGCGTTTGGTGTTTTGGCTGTAACTTGGAAAATAATGCACTTAGGAGGCTCTGCCTGCGCTTTTTGTGATCCTCTTTCCATTCTCTTTAAGCCTGTATAAGCACTAGTCGACCGAAACGCTTTCCATTTTTTGCCGAAATAAATTGCAATGGGTTTGTATTCCTTACCGTTTCCTCGATTTTCTTTAATCGCCTGTAACTTTCGAAACACCGATCGAAACCTATGATAATCATACATTTTCTTGAAGCGCTCGACGCGTACCTTAAGATAGGACTATCAGCGAAAGCCCATCTTAAAAAAAATTGTTTCAGTTGTAGTGGTCGACCAAGGCTCTTCCTCGATTAATCAAGTCTTTGGTTTTTTGGCTGTAACTTTGAAAATAATGCACTTAGAAAGCTCTGCCTGCGATTTTTGTGATCCTCGTTCCATCCTCTTTAAGGAATTATAAGCACAAGTCGACTGAAACACTTTCCATTTTTTGCCGAAATAAATTGCAAGGGGTATGTTTTCCTTGCCGTTTCCTCGATTTTCAATAATCGCCTGTAACTTTCGAAACACCGATCGAACCCTATGATAATCATACATTTTCTTGAAGCTCTAGCCGCGTACCTCAAGTTAGGATGATCAGCGAAAGCCCTTCTTTAATAAAGAATTGTTTCAGTGTACTGATCGACCAAGGCTCTTCCTCGATTAATCAAGTCTTTGGTTTTTTGGCTGTAATTTCGAAAATAATGCACTTAGAAGGCTCTGCCTGCGATTTTTGTGATCCCCTTTCCATTCTCTTTAAGCATATATAAGAACGAGTCGACCGAAAAACTTTCCATTTTTTGCCGAAATAAATTGCAAGGGGTATGTATTCCTTACCGTTTCGTCGATTTTCTTTAATCGCCTGTAACTTTCGAAACACCGATCGAAACCTATGATAATCATACATTTTCTGGAAGCTGTCGACGCGTACCTTAAGATAGGACTACGAGCGACAGCTCATCTTTAAAAAAAAATATTGTTTCAGTAATAGTGGTCGACCAAGGCTCTTCCTCGATTAATCAAGTCTTTGGTTTTTTGGCTGTAACTTCGAAAATAATGCACTTAGAAAGTTCTGCATGCGATTTTTGTGATCCTCTTTCCATCCGCTTTAAGCTCGTTAAAGTACAAGTCGACCGAAACACTCTCCATTTTCTGCCGAAATAATTTGCACGGGGTATGTATTCCTTACCGTTTCCTTGATTTTCTATAAACGCCTGTAACTTTCGAAACACCGATCGAACCCAACGATAATCATACATTTTCTTGAAGCTCTCGACGCGTACCTTAAGATAGGACTACCAGCGAAAGCCCATCTTTAAAAAAAAATTGTTTCAGTTGTAGTGGTCGACCAAGGCTCTTCCTCGATTAATCAAGTCTTTGGTTTTTTGGCTGTAACTTCGAAAATAATGCACTTAGAAGGCTCTGCCTGCGATTTTTGTGATCCTCGTTCCATCCGCTTTAAGCGCGTTAAAGTACAAGTCGACCGAAACACGTTCCATTATTTGCCGAAATATATTGCAATGGGTATGAATTCCTTACCGTTTCCTCGATTTTCTATAATCGCCCGTAACTTTCGAAACACCGATCGAAACCTATGTTAATCATACATTTCCTTGAAGCTGTCGACGCGTACCTTGTGATAGGACTATCAGCGACAGCCCATCTTTAAAAAAAATATTGTTTCAGTAGTCGTGGTCGACCAAGGCTCTTCCTCGATTAATCAAGTTATTGGTTTTTTGGCTATAACTTCGAAAATAATGCACTTAGAAAGCTCTGCCTGCGATTTTTGTGATCCTCTTTACATCCTCTTTAAGCATGTATAAGAACAAGTCGACCGAAACACTTTCCATTTTTTGCCGAAATAAATTGCAAGGGGTATGTATTCCTAATCTGACATACGCTGCCCTCTTCCCCAAGAGAGGGCAGAAGTCTTCCGAAGATTTCCTGGACGCAAAAAAAAAAAAAAAGGGGTATGTATTCCTTCCCGTTTCCTTGATTTTCTATAATCGCTTGTAACTTTCGAAACACCGATCGAAATCTTTGATTATCTTACATTTTCTTGAAGCTCTCGACGCGTACCTTAAGATAGGACTACCAGCGAAAGCCCATCTTAAAAAAAAATGGTTTCAGTTGTAGTGGTCGACCAAGGCTCTTCTTCGATTAATCAAGCCGTTGGTTTTTTGGCTGTAACTTCGAAAATAATGCACCTAGGAGGCTCTGCCTGCGATTTTTGTGATGCCCGTTCCATCCTCTTTAAGCGTGTATAAGCACAAGTCGATCGAAAAACTTTCCATTTTTTGCCGAAATAAATTGCAAGGGGTTTGTATTCCTTACCGTTTCCTCGATTTTCTATAAACGCCCGTAACTTTCGAAACACCGATCGAAACCTATGCTAATCATACATTTTCTTAAAGTTGTCGACGCGTACCTTGTGATAGGACTAACAGCGACAGCCCATCTTTAAAAAAAATATTGTTTCAGTAGTAGTGGTCGACCAAGGCTCTTCCTCGATTAATCAAGTTATTGGTTTTTTGGCTATAACTTCGAAAATAATGCACTTAGGAGGCTCTGCCTGCGATTTTTGTGATCCCATTTCCATTCTCTTTAAGCATGTATAAGCACAAGTCGACCGAAACACTTTCCATTTTTTGCCAAAATCAATTGCAAGGGGTATTTATTCCTTACCGTTTCCTCGATTTTCTTTAATCGCCTGTAACTTTCGAAACACCGATCGAAACCTATGATAATCATACATTTTCTTGAAGCTCTCGACGCGTACCTTAAGATAGGACTATCAGCGAAAGCCCATCTTTAAAAAAAATAATGTTTCAGTAGTAGTGGTTGACCAAGGCTCTTCCTCGATTAATCAAGTCTTGGGTTTTTTGGCTGTAACTTCGAAAATAATGCACTTAGAAAGCTCTGCCTGCGATTTTTGTGGTCCTCTTTCCATCCTCTTGAAGCCTGTATAAGCACAAGTCGACCGAAACACTTTCCATTTTTTGCCGAAATAAATTGCAATGGGTATGTATTCCTTACCGTTTCCTCGATTTTCTTTAATCGCCTGTAACTTTCGAAACACCGATCGAAACCTATGATAATCATACATTTTCTTGAAGCTCTCGACGCGTACCTTAAGATAGGACTATCAGCGAAAGCCCATCTTTAAAAAAAATAATGTTTCAGTAGTAGTGGTTGACCAAGGCTCTTCCTCGATTAATCAAGCCTTTGGTTTTTTGGCTGTAACTTCGAAAATAATGCACTTAGGAGGCTCTGCCTGCGATTTTTGTGATCCTCTTTACATCCTCTTTAAGCATGTATAAGCACAAGTCGACTGAAACACTTTCCATTTTTTGCCGAAATAAATTGCAAGGGGTATGTATTCCTTGCCGTTTCCTCGATTTTCTATAATCGCCTGTAACTTTCGAAACACCGATCGCACCCTATGATAATCATACATTTTCTTGAAGCTGTCGACGCGTACCTTAAGATAGGACTATGAGCGACAGCTCATCTTTAAAAAAAAATATTGTTTCAGTAGTAGGGGTCGACCAATGCTCTTCCTCGATTAATCAAGTTATTGGTTTTTTGGCTATAACTTCGAAAATAATGCACTTAGAAAGCTCTGCCTGCGATTTTTGTGATCCTCTTTCCATCCACTTTAAGCATGTATAAGCACAAGTCGACCGAAACACTTTCCATTTTTTGCCGAAATAAATTGCAAGGGGTATGTATTCCTTGCCGTTTCCTCGATTTTCTATAATCGCCCGTAACTTTCGAAACACCGATCGAAACCTATGCTAATCATACATTTTCTTGAAGCTGTCGACGCGTACCTTGTGATAGGACTATCAGCGACAGCCCATCTGTAAAAAAAATATTGTTTCAGTGGTAGTGGTCGACCAAGGCTCTTCTTCGATTAATCAAGTTATTGGTTTTTTGGCTATAACTTCGAAAATAATGCACTTAGAAAGCTCTGCCTGCGATTTTTGTGATCCTCTTTCCATCCTCTTTAAGCATGTATAAGCACAAGTCGACCGAAACACTTTCCATTTTTTGCCGAAATAAATTGCAAGGGGTTTGTATTCCTTACCGTTTCCTCGATTTTCTATAATCGCCCGTAACTTTCGAAACACCGATCGAAACCTATGCTAATCATACATTTTCTTGAAGTTGTCGACGCGTACCTTGTGATAGGACTAACAGCGACAGCCCATCTTTAAAAAAAATATTGTTTCAGTAGTAGTGGTCGACCAAGGCTCTTCCTCGATTAATCAAGTTATTGGTTTTTTGGCTATAACTTCGAAAATAATGCACTTAGGAGGCTCTGCCTGCGATTTTTGTGATCCTATTTGCATCCTATTTAAGCATGTATAAGCACAAGTCGACCGAAACACTTTCCATTTTTTGCCAAAATCAATTGCAAGGGGTATTTATTCTTTACCGTTTCCTCGATTTTCTTTAATCGCCTGTAACTTTCGAAACACCGATCGAAACCTTTGATAATCATACATTTTCTTGAAGCTCTCGACGCGCACCTTAAGATAGGACTATCAGCGATAGCCCATCTTTAAAAAAAATAATGTCTCAGTAGTAGTGGTTGACCAAGGCTCTTCCTCGATTAATCAAGTCTTGGGTTTTTTGGCTGTAACTTGGAAAATAATGCACTTAGGAGGCTCTGCCTGCGCTTTTTGTGATCCTCTTTCCATTCTCTTTAAGCCTGTATAAGCACTAGTCGACCGAAACACTTTCCATTTTTTGCCGAAATAAATTGCAATGGGTATGTATTCCTTACCGTTTCCTCGATTTTCTTTAATCGCCTGTAACTTTCGAAACACCGATCGAAACCTATGATAATCATACATTTTCTTGAAGCTCTCGACGCGTACCTTAAGATAGGACTATCAGCGAAAGCCCATCTTAAAAAAAATTGTTTCAGTTGTAGTGGTCGACCAAGGCTCTTCCTCGATTAATCAAGTCTTTGGTTTTTTGGCTGTAATTTCGAAAATAATGCACTTAGAAGGCTCTGCCTGCGATTTTTGTGATCCTCGTTCCATCCTCTTTAAGCGTGTATAAGCACAAGTCGATCGAAAAACTTTCCATTTTTTGCCGAAATAAATTGCAAGGGGTTTGTATTCCTTACCGTTTCCTCGATTTTCTATAAACGCCCGTAACTTTCGAAACACCGATCGAAACCTATGCTAATCATACATTTTCTTGAAGTTGTCGACGCGTACCTTGTGATAGGACTAACAGCGACAGCCCATCTTTAAAAAAAATATTGTTTCAGTAGTAGTGGTCGACCAAGGCTCTTCCTCGATTAATCAAGTTATTGGTTTTTTGGCTATAACTTCGAAAATAATGCACTTAGGAGGCTCTGCCTGCGATTTTTGTGATCCCATTTCCATTCTCTTTAAGCATGTGTAAGCACAAGTCGAGCGAAACACTTTCCATTTTTTGCCGAAATAAATTGCACGGGGCATGTATTCCTTACCGTTTCCTTGATTTTCTATAATCGCCTGTAACTTTCGAAACACCGATCGAAACCTATGATAATCTTACATTTTCTTGAAGCTGTTGACGCGTACCTTAAGATAGGACTATGAGCGACAGCTCATCTTTAAAAAAAATATTGTTTCAGTAGTAGTGGTCGACCAAGGCTCTTCCTCGATTAATCAAGTCTTTGGTTTTTTGGCTGTAACTTCGAAAATAATGCACTTAGGAGGCTCTGCCTGCGATTTTTGTGATCCTCTTTACATCCTCTTTAAGCATGTATAAGAACAAGTCGACCGAAACACTTTCCATTTTTTGCCGAAATAAATTGCAAGGGGTATGTATTCCTTACCGTTTCCTCGATTTTCTATAATCGCCTGTAACTTTCGAAACACCGATCGAAACCTATGCTAATCATACATTTTCTTGAAGCTCTCGACGCGTACCTTAAGATAGGATGATCAGCGAAAGCCCATCTTTAAAAAAAAATTGTTTCAGTTGTACTGGTCAACCAAGGCTCTTCCTCGATTAATCAAGTTATTGGTTTTTTGGCTATAACTTCGAAAATAATGCACTTAGGAGGCTCTGCCTGCGATTTTTGTGATGCCCGTTTCATCCTCTTTAAGCGTGTATAAGCACAAGTCGATCGAAAAACTTTCCATTTTTTGCCGAAATAAATTGCAAGGGGTTTGTATTCCTTACCGTTTCCTCGATTTTCTATAATCGCCCGTAACTTTCGAAACACCGATCGAAACCTATGCTAATCATACATTTTCTTGAAGTTGTCGACGCGTACCTTGTGATAGGACTAACAGCGACAGCCCATCTTTAAAAAAAATATTGTTTCAGTAGTAGTGGTCGACCAAGGCTCTTCCTCGATTAATCAAGTTATTGGTTTTTTGGCTATAACTTCGAAAATAATGCACTTAGGAGGCTCTGCCTGCGATTTTTGTGATCCTATTTGCATCCTATTTAAGCATGTATAAGCACAAGTCGACCGAAACACTTTCCATTTTTTGCCAAAATCAATTGCAAGGGGTATTTATTCCTTACCGTTTCCTCGATTTTCTTTAATCGCCTGTAACTTTCGAAACACCGATCGAAACCTATGATAATCATATATTTTCTTGAAGCTCTCGACGCGTACCTCAAGTTAGGATGATCAGCGAAAGCCCTTCTTTAATAAAGAATTGTTTCAGTGTACTGATCGACCAAGGCTCTTCCTCGATTAATCAAGCCTTTGGTTTTTTGGCTGTAACTTCGAAAATAATGCACTTAGGAGGCTCTGCCTGCGATTTTTGTGATCCTCTTTACATCCTCTTTAAGCATGTATAAGCACAAGTCGACTGAAACACTTTCAATTTTTTGCCGAAATAAATTGCAAGGGGTATGTATTCCTTACCGTTTCCTCGATTTTCTATAATCGCCTGTAACTTTCGAAACACCGATCGAAACCTATGCTAATCATACATTTTCTTGAAGCTGTCGACGCGTACCTTGTGATAGGACTATCAGCGACAGCCCATCTTTAAAAAAAATATTGTTTCAGTGGTAGTGGTCGACCAAGGCTCTTCCTCGATTAATCAAGTTATTGGTTTTTTGGCTATAACTTCGAAAATAATGCACTTAGAAAGCTCTGCCTGCGATTTTTGTGATCCTCTTTCCATCCTCTTTAAGCATGTATAAGCACAAGTCGACCGAAACACTTTCCATTTTTTGCCGAAATAAATTGCAAGGGGTTTGTATTCCTTACCGTTTCCTCGATTTTCTATAATCGCCCGTAACTTTCGAAACACCGATCGAAACCTATGCTAATCATACATTTTCTTGAAGCTCTCGACGCGTACCTTAAGATAGGATGATCAGCGAAAGCCCATCTTTAAAAAAAAATTGTTTCAGTTGTACTGGTCAACCAAGGCTCTTCCTCGATTAATCAAGTCTTTGGTTTTTTGGCTATAACTTCGAAAATAATGCACTTAGAAAGCTCTGCCTGCGATTTTTGTGTACCTCTTTCCATCCTCTTTAAGCGTGTATAAGCACAAGTCGACCGAAACACTTTCCATTTTTTGCCGAAATCAATTGCAAGGGGTATTTATTCCTTACCGTTTCCTCGATTTTCTTTAATCGCCTGTAACTTTCGAAACACCGATCGAAACCTATGATAATCATACATTTTCTTGAAGCTCTCGACGCGTACCTTAAGATAGGACTACCAGCGAAAGCCCATCTTTAAAAAAAAATTGTTTCAGTTGTAGTGGTCGACCAAGGCTCTTCCTCGATTAATCAAGTCTTTGGTTTTTTGGCTGTAACTTCGAAAATAATGCACTTAGAAGGCTCTGCCTGCGATTTTTGTGATCCTCGTTCCATCCGCTTTAAGCGCGTTAAAGTACAAGTCGACCGAAACACTTTCCATTATTTGCCGAAATATATTGCAATGGGTATGAATTCCTTACCGTTTCCTCGATTTTCTATAATCGCCCGTAACTTTCGAAACACCGATCGAAACCTATGTTAATCATACATTTCCTTGAAGCTGTCGACGCGTACCTTGTGATAGGACTATCAGCGACAGCCCATCTTTAAAAAAAATATTGTTTCAGTAGTAGTGGTCGACCAAGGCTCTTCCTCGATTAATCAAGTTATTGGTTTTTTGGCTATAACTTCGAAAATAATGCACTTAGAAAGCTCTGCCTGCGATTTTTGTGATCCTCTTTACATCCTCTTTAAGCATGTATAAGAACAAGTCGACCGAAACACTTTCCATTTTTTGCCGAAATAAATTGCAAGGGGTATGTATTCCTAATCTGACATACGCTGCCCTCTTCCCCAAGAGAGGGCAGAAGTCTTCCGAAGATTTCCTGGACGCAAAAAAAAAAAAAAGGGGTATGTATTCCTTCCCGTTTCCTTGATTTTCTATAATCGCTTGTAACTTTCGAAACACCGATCGAAACCTATGATTATCTTACATTTTCTTGAAGCTCTCGACGCGTACCTTAAGATAGGACTACCAGCGAAAGCCCATCTTAAAAAAAAAATGGTTTCAGTTGTAGTGGTCGACCAAGGCTCTTCCTCGATTAATCAAGTTATTGGTTTTTTGGCTATAACTTCGAAAATAATGCACTTAGGAGGCTCTGCCTGCGATTTTTGTGATGCCCGTTTCATCCTCTTTAAGCGTGTATAAGCACAAGTCGATCGAAAAACTTTCCATTTTTTGCCGAAATAAATTGCAAGGGGTTTGTATTCCTTACCGTTTCCTCGATTTTCTATAATCGCCCGTAACTTTCGAAACACCGATCGAAACCTATGCTAATCATACATTTTCTTGAAGTTGTCGACGCGTACCTTGTGATAGGACTAACAGCGACAGCCCATCTTTAAAAAAAATATTGTTTCAGTAGTAGTGGTCGACCAAGGCTCTTCCTCGATTAATCAAGTTATTGGTTTTTTGGCTATAACTTCGAAAATAATGCACTTAGGAGGCTCTGCCTGCGATTTTTGTGATCCTATTTGCATCCTATTTAAGCATGTATAAGCACAAGTCGACCGAAACACTTTCCATTTTTTGCCAAAATCAATTGCAAGGGGTATTTATTCCTTACCGTTTCCTCGATTTTCTTTAATCGCCTGTAACTTTCGAAACACCGATCGAAACCTATGATAATCATATATTTTCTTGAAGCTCTCGACGCGTACCTCATGTTAGGATGATCAGCGAAAGCCCTTCTTTAATAAAGAATTGTTTCAGTGTACTGATCGACCAAGGCTCTTCCTCGATTAATCAAGCCTTTGGTTTTTTGGCTGTAACTTCGAAAATAATGCACTTAGGAGGCTCTGCCTGCGATTTTTGTGATCCTCTTTACATCCTCTTTAAGCATGTATAAGCACAAGTCGACTGAAACACTTTCAATTTTTTGCCGAAATAAATTGCAAGGGGTATGTATTCCTTACCGTTTCCTCGATTTTCTATAATCGCCTGTAACTTTCGAAACACCGATCGAAACCTATGATTATCTTACATTTTCTTGAAGCTCTCGACGCGTACCTTAAGATAGGACTACCAGCGAAAGCCCATCTTAAAAAAAAAATGGTTTCAGTTGTAGTGGTCGACCAAGGCTCTTCCTCGATTAATCAAGTTATTGGTTTTTTGGCTATAACTTCGAAAATAATGCACTTAGGAGGCTCTGCCTGCGATTTTTGTGATGCCCGTTTCATCCTCTTTAAGCGTGTATAAGCACAAGTCGATCGAAAAACTTTCCATTTTTTGCCGAAATAAATTGCAAGGGGTTTGTATTCCTTACCGTTTCCTCGATTTTCTATAATCGCCCGTAACTTTCGAAACACCGATCGAAACCTATGCTAATCATACATTTTCTTGAAGTTGTCGACGCGTACCTTGTGATAGGACTAACAGCGACAGCCCATCTTTAAAAAAAATATTGTTTCAGTAGTAGTGGTCGACCAAGGCTCTTCCTCGATTAATCAAGTTATTGGTTTTTTGGCTATAACTTCGAAAATAATGCACTTAGGAGGCTCTGCCTGCGATTTTTGTGATCCTATTTGCATCCTATTTAAGCATGTATAAGCACAAGTCGACCGAAACACTTTCCATTTTTTGCCAAAATCAATTGCAAGGGGTATTTATTCCTTACCGTTTCCTCGATTTTCTTTAATCGCCTGTAACTTTCGAAACACCGATCGAAACCTATGATAATCATATATTTTCTTGAAGCTCTCGACGCGTACCTCATGTTAGGATGATCAGCGAAAGCCCTTCTTTAATAAAGAATTGTTTCAGTGTACTGATCGACCAAGGCTCTTCCTCGATTAATCAAGCCTTTGGTTTTTTGGCTGTAACTTCGAAAATAATGCACTTAGGAGGCTCTGCCTGCGATTTTTGTGATCCTCTTTACATCCTCTTTAAGCATGTATAAGCACAAGTCGACTGAAACACTTTCAATTTTTTGCCGAAATAAATTGCAAGGGGTATGTATTCCTTACCGTTTCCTCGATTTTCTATAATCGCCTGTAACTTTCGAAACACCGATCGAAACCTATGCTAATCATACATTTTCTTGAAGCTGTCGACGCGTACCTTGTGATAGGACTATCAGCGACAGCCCATCTTTAAAAAAAATATTGTTTCAGTGGTAGTGGTCGACCAAGGCTCTTCCTCGATTAATCAAGTTATTGGTTTTTTGGCTATAACTTCGAAAATAATGCACTTAGAAAGCTCTGCCTGCGATTTTTGTGATCCTCTTTCCATCCTCTTTAAGCATGTATAAGCACAAGTCGACCGAAACACTTTCCATTTTTTGCCGAAATAAATTGCAAGGGGTTTGTATTCCTTACCGTTTCCT
Source organism: Anoplius nigerrimus (assembly GCA_914767735.1). NCBI lineage: Eukaryota > Metazoa > Arthropoda > Insecta > Hymenoptera > Pompilidae > Anoplius > Anoplius nigerrimus. The sequence goes on from CAJZBX010000759.1 coordinate 162,591, forward strand.
CGATTTTCTATAATCGCCCGTAACTTTCGAAACACCGATCGAAACCTATGCTAATCATACATTTTCTTGAAGTTGTCGACGCGTACCTTGTGATAGGACTAACAGCGACAGCCCATCTTTAAAAAAAATATTGTTTCAGTAGTAGTGGTCGACCAAGGCTCTTCCTCGATTAATCAAGTTATTGGTTTTTTGGCTATAACTTCGAAAATAATGCACTTAGGAGGCTCTGCCTGCGATTTTTGTGATCCTATTTGCATCCTATTTAAGCATGTATAAGCACAAGTCGACCGAAACACTTTCCATTTTTTGCCAAAATCAATTGCAAGGGGTATTTATTCCTTACCGTTTCCTCGATTTTCTTTAATCGCCTGTAACTTTCGAAACACCGATCGAAACCTATGATAATCATACATTTTCTTGAAGCCCTCGACGCGTACCTTAAGATAGGACTATCAGCGAAAGCCCATCTTTAAAAAAAATAATGTCTCAGTAGTAGTGGTTGACCAAGGCTCTTCCTCGATTAATCAAGTCTTGGGTTTTTTGGCTGTAACTTCGAAAATAATGCACTTAGAAAGCTCTGCCTGCGATTTTTGTGGTCCTCTTTCCATCCTCTTGAAGCCTATATAAGCACAAGTCGACCGAAACACTTTCCATTTTTTGCCGAAATAAATTGCAATGGGTATGTATTCCTTACCGTTTCCTCGATTTTCTTTAATCGCCTGTAACTTTCGAAACACCGATCGAAACCTATGATAATCATACATTTTCTTGAAGCTCTCGACGCGTACCTTAAGATAGGACTATCAGCGAAAGCCCATCTTAAAAAAAATTGTTTCAGTTGTAGTGGTCGACCAAAACTCTTCCTCGATTAATCAAGTCTTTGGTTTTTTGGCTGTAACTTTGAAAATAATGCACTTAGAAAGCTCTGCCTGCGATTTTTGTGATCCTCGTTCCATCCTCTTTAAGGAATTATAAGCACAAGTCGACTGAAACACTTCCCATTTTTTGCCGAAATAAATTGCAAGGGGTATGTATTCCTTGCCGTTTCCTCGATTTTCTATAATCGCCTGTAACTTACGAAACACCGATCGAACCCTATGATAATCATACATTTTCTTGAAGCTCTCGACGCGTACCTTAAGATAGGACTATCAGCGAAAGCCCATCTTTAAAAAAAAATAATGTTTCAGTAGTAGTGGTTGACCAAGGCTCTTCCTCGATTATTCAAGTCGTGGGTTTTTTGGCTGTAATTTCGAAAATAATGCACTTAGAAGGCTCTGCCTGCGATTTTTGTGATCCTCTTTCCATCCTCTTTTAGCATGTGTAAGCACAAGTCGACCGAAACACTTTCCATTTTTTGCCGAAATAAATTGCACGGGGCATGTATTCCTTACCGTTTCCTTGATTTTCTATAATCGCCTGTAACTTTCGAAACACCGATCGAAACCTATGATAATCATACATTTTCTTGAAGCTGGTGACGCATACCTCAAGTTAGGATGATCAGCGAAAGCCCTTCTTTAATAAAAAATTGTTTCAGTTGTACTGATCGACCAAGGCTCTTCCTCGATTAATCAAGTCTTTGGTTTTTTGGCTATAACTTCGAAAATAATGTACTTAGAAAGCTCTGCCTGCGATTTTTGTGTACCTCTTTCCATCCTCTTTAAGCATGTATAAACACAAGTCGACCGAAACACTTTCCATTTTTTGCCGAAAAAAATTGCAACGGGTATTTATTCCTTACCGTTTCCTCGATTTTCTTTAATCGCCTGTAACCTTCGAAACACCGATCGAAACCTATGATAATCATACATTTTCTTGAAGCTCTGAACGCGTACTTTAAGATAGGACTATCAGCGACAGCTCATCTTTAAAAAAAATATTGTTTCAGTAGTAGTGGTCGACCAAGGCTCTTCCTCGATTAATCAAGTCTTTGGTTTTTTGGCTATAACTTTGAAAATAATGCACTTAGAAAGCTCTGCCTGCGATTTTTGTGATCCTCTTTCCATCCTCTTTAAGCACATATGAGCACAAGTCGACTGAAACACTTTCCATTTTTTGCCGAAATAAATTGCAAGGGGTATGTATTCCTAGCCGTTTCCTCGATTTTCTATAATCGCCTGTAACTTTCGAAACACCGATCGAAACCTATGATAATCTTACATTTTCTTGAAGCTGTCGACGCGTACCTTAAGATAGGACTATGAGCGACAGCTCATCTTTAAAAAAAAATATTGTTTCAGTAGTAGTGGTCGACCAAGGCTCTTCCTCGATTAATCAAGTCTTTGGTTTTTTGGCTGTAACTTCGAAAGTAATGCACTTAGAAAGCTCTGCCTGCGATTTTTGTGATCCTCTTTCCATCCTCTTTAAGCATGTATAAGCACAAGTCGACCGAAACACTTTCCATTTTTTGCCGAAATAAATTGCAAGGGGTATTTATTCCTTACCGTTTCCTCGATTTTCTTTAATCGTCTGTAACTTTCGAAACACCGATCGAAACCTATGATAATCATACATTTTCTTGAAGCTCTGGACGCGTACCTTAAGATAGGACTATCAGCGACAGCTCATCTTTAAAAAAAATATTGTTTCAGTAGTAGTGGTCGACCAAGGCTCTTCCTCGATTAATCAAGTCTTGGGTTTTTTGGCTATAACTTTGAAAATAATGCACTTAGAAAGCTCTGCCTGCGATTTTTGTGATCCTCTTTCCATCCCCTTTAAGCACTTATAAGCACAAGTCGACTGAAACACTTTCCATTTTTTGCCGAAATAAATTGCAAGGGGTATGTATTCCTAGCCGTTTCCTCGATTTTCTATAATCGCCTGTAACTTTCGAAACACCGATCGAAACCTATGATAATCATACATTTTCTTGAAGCTCTCGACGCGCACCTTAAGTTGGGATGATCAGCGAAAGCCCATCTTTAAAAAAAAATTGTTTCAGTTGTACTGGTCGACCAAGGCTCTTCCTCGATTAATCAAGCGTTTAGTTTTTTGGCTGTAACTTCGAAAATAATGCACTTAGGAGGCTCTGCCTGCGATTTTTGTGATCCTCTTTCCATGCTCTTTAAGTGCGTATAAGCACAAGTCGCCCGAAACACTTTCAATTTTTTGCCGAAATAAATTGCAAGGGGTATGTATTCCTTACCGTTTCCTTGATTTTCTATAATCGCATGTAACTTTCGAAACACCGATCGAAACCTATGGTAATCATACATTTTCTTGAAGCTCTCGACGCGTACCTTAAGATAGGACTATCAGCGAAAGCCCATCTTTAAAAAAAAATTGTTTCAGTTGTAGTGGTCGACCAAGGCTCTTCCTCGATTAATCAAGTTATTGGTTTTTTGGCTATAACTTCGAAAATAATGCACTTAGAAAGCTCTGCCTGCGATTTTTGTGATCCTCTTTCCATCCTCTTTAAGTGTGTATAAGCACAAGTCGCCCGAAACACTTTCCATTTTTTGCCGAAATAAATTGCACGGGGCATGTATTCCTTACCGTTTCCTTGATTTTCTATAATCGCCTGTAACTTTCGAAACACCGATCGAAACCTATGATAATCATACATTTTCTTGAAGCTTGTGACGCGTACCTCAAGTTAGGATGATCAGCGAAAGCCATTCTTTAATAAAAAATTGTTTCAGTTGTACTGATCGACCAAGGCTCTTCCTCGATTAATCAAGTCTTTGGTTTTTGGCTATAACTTTGAAAATAATGCACCTAGAAAGCTCTGCCTGCGATTTTTGTGATCCTCTTTCCATCCTCTTTAAGCACTTATAAGCACAAGTCGACTGAAACACTTTCCATTTTTTGAAGAAATAAATTGCAAGGGGTATGTATTCCTAGCCGTTTCCTCGATTTTCTATAATCGCCTGTAACTTTCGAAACACCGATCGAAACCTATGATAATCTTACATTTTCTTGAAGCTGTCGACGCGTACCTTAAGATAGGACTATGAGCGACAGCTCATCTTTAAAAAGAAATATTGTTTCAGTAGTAGTGGTCGACCAAGGCTCTTCCTCGATTAATCAAGTCTTTGGTTTTTTGGCTGTAACTTCGAAAGTAATGCACTTAGAAAGCTCTGCCTGCGATTTTTGTGATCCTCTTTCCATCCTCTTTTAGCATGTGTAAGCACAAGTCGACCGAAACACTTTCCATTTTTTGCCGAAATAAATTGCACGGGGCATGTATTCCTTACCGTTTCCTTGATTTTCTATAATCGCCTGTAACTTTCGAAACACCGATCGAAACCTATGATAATCATACATTTTCTTGAAGCTTGTGACGCGTACCTCAAGTTAGGATGATCAGCGAAAGCCCTTCTTTAATAAAAAATTGTTTCAGTTGTACTGATCGACCAAGGCTCTTCCTCGATTAATCAAGTCTTTGGTTTTTTGGCTATAACTTCGAAAATAATACACTTAGAAAGCTCTGCCTGCGATTTTTGTGTACCTCTTTCCATCCTCTTTAAGCATGTATAAGCACAAGTCGACCGAAACACTTTCCATTTTTTGCCGAAAAAAATTGCAACGGGTATTTATTCCTTACCGTTTCCTCGATTTTCTTTAATCGCCTGTAACCTTCGAAACACCGATCGAAACCTATGATAATCATACATTTTCTTGAAGCTCTGGACGCGTACTTTAAGATAGGACTATCAGCGACAGCTCATCTTTAAAAAAAATATTGTTTCAGTAGTAGTGGTCGACCAAGGCTCTTCCTCGATTAATCAAGTCTTTGGTTTTTTGGCTATAACTTTGAAAATAATGCACTTAGAAAGCTCTGCCTGCGATTTTTGTGATCCTCTTTCCATCCTCTTTAAGCACATATGAGCACAAGTCGACTGAAACACTTTCCATTTTTTGCCGAAATAAATTGCAAGGGGTATGTATTCCTTGCCGTTTCCTCGATTTTCTATAATCGCCTGTAACTTTCGAAACGCCGATCGAAACCTATGATAATCATACATTTTCTTGAAGCTCTCGACGCGTACCTTAAGTTAGGATGATCAGCGAAAGCCCATCTTTAAAAAAAAATTGTTTCAGTTGTACTGGTCGACCAAGGCTCTTCCTCGATTAATCAAGCGTTTAGTTTTTTGGCTGTAACTTCGAAAATAATGCACTTAGGAGGCTCTGCCTGCGATTTTTGTGATCCTCTTTCCATGCTCTTTAAGTGCGTATAAGCACAAGTCGCCCGAAACACTTTCAATTTTTTGCCGAAATAAATTGCAAGGGGTATGTATTCCTTACCGTTTCCTTGATTTTCTATAATCGCCTGTAACTTTCGAAACACCGATCGAAACCTATGATAATCATACATTTTCTTGAAGCTGGTGACGCATACCTCAAGTTAGGATGATCAGCGAAAGCCCTTCTTTAATAAAAAATTGTTTCAGTTGTACTGATCGACCAAGGCTCTTCCTCGATTAATCAAGTCTTTGGTTTTTTGGCTATAACTTCGAAAATAATGCACTTAGAAAGCTCTGCCTGCGATTTTTGTGTACCTCTTTCCATCCTCTTTAAGCATGTATAAACACAAGTCGACCGAAACACTTTCCATTTTTTGCCGAAAAAAATTGCAACGGGTATTTATTCCTTACCGTTTCCTCGATTTTCTTTAATCGCCTGTAACCTTCGAAACACCGATCGAAACCTATGATAATCATACATTTTCTTGAAGCTCTGAACGCGTACTTTAAGATAGGACTATCAGCGACAGCTCATCTTTAAAAAAAATATTGTTTCAGTAGTAGTGGTCGACCAAGTCTCTTCCTCGATTAATCAAGTCTTTGGTTTTTTGGCTGTAACTTCGAAAATAATGCACTTAGAAAACTCTGCCTGCGATTTTTGTGATCCTCTTTCCATCCTCTTTTAGCATGTGTAAGCACAAGTCGACCGAAACACTTTCCATTTTTTGCCGAAATAAATTGCACGGGGCATGTATTCCTTACAGTTTCCTTGATTTTCTATAATCGCCTGTAACTTTCGAAACACCGATCGAAACCTATGATAATCATACATTTTCTTGAAGCTCTCGACGCGTACCTTAAGATAGGACTATCAGCGAAAGCCCATCTTTAAAAAAAGATTGTTTCAGTTGTAGTGGTCGACCAAGGCTCTTCCTCGATTAATCAAGTCTTTGGTTTTTTGGCTGTAACTTCGAAAATAATGCACTTAGAAAGCTCTGCCTGCGATTTTTGTGATCCTCTTTCCATCCTCTTTTAGCATGTGTAAGCACAAGTCGACCGAAACACTTTCCATTTTTTGCCGAAATAAATTGCACGGGGCATGTATTCCTTACCGTTTCCTTGATTTTCTATAATCGCCTGTAACTTTCGAAACGCCGATCGAAACTTATGATAATCATACATTTTCTTGAAGCTCTCGACGCGTACCTTAAGTTAGGATGATCAGCGAAAGCCGATTTTTAAAACAAAATTGTTTCAGTTGTGCTGGTCGACCAAGGCTCTTCCTCGATTAATCAAGCGTTTGGTTTTTTGGCTGCATCTTCGAAAATAATGCACTTAGGAGGCTCTGCCTGCGATTTTTGTGATCCTCTTTCCATGCTCTTTAAGCGTGTATAAGCACAAGTCGACCGAAACACTTTCCATTTTTTGCCGAAATAAATTGCAAGGGGTATGTATTCCTAGCCGTTTCCTCGTTTTTCTATAATCGCCTGTAACTTTCGAAACACCGATCGAAACCTATGATAATCATACATTTTCTTGAAGCTCTCGACGTGCACCTTAAGTTGGGATGATCAGCGAAAGCCCATCTTAAAAAAAAAATTGTTTCAGTTGTACTGGTCGACCAAGGCTCTTCCTCGATTAATCAAGCGTTTAGTTTTTTTGCTGTAACTTCGAAAATAATGCACTTAGGAGGCTCTGCCTGCGATTTTTGTGATCCTCTTTCCATGCTCTTTAAGTGCGTATAAGCACAAGTCGCCCGACATACTTTCAATTTTTTGCCGAAATAAATTGCAAGGGGTATGTATTCCTTACCGTTCCCTCGATTTTCTATAATCGCCTGTAACTTTCGAAACACCGATCGAAACCTATGATAATCTTACATTTTCTTGAAGCTGTCGACGCGTACCTTAAGATAGGACTATGAGCGACAGCTCATCTTTAAAAAAAAATATTGTTTCAGTAGTAGTGGTCGACCAAGGCTCTTCCTCGATTAATCAAGTCTTTGGTTTTTTGGCTGTAACTTCGAAAGTAATGCACTTAGAAAGCTCTGCCTGCGATTTTTGTGATCCTCTTTCCATCCTCTTTTAGCGTGTGTAAGCACAAGTCGACCGAAACACTTTCCATTTTTTGCCGAAATAAATTGCACGGGGCATGTATTCCTTACCGTTTCCTTGATTTTCTATAATCGCCTGTAACTTTTGAAACACCGATCGAAACCTATGATAATCATACATTTTCTTGAAGCTTGTGACGCGTACCTCAAGTTAGGATGATCAGCGAAAGCCCTTCTTTAATAAAAAATTGTTTCAGTTGTACTGATCGACCAAGGCTCTTCCTCGATTAATCAAGTCTTTGGTTTTTTGGCTATAACTTCGAAAATAATGCACTTAGAAAGCTCTGCCTCCGATTTTTGTGTACCTCTTTCGATCCTCTTTAAGCATGTATAATCACAAGTCGACCGAAACACTTTCCATATTTTGCCGAAATAAGTTGCAAGGGGTATTTATTTCTTACCGTTTCCTTGATTTTCTATAATCGCCTGTAACTTTCGAAACACCGATCGAAACCTATGATAATCATACATTTTCTTGAAGCTCTGGACGCGTACCTTAAGATAGGACTATCAGCGACAGCTCATCTTTAAAAAAAATATTGTTTCAGTAGTAGTGGTCGACCAAGGCTCTTCGTCGATTAATCAAGTCTTTGGTTTTTTGGCTATAACTTTGAAAATAATGCACTTAGAAAGCTCTGCCTGCGATTTTTGTGATCCTCTTTCCATGCTCTTTAAGCGTGTATAAGCACAAGTCGACCGAAACACTTTCCATTTTTTGCCGAAATAAATTGCAAGGGGTATGTATTCCTTACCGTTTCCTTGATTTTCTATAATCGCCTGTAACTTTCGAAACACCGATCGAAACCTATGATAATCATACATTTTCTTGAAGCTCTCGACGCGTACCTTAAGATAGGACTATCAGCGAAAGCCCATCTTTAAAAAAAGATTGTTTCAGTTGTAGTGGTCGACCAAGGCTCTTCCTCGATTAATCAAGTCTTTGGTTTTTTGGCTTTAACTTCGAAAATAATGCACTTAGAAAGCTCTGCCTGCGATTTTTGTGATCCTCTTTCCATCCTCTTTTAGCATGTGTAAGCACAAGTCGACCGAAACACTTTCCATTTTTTGCCGAAATAAATTGCACGGGGCATGTATTCCTTACCGTTTCCTTGATTTTCTATAATCGCCTGTAACTTTCGAAACGCCGATCGAAACTTATGATAATCTTACATTTTCTTGAAGCTGTCGACGCGTACCTTAAGATAGGACTATGAGCGACAGCTCATCTTTAAAAAAAAATATTGTTTCAGTAGTAGTGGTCGACCAAGGCTCTTCCTCGATTAATCAAGTCTTTGGTTTTTTGGCTGTAACTTCTTCGAAAGTAATGCACTTAGAAAGCTCTGCCTGCGATTTTTGTGATCCTCTTTCCATCCTCTTTTAGCATGTGTAAGCACAAGTCGACCGAAACACTTTCCATTTTTTGCCGAAATAAATTGCACGGGGCACGTATTCCTTACCGTTTCCTTGATTTTCTATAATCGCCTGTAACTTTCGAAACACCGATCGAAACCTATGATAATCATACATTTTCTTGAAGCTCTCGACGCGTACCTTAAGATAGGACTATCAGCGAAAGCCCATCTTTAAAAAAAGATTGTTTCAGTTGTAGTGGTCGACCAAGGCTCTTCCTCGATTAATCAAGTCTTTGGTTTTTTGGCTGTAACTTCGAAAATAATGCACTTAGAAAGCTCTGCCTGCGATTTTTCTGATCCTCTTTCCATCCTCTTTTAGCATGTGTAAGCACAAGTCGACCGAAACACTTTCCATTTTTTGCCGAAATAAATTGCACGGGGCATGTATTCCTTACCGTTTCCTTGATTTTCTATAATCGCCTGTAACTTTCGAAACGCCGATCGAAACTTATGATAATCATACATTTTCTTGAAGCTCTCGACGCGTACCTTAAGTTAGGATGATCAGCGAAAGCCCATCTTTAAAACAAAATTGTTTCAGTTGTACTGGTCGACCAAGGCTCTTCCTCGATTAATCAAGCGTTTGGTTTTTTGGCTGTATCTTCGAAAATAATGCACTTAGGAGGCTCTGCCTGCGATTTTTGTGATCCTCTTTCCATGCTCTTTAAGCGGGTATAAGCACAAGTCGACCGAAACACTTTCCATTTTTTGCCGAAATAAATTGCAAGGGGTATGTATTCCTAGCCGTTTCCTCGATTTTCTATAATCGCCTGTAACTTTCGAAACACCGATCGAAACCTATGATAATCATACATTTTCTTGAAGCTCTCGACGCGCACCTTAAGTTGGGATGATCAGCGAAAGCCCATCTTAAAAAAAAAATTGTTTCAGTTGTACTGGTCGACCAAGGCTCTTCCTCGATTAATCAAGCGTTTAGTTTTTTTGCTGTAACTTCGAAAATAATGCACTTAGGAGGCTCTGCCTGCGATTTTTGTGATCCTCTTTCCATGCTCTTTAAGTGCGTATAAGCACAAGTCGCCCGAAATACTTTCAATTTTTTGCCGAAATAAATTGCAAGGGGTATGTATTCCTTACCGTTTCCTCGATTTTCTATAATCGCCTGTAACTTTCGAAACACCGATCGAAACCTATGATAATCTTACATTTTCTTGAAGCTGTCGACGCGTACCTTAAGATAGGACTATGAGCGACAGCTCATCTTTAAAAAAAAATATTGTTTCAGTAGTAGTGGTCGACCAAGGCTCTTCCTCGATTAATCAAGTCTTTGGTTTTTTGGCTGTAACTTCGAAAGTAATGCACTTAGAAAGCTCTGCCTGCGATTTTTGTGATCCTCTTTCCATCCTCTTTTAGCATGTGTAAGCACAAGTCGACCGAAACACTTTCCATTTTTTGCCGAAATAAATTGCACGGGGCATGTATTCCTTACCGTTTCCTTGATTTTCTATAATCGCCTGTAACTTTTGAAACACCGATCGAAACCTATGATAATCATACATTTTCTTGAAGCTTGTGACGCGTACCTCAAGTTAGGATGATCAGCGAAAGCCCTTCTTTAATAAAAAATTGTTTCAGTTGTACTGATCGACCAAGGCTCTTCCTCGATTAATCAAGTCTTTGGTTTTTTGGCTATAACTTCGAAAATAATGCACTTAGAAAGCTCTGCCTCCGATTTTTGTGTACCTCTTTCGATCCTCTTTAAGCATGTTTAATCACAAGTCGACCGAAACACTTTCCATATTTTGCCGAAATAAGTTGCAAGGGGTATTTATTTCTTACCGCTTCCTCGATTTTCTTTAATCGCCTGTAACTTTCGAAACACCGATCGAAACCTATGATAATCATACATTTTCTTGAAGCTCTGGACGCGTACCTTAAGATAGGACTATCAGCGACAGCTCATCTTTAAAAAAAATATTGTTTCAGTAGTAGTGGTCGACCAAGGCTCTTCGTCGATTAATCAAGTCTTTGGTTTTTTGGCTATAACTTTGAAAATAATGCACTTAGAAAGCTCTGCCTGCGATTTTTGTGATCCTCTTTCCATGCTCTTTAAGCGTGTATAAGCACAAGTCGACCGAAACACTTTCCATTTTTTGCCGAAATAAATTGCAAGGGGTATGTATTCCTTACCGTTTCCTTGATTTTCTATAATCGCCTGTAACTTTCGAAACACCGATCGAAACCTATGATAATCATACATTTTCTTGAAGCTCTCGACGCGTACCTTAAGATAGGACTATCAGCGAAAGCCCATCTTTAAAAAAAGATTGTTTCAGTTGTAGTGGTCGACCAAGGCTCTTCCTCGATTAATCAAGTCTTTGGTTTTTTGGCTTTAACTTCGAAAATAATGCACTTAGAAAGCTCTGCCTGCGATTTTTGTGATCCTCTTTCCATCCTCTTTTAGCATGTGTAAGCACAAGTCGACCGAAACACTTTCCATTTTTTGCCGAAATAAATTGCACGGGGCATGTATTCCTTACCGTTTCCTTGATTTTCTATAATCGCCTGTAACTTTCGAAACGCCGATCGAAACTTATGATAATCTTACATTTTCTTGAAGCTGTCGAGGCGTACCTTAAGATAGGACTATGAGCGACAGCTCATCTTTAAAAAAAATATTGTTCCAGTAGTAGTGGTCGACCAAGGCTCTTCCTCGATTAATCAAGTCTTTGGTTTTTTGGCTATAACTTTGAAAATAATGCACTTAGAAAGCTCTGCCTGCGATTTTTGTGATCCTCTTTCCATCCTCTTTAACCACTTATAAGCACAAGTCGACTGAAACACTTTCCATTTTTTGCCGAAATAAATTGCAAGGGGTATGTATTCCTAGCCGTTTCCTCGATTTTCTATAATCGCCTGTAACTTTCGAAACACCGATCGAAACCTATGATAATCATACATTTTCTTGAAGCTCTCGACGCGTACCTTAAGATAGGACTATCAGCGAAAGCCCATCTTTAAAAAAATATTGTTTCAGTTGTAGTGGTCGACCAAGGCTCTTCCTCGATTAATCAAGTCTTTGGTTTTTTGGCTTTAACTTCGAAAATAATGCACTTAGAAAGCTCTGCCTGCGATTTTTGTGTACCTCTTTCCATCCTCTTTAAGCATGTATAAGCACAAGTCGACCGAAACACTTTCCATTTTTTGCCGAAATAAATTGCAAGGGGTATGTATTCCTTGCCGTTTCCTCGATTTTCTATAATCGCCTGTAACTTTTGAAACGCCGATCGAAACCTATGATAATCTTACATTTTCTTGAAGCTGTCGACGCGTACCTTAAGATAGGACTATGAGCGACAGCTCATCTTTAAAAAAAAATATTGTTTCAGTAGTAGTGGTCGACCAAGTCTCTTCCTCGATTAATCAAGTCTTTGGTTTTTTGGCTGTAACTTCGAAAATAATGCACTTAGAAAGCTCTGCCTGCGATTTTTGTGATCCTCTTTCCATCCTCTTTTAGCGTGTGTAAGCACAAGTCGACCGAAACACTTTCCATTTTTTGCCGAAATAAATTGCACGGGGCATGTATTCCTTACCGTTTCCTTGATTTTCTATAATCGCCTGTAACTTTCGAAACACCGATCGAAACCTATGATAATCATACATTTTCTTGAAGCTCTCGACGCGTACCTCAAGTTAGGATGATCAGCGAAAGCCCTTCTTTAATAAAAAATTGTTTCAGTTGTACTGATCGACCAAGGCTCTTCCTCGATTAATCAAGTCTTTGGTTTTTTGGCTATAACTTCGAAAATAATGCACTTAGAAAGCTCTGCCTCCGATTTTTGTGTACCTCTTTCGATCCTCTTTAAGCATGTATAATCACAAGTCGACCGAAACACTTTCCATATTTTGCCGAAATAAGTTGCAAGGGGTATTTATTTCTTACCGCTTCCTCGATTTTCTTTAATCGCCTGTAACTTTCGAAACACCGATCGAAACCTATGATAATCATACATTTTCTTGAAGCTCTGGACGCGTACCTTAAGATAGGACTATCAGCGACAGCTCATCTTTAAAAAAAATATTGTTTCAGTAGTAGTGGTCGACCAAGGCTCTTCGTCGATTAATCAAGTCTTTGGTTTTTTGGCTATAACTTTGAAAATAATGCACTTAGAAAGCTCTGCCTGCGATTTTTGTGATCCTCTTTCCATGCTCTTTAAGCGTGTATAAGCACAAGTCGACCGAAACACTTTCCATTTTTTGCCGAAATAAATTGCAAGGGGTATGTATTCCTTACCGTTTCCTTGATTTTCTATAATCGCCTGTAACTTTCGAAACACCGATCGAAACCTATGATAATCATACATTTTCTTGAAGCTCTCGACGCGTACCTTAAGATAGGACTATCAGCGAAAGCCCATCTTAAAAAAAAGATTGTTTCAGTTGTAGTGGTCGACCAAGGCTCTTCCTCGATTAATCAAGTCTTTGGTTTTTTGGCTTTAACTTCGAAAATAATGCACTTAGAAAGCTCTGCCTGCGATTTTTGTGATCCTCTTTCCATCCTCTTTTAGCATGTGTAAGCACAAGTCGACCGAAACACTTTCCATTTTTTGCCGAAATAAATTGCACGGGGCATGTATTCCTTACCGTTTCCTTGATTTTCTATAATCGCCTGTAACTTTCGAAACACCGATCGAAACCTATGATAATCATACATTTTCTTGAAGCTTGTGACGCGTACCTCAAGTTAGGATGATCAGCGAAAGCCCTTCTTTAATAAAAAATTGTTTCAGTTGTACTGATCGACCAAGGCTCTTCCTCGATTAATCAAGTCTTTGGTTTTTGGCTATAACTTTGAAAATAATGCACCTAGAAAGCTCTGCCTGCGATTTTTGTGATCCTCTTTCCATCCTCTTTAAGCACTTATAAGCACAAGTCGACTGAAACACTTTCCATTTTTTGAAGAAATAAATTGCAAGGGGTATGTATTCCTAGCCGTTTCCTCGATTTTCTATAATCGCCTGTAACTTTCGAAACACCGATCGAAACCTATGATAATCTTACATTTTCTTGAAGCTGTCGACGCGTACCTTAAGATAGGACTATGAGCGACAGCTCATCTTTAAAAAGAAATATTGTTTCAGTAGTAGTGGTCGACCAAGGCTCTTTCTCGATTAATCAAGTCTTTGGTTTTTTGGCTGTAACTTCGAAAGTAATGCACTTAGAAAGCTCTGCCTGCGATTTTTGTGATCCTCTTTCCATCCTCTTTTAGCATGTGTAAGCACAAGTCGACCGAAACACTTTCCATTTTTTGCCGAAATAAATTGCACGGGGCATGTATTCCTTACCGTTTCCTTGATTTTCTATAATCGCCTGTAACTTTCGAAACACCGATCGAAACCTATGATAATCATACATTTTCTTGAAGCTTGTGACGCGTACCTCAAGTTAGGATGATCAGCGAAAGCCCTTCTTTAATAAAAAATTGTTTCAGTTGTACTGATCGACCAAGGCTCTTCCTCGATTAATCAAGTCTTTGGTTTTTTGGCTATAACTTCGAAAATAATACACTTAGAAAGCTCTGCCTGCGATTTTTGTGATCCTCTTTCCATCCTCTTTAAGCACATATGAGCACAAGTCGACTGAAACACTTTCCATTTTTTGCCGAAATAAATTGCAAGGGGTATGTATTCCTTGCCGTTTCCTCGATTTTCTATAATCGCCTGTAACTTTCGAAACGCCGATCGAAACCTATGATAATCATACATTTTCTTGAAGCTCTCGACGCGTACCTTAAGTTAGGATGATCAGCGAAAGCCCATCTTTAAAAAAAAATTGTTTCAGTTGTACTGGTCGACCAAGGCTCTTCCTCGATTAATCAAGCGTTTAGTTTTTTGGCTGTAACTTCGAAAATAATGCACTTAGGAGGCTCTGCCTGCGATTTTTGTGATCCTCTTTCCATGCTCTTTAAGTGCGTATAAGCACAAGTCGCCCGAAACACTTTCAATTTTTTGCCGAAATAAATTGCAAGGGGTATGTATTCCTTACCGTTTCCTTGATTTTCTATAATCGCATGTAACTTTCGAAACACCGATCGAAACCTATGATAATCATACATTTTCTTGAAGCTCTCGACGCGTACCTTAAGATAGGACTATCAGCGAAAGCCCATCTTTAAAAAAAAATTGTTTCATTTGTAGTGGTCGACCAAGGCTCTTCCTCGATTAATCAAGTTATTGGTTTTTTGGCTATAACTTCGAAAATAATGCACTTAGAAAGCTCTGCCTGCGATTTTTGTGATCCTCTTTCCATCCTCTTTAAGCGTGTATAAGCACAAGTCGCCCGAAACACTTTCCATTTTTTGCCGAAATAAATTGCACGGGGCATGTATTCCTTACCGTTTCCTTGATTTTCTATAATCGCCTGTAACTTTCGAAACACCGATCGAAACCTATGATAATCATACATTTTCTTGAAGCTTGTGACGCGTACCTCAAGTTAGGATGATCAGCGAAAGCCCTTCTTTAATAAAAAATTGTTTCAGTTGTACTGATCGACCAAGGCTCTTCCTCGATTAATCAAGTCTTTGGTTTTTTGGCTATAACTTTGAAAATAATGCACCTAGAAAGCTCTGCCTGCGATTTTTGTGATCCTCTTTCCATCCTCTTTAAGCACTTATAAGCACAAGTCGACTGAAACACTTTCCATTTTTTGCCGAAATAAATTGCAAGGGGTATGTATTCCTAGCCGTTTCCTCGATTTTCTATAATCGCCTGTAACTTTCGAAACACCGATCGAAACCTATGATAATCTTACATTTTCTTGAAGCTGTCGACGCGTACCTTAAGATAGGACTATGAGCGACAGCTCATCTTTAAAAAAAAATATTGTTTCAGTAGTAGTGGTCGACCAAGGCTCTTCCTCGATTAATCAAGTCTTTGGTTTTTTGGCTGTAACTTCGAAAGTAATGCACTTAGAAAGCTCTGCCTGCGATTTTTGTGATCCTCTTTCCATCCTCTTTTAGCATGTGTAAGCACAAGTCGACCGAAACACTTTCCATTTTTTGCCGAAATAAATTGCACGGGGCATGTATTCCTTACCGTTTCGTTGATTTTCTATAATCGCCTGTAACTTTCGAAACACCGATCGAAACCTATGATAATCATACATTTTCTTGAAGCTGGTGACGCATACCTCAAGTTAGGATGATCAGCGAAAGCCCTTCTTTAATAAAAAATTGTTTCAGTTGTACTGATCGACCAAGGCTCTTCCTCGATTAATCAAGTCTTTGGTTTTTTGGCTATAACTTCGAAAATAATGCACTTAGAAAGCTCTGCCTGCGATTTTTGTGTACCTCTTTCCATCCTCTTTAAGCATGTATAAACACAAGTCGACCGAAACACTTTCCATTTTTTGCCGAAAAAAATTGCAACGGGTATTTATTCCTTACCGTTTCCTCGATTTTCTTTAATCGCCTGTAACCTTCGAAACACCGATCGAAACCTATGATAATCATACATTTTCTTGAAGCTCTGAACGCGTACTTTAAGATAGGACTATCAGCGACAGCTCATCTTTAAAAAAAATATTGTTTCAGTAGTAGTGGTCGACCAAGGCTCTTCCTCGATTAATCAAGTCTTTGGTTTTTTGGCTATAACTTTGAAAATAATGCACTTAGAAAGCTCTGCCTGCGATTTTTGTGATCCTCTTTCCATCCTCTTTAAGCATGTATAAGCACAAGTCGACCGAAACACTTTCCATTTTTTGCCGAAATAAATTGCAATGGGTATGTATTCCTTACCGTTTCCTCGATTTTCTTTAATCGCCTGTAACTTTCGAAACACCGATCGAAACCTATGATAATCTTACATTTTCTTGAAGCTCTCGACGCGTACCTTAAGATAGGACTACCAGCGAAAGCCCATCTTAAAAAAAAAATGGTTTCAGTTGTAGTGGTCGACCAAGGCTCTTCTTCGGTTAATCAAGCCTTTGGTTTTTTGGCTGTAACTTCGAAAATAATGCACTTAGGAGGCTCTGCCTGCGATTTTTGTGATCCTCTTTACATCCTCTTTAAGCATGTGTAAGAACAAGTCGACCGAAACACTTTCCATTTTTTGCCGAAATAAATTGCAAGGGGTATGTATTCCTTACAGTTTCCTCGATTTTCTTTAATCGCCTGTAACTTTCGAAACACCGATCGAAACCTATGATAATCATACATTTTCTTGAAGCTCACGACGCGTACCTTAAGATAGGACTATCAGCGAAAGCCCATCTTTAAAAAAAAATAATGTTTCAGTAGTAGTGGTTGACCAAGGCTCTTCCTCGATTATTCAAGTCGTGGGTTTTTTGGCTGTAATTTCGAAAACAAAGCACTTAGAAGGCTCTGCCTGCGATTTTTGTGATCCTCTTTCCATCCTCTTTAAGCATATATAAGAACGAGTCGACCGAAAAACTTTCCATTTTTTGCCGAAATAAATTGCAAGGGGTATGTATTCCTTACCGTTTCGTCGATTTTCTTTAATCGCCTGTAACTTTCGAAACACCGATCGAAACCTATGATAATCATATATTTTCTTGAAGCTCTCGACGCGTACCTCAAGTTAGGATGATCAGCGAAAGCCCTTCTTTAATAAAGAATTGTTTCAGTGTACTGATCGACCAAGGCTCTTCCTCGATTAATCAAGCCTTTGGTTTTTTGGCTGTAACTTCGAAAATAATGCACTTAGGAGGCTCTGCCTGCGAATTTTGTGATCCTCTTTACATCCTCTTTAAGCATGTATAAGCACAAGTCGACTGAAACACTTTCCATTTTTTGCCGAAATAAATTGCAAGGGGTATGTATTCCTTACCGTTTCCTCGATTTTCTATAATCGCCTGTAACTTTCGAAACACCGATCGAAACCTATGCTAATCATACATTTTCTTGAAGCTCTCGACGCGTACCTTAAGTTAGGATGATCAGCGAAAGCCCATCTTTAAAAAAAAATTGTTTCAGTTGTACTGGTCGACCAAGGCTCTTCCTCGATTAATCAAGCGTTTGGTGTTTTGGCTGTAACTTGGAAAATAATGCACTTAGGAGGCTCTGCCTGCGCTTTTTGTGATCCTCTTTCCATTCTCTTTAAGCCTGTATAAGCACTAGTCGACCGAAACACTTTCCATTTTTTGCCGAAATAAATTGCAATGGGTTTGTATTCCTTACCGTTTCCTCGATTTTCTTTAATCGCCTGTAACTTTCGAAACACCGATCGAAACCTATGATAATCATACATTTTCTTAAAGCGCTCGACGCGTACCTTAAGATAGGACTATCAGCGAAAGCCCATCTTAAAAAAAATTGTTTCAGTTGTAGTGGTCGACCAAGGCTCTTCCTCGATTAATCAAGTCTTTGGTTTTTTGGCTGTAACTTTGAAAATAATGCACTTAGAAAGCTCTGCCTGCGATTTTTGTGATCCTCGTTCCATCCTCTTTAAGGAATTATAAGCACAAGTCGACTGAAACACTTTCCATTTTTTGCCGAAATAAATTGCAAGGGGTATGTTTTCCTTGCCGTTTCCTCGATTTTCAATAATCGCCTGTAACTTTCGAAACACCGATCGAACCCTATGATAATCATACATTTTCTTGAAGCTCTAGCCGCGTACCTCAAGTTAGGATGATCAGCGAAAGCCCTTCTTTAATAAAGAATTGTTTCAGTGTACTGATCGACCAAGGCTCTTCCTCGATTAATCAAGTCTTTGGTTTTTTGGCTGTAATTTCGAAAATAATGCACTTAGAAGGCTCTGCCTGCGATTTTTGTGATCCCCTTTCCATTCTCTTTAAGCATATATAAGAACGAGTCGACCGAAAAACTTTCCATTTTTTGCCGAAATAAATTGCAAGGGGTATGTATTCCTTACCGTTTCGTCGATTTTCTTTAATCGCCTGTAACTTTCGAAACACCGATCGAAACCTATGATAATCATACATTTTCTGGAAGCTGTCGACGCGTACCTTAAGATAGGACTACGAGCGACAGCTCATCTTTAAAAAAAAATATTGTTTCAGTAATAGTGGTCGACCAAGGCTCTTCCTCGATTAATCAAGTCTTTGGTTTTTTGGCTGTAACTTCGAAAATAATGCACTTAGAAAGTTCTGCATGCGATTTTTGTGATCCTCTTTCCATCCGCTTTAAGCTCGTTAAAGTACAAGTCGACCGAAACACTCTCCATTTTCTGCCGAAATAATTTGCACGGGGTATGTATTCCTTACCGTTTCCTTGATTTTCTATAAACGCCTGTAACTTTCGAAACACCGATCGAACCCAACGATAATCATACATTTTCTTGAAGCTCTCGACGCGTACCTTAAGATAGGACTACCAGCGAAAGCCCATCTTTAAAAAAAAATTGTTTCAGTTGTAGTGGTCGACCAAGGCTCTTCCTCGATTAATCAAGTCTTTGGTTTTTTGGCTGTAACTTCGAAAATAATGCACTTAGAAGGCTCTGCCTGCGATTTTTGTGATCCTCGTTCCATCCGCTTTAAGCGCGTTAAAGTACAAGTCGACCGAAACACTTTCCATTATTTGCCGAAATATATTGCAATGGGTATGAATTCCTTACCGTTTCCTCGATTTTCTATAATCGCCCGTAACTTTCGAAACACCGATCGAAACCTATGTTAATCATACATTTCCTTGAAGCTGTCGACGCGTACCTTGTGATAGGACTATCAGCGACAGCCCATCTTTAAAAAAAATATTGTTTCAGTAGTCGTGGTCGACCAAGGCTCTTCCTCGATTAATCAAGTTATTGGTTTTTTGGCTATAACTTCGAAAATAATGCACTTAGAAAGCTCTGCCTGCGATTTTTGTGATCCTCTTTACATCCTCTTTAAGCATGTATAAGAACAAGTCGACCGAAACACTTTCCATTTTTTGCCGAAATAAATTGAAAGGGGTATGTATTCCTAATCTGACATACGCTGCCCTCTTCCCCAAGAGAGGGCAGAAGTCTTCCGAAGATTTCCTGGACGCAAAAAAAAAAAAAAAGGGGTATGTATTCCTTCCCGTTTCCTTGATTTTCTATAATCGCTTGTAACTTTCGAAACACCGATCGAAATCTTTGATTATCTTACATTTTCTTGAAGCTCTCGACGCGTACCTTAAGATAGGACTACCAGCGAAAGCCCATCTTAAAAAAAAATGGTTTCAGTTGTAGTGGTCGACCAAGGCTCTTCTTCGATTAATCAAGCCGTTGGTTTTTTGGCTGTAACTTCGAAAATAATGCACCTAGGAGGCTCTGCCTGCGATTTTTGTGATGCCCGTTCCATCCTCTTTAAGCGTGTATAAGCACAAGTCGATCGAAAAACTTTCCATTTTTTGCCGAAATAAATTGCAAGGGGTTTGTATTCCTTACCGTTTCCTCGATTTTCTATAAACGCCCGTAACTTTCGAAACACCGATCGAAACCTATGCTAATCATACATTTTCTTAAAGTTGTCGACGCGTACCTTGTGATAGGACTAACAGCGACAGCCCATCTTTAAAAAAAATATTGTTTCAGTAGTAGTGGTCGACCAAGGCTCTTCCTCGATTAATCAAGTTATTGGTTTTTTGGCTATAACTTCGAAAATAATGCACTTAGGAGGCTCTGCCTGCGATTTTTGTGATCCCATTTCCATTCTCTTTAAGCATGTATAAGCACAAGTCGACCGAAACACTTTCCATTTTTTGCCAAAATCAATTGCAAGGGGTATTTATTCCTTACCGTTTCCTCGATTTTCTTTAATCGCCTGTAACTTTCGAAACACCGATCGAAACCTATGATAATCATACATTTTCTTGAAGCTCTCGACGCGTACCTTAAGATAGGACTATCAGCGAAAGCCCATCTTTAAAAAAAATAATGTTTCAGTAGTAGTGGTTGACCAAGGCTCTTCCTCGATTAATCAAGTCTTGGGTTTTTTGGCTGTAACTTCGAAAATAATGCACTTAGAAAGCTCTGCCTGCGATTTTTGTGGTCCTCTTTCCATCCTCTTGAAGCCTGTATAAGCACAAGTCGACCGAAACACTTTCCATTTTTTGCCGAAATAAATTGCAATGGGTATGTATTCCTTACCGTTTCCTCGATTTTCTTTAATCGCCTGTAACTTTCGAAACACCGATCGAAACCTATGATAATCATACATTTTCTTGAAGCTCTCGACGCGTACCTTAAGATAGGACTATCAGCGAAAGCCCATCTTTAAAAAAAATAATGTTTCAGTAGTAGTGGTTGACCAAGGCTCTTCCTCGATTAATCAAGCCTTTGGTTTTTTGGCTGTAACTTCGAAAATAATGCACTTAGGAGGCTCTGCCTGCGATTTTTGTGATCCTCCTTACATCCTCTTTAAGCCTGTATAAGCACTAGTCGACCGAAACACTTTCCATTTTTTGCCGAAATAAATTGCAATGGGTATGTATTCCTTACCGTTTCCTCGATTTTCTTTAATCGCCTGTAACTTTCGAAACACCGATCGAAACCTATGATAATCATACATTTTCTTGAAGCTCTCGACGCGTACCTTAAGATAGGACTATCAGCGAAAGCCCATCTTAAAAAAAATTGTTTCAGTTGTAGTGGTCGACCAAGGCTCTTCCTCGATTAATCAAGTCTTTGGTTTTTTGGCTTTAATTTCGAAAATAATGCACTTAGAAGGCTCTGCCTGCGATTTTTGTGATCCTCGTTCCATCCTCTTTAAGCGTGTATAAGCACAAGTCGATCGAAAAACTTTCCATTTTTTGCCGAAATAAATTGCAAGGGGTTTGTATTCCTTACCGTTTCCTCGATTTTCTATAAACGCCCGTAACTTTCGAAACACCGATCGAAACCTATGCTAATCATACATTTTCTTGAAGTTGTCGACGCGTACCTTGTGATAGGACTAACAGCGACAGCCCATCTTTAAAAAAAATATTGTTTCAGTAGTAGTGGTCGACCAAGGCTCTTCCTCGATTAATCAAGTTATTGGTTTTTTGGCTATAACTTCGAAAATAATGCACTTAGGAGGCTCTGCCTGCGATTTTTGTGATCCCATTTCCATTCTCTTTAAGCATGTGTAAGCACAAGTCGAGCGAAACACTTTCCATTTTTTGCCGAAATAAATTGCACGGGGCATGTATTCCTTACCGTTTCCTTGATTTTCTATAATCGCCTGTAACTTTCGAAACACCGATCGAAACCTATGATAATCTTACATTTTCTTGAAGCTGTTGACGCGTACCTTAAGATAGGACTATGAGCGACAGCTCATCTTTAAAAAAAATATTGTTTCAGTAGTAGTGGTCGACCAAGGCTCTTCCTCGATTAATCAAGTCTTTGGTTTTTTGGCTGTAACTTCGAAAATAATGCACTTAGGAGGCTCTGCCTGCGATTTTTGTGATCCTCTTTACATCCTCTTTAAGCATGTATAAGAACAAGTCGACCGAAACACTTTCCATTTTTTGCCGAAATAAATTGCAAGGGGTATGTATTCCTTACCGTTTCCTCGATTTTCTATAATCGCCTGTAACTTTCGAAACACCGATCGAAACCTATGCTAATCATACATTTTCTTGAAGCTCTCGACGCGTACCTTAAGATAGGATGATCAGCGAAAGCCCATCTTTAAAAAAAAATTGTTTCAGTTGTACTGGTCAACCAAGGCTCTTCCTCGATTAATCAAGTCTTTGGTTTTTTGGCTATAACTTCGAAAATAATGCACTTAGAAAGCTCTGCCTGCGATTTTTGTGTACCTCTTTCCATCCTCTTTAAGCGTGTATAAGCACAAGTCGACCGAAACACTTTCCATTATTTGCCGAAATATATTGCAATGGGTATGAATTCCTTACCGTTTCCTCGATTTTCTATAATCGCCCGTAACTTTCGAAACACCGATCGAAACCTATGTTAATCATACATTTCCTTGAAGCTGTCGACGCGTACCTTGTGATAGGACTATCAGCGACAGCCCATCTTTAAAAAAAATATTGTTTCAGTAGTAGTGGTCGACCAAGGCTCTTCCTCGATTAATCAAGTTATTGGTTTTTTGGCTATAACTTCGAAAATAATGCACTTAGAAAGCTCTGCCTGCGATTTTTGTGATCCTCTTTACATCCTCTTTAAGCATGTATAAGAACAAGTCGACCGAAACACTTTCCATTTTTTGCCGAAATAAATTGCAAGGGGTATGTATTCCTAATCTGACATACGCTGCCCTCTTCCCCAAGAGAGGGCAGAAGTCTTCCGAAGATTTCCTGGACGCAAAAAAAAAAAAAAAGGGGTATGTATTCCTTCCCGTTTCCTTGATTTTCTATAATCGCTTGTAACTTTCGAAACACCGATCGAAACCTATGATTATCTTACATTTTCTTGAAGCTCTCGACGCGTACCTTAAGATAGGACTACCAGCGAAAGCCCATCTTAAAAAAAAAATGGTTTCAGTTGTAGTGGTCGACCAAGGCTCTTCCTCGATTAATCAAGTTATTGGTTTTTTGGCTATAACTTCGAAAATAATGCACTTAGGAGGCTCTGCCTGCGATTTTTGTGATGCCCGTTTCATCCTCTTTAAGCGTGTATAAGCACAAGTCGATCGAAAAACTTTCCATTTTTTGCCGAAATAAATTGCAAGGGGTTTGTATTCCTTACCGTTTCCTCGATTTTCTATAATCGCCCGTAACTTTCGAAACACCGATCGAAACCTATGCTAATCATACATTTTCTTGAAGTTGTCGACGCGTACCTTGTGATAGGACTAACAGCGACAGCCCATCTTTAAAAAAAATATTGTTTCAGTAGTAGTGGTCGACCAAGGCTCTTCCTCGATTAATCAAGTTATTGGTTTTTTGGCTATAACTTCGAAAATAATGCACTTAGGAGGCTCTGCCTGCGATTTTTGTGATCCTATTTGCATCCTATTTAAGCATGTATAAGCACAAGTCGACCGAAACACTTTCCATTTTTTGCCAAAATCAATTGCAAGGGGTATTTATTCCTTACCGTTTCCTCGATTTTCTTTAATCGCCTGTAACTTTCGAAACACCGATCGAAACCTATGATAATCATATATTTTCTTGAAGCTCTCGACGCGTACCTCATGTTAGGATGATCAGCGAAAGCCCTTCTTTAATAAAGAATTGTTTCAGTGTACTGATCGACCAAGGCTCTTCCTCGATTAATCAAGCCTTTGGTTTTTTGGCTGTAACTTCGAAAATAATGCACTTAGGAGGCTCTGCCTGCGATTTTTGTGATCCTCTTTACATCCTCTTTAAGCATGTATAAGCACAAGTCGACTGAAACACTTTCAATTTTTTGCCGAAATAAATTGCAAGGGGTATGTATTCCTTACCGTTTCTTCGATTTTCTATAATCGCCTGTAACTTTCGAAACACCGATCGAAACCTATGCTAATCATACATTTTCTTGAAGCTGTCGACGCGTACCTTGTGATAGGACTATCAGCGACAGCCCATCTTTAAAAAAAATATTGTTTCAGTGGTAGTGGTCGACCAAGGCTCTTCCTCGATTAATCAAGTTATTGGTTTTTTGGCTATAACTTCGAAAATAATGCACTTAGAAAGCTCTGCCTGCGATTTTTGTGATCCTCTTTCCATCCTCTTTAAGCATGTATAAGCACAAGTCGACCGAAACACTTTCCATTTTTTGCCGAAATAAATTGCAAGGGGTTTGTATTCCTTACCGTTTCCTCGATTTTCTATAATCGCCCGTAACTTTCGAAACACCGATCGAAACCTATGCTAATCATACATTTTCTTGAAGCTCTCGACGCGTACCTTAAGATAGGATGATCAGCGAAAGCCCATCTTTAAAAAAAAATTGTTTCAGTTGTACTGGTCAACCAAGGCTCTTCCTCGATTAATCAAGTCTTTGGTTTTTTGGCTATAACTTCGAAAATAATGCACTTAGAAAGCTCTGCCTGCGATTTTTGTGTACCTCTTTCCATCCTCTTTAAGCGTGTATAAGCACAAGTCGACCGAAACACTTTCCATTTTTTGCCGAAATCAATTGCAAGGGGTATTTATTCCTTACCGTTTCCTCGATTTTCTTTAATCGCCTGTAACTTTCGAAACACCGATCGAAACCTATGATAATCATACATTTTCTTGAAGCTCTCGACGCGTACCTTAAGATAGGACTACCAGCGAAAGCCCATCTTTAAAAAAAAATTGTTTCAGTTGTAGTGGTCGACCAAGGCTCTTCCTCGATTAATCAAGTCTTTGGTTTTTTGGCTGTAACTTCGAAAATAATGCACTTAGAAGGCTCTGCCTGCGATTTTTGTGATCCTCGTTCCATCCGCTTTAAGCGCGTTAAAGTACAAGTCGACCGAAACACTTTCCATTATTTGCCGAAATATATTGCAATGGGTATGAATTCCTTACCGTTTCCTCGATTTTCTATAATCGCCCGTAACTTTCGAAACACCGATCGAAACCTATGTTAATCATACATTTCCTTGAAGCTGTCGACGCGTACCTTGTGATAGGACTATCAGCGACAGCCCATCTTTAAAAAAAATATTGTTTCAGTAGTAGTGGTCGACCAAGGCTCTTCCTCGATTAATCAAGTTATTGGTTTTTTGGCTATAACTTCGAAAATAATGCACTTAGAAAGCTCTGCCTGCGATTTTTGTGATCCTCTTTACATCCTCTTTAAGCATGTATAAGAACAAGTCGACCGAAACACTTTCCATTTTTTGCCGAAATAAATTGCAATGGGTTTGTATTCCTTACCGTTTCCTCGATTTTCTTTAATCGCCTGTAACTTTCGAAACACCGATCGAAACCTATGATAATCATACATTTTCTTAAAGCGCTCGACGCGTACCTTAAGATAGGACTATCAGCGAAAGCCCATCTTAAAAAAAATTGTTTCAGTTGTAGTGGTCGACCAAGGCTCTTCCTCGATTAATCAAGTCTTTGGTTTTTTGGCTGTAACTTTGAAAATAATGCACTTAGAAAGCTCTGCCTGCGATTTTTGTGATCCTCGTTCCATCCTCTTTAAGGAATTATAAGCACAAGTCGACTGAAACACTTTCCATTTTTTGCCGAAATAAATTGCAAGGGGTATGTTTTCCTTGCCGTTTCCTCGATTTTCAATAATCGCCTGTAACTTTCGAAACACCGATCGAACCCTATGATAATCATACATTTTCTTGAAGCTCTAGCCGCGTACCTCAAGTTAGGATGATCAGCGAAAGCCCTTCTTTAATAAAGAATTGTTTCAGTGTACTGATCGACCAAGGCTCTTCCTCGATTAATCAAGTCTTTGGTTTTTTGGCTGTAATTTCGAAAATAATGCACTTAGAAGGCTCTGCCTGCGATTTTTGTGATCCCCTTTCCATTCTCTTTAAGCATATATAAGAACGAGTCGACCGAAAAACTTTCCATTTTTTGCCGAAATAAATTGCAAGGGGTATGTATTCCTTACCGTTTCGTCGATTTTCTTTAATCGCCTGTAACTTTCGAAACACCGATCGAAACCTATGATAATCATACATTTTCTGGAAGCTGTCGACGCGTACCTTAAGATAGGACTACGAGCGACAGCTCATCTTTAAAAAAAAATATTGTTTCAGTAATAGTGGTCGACCAAGGCTCTTCCTCGATTAATCAAGTCTTTGGTTTTTTGGCTGTAACTTCGAAAATAATGCACTTAGAAAGTTCTGCATGCGGTTTTTGTGATCCTCTTTCCATCCGCTTTAAGCTCGTTAAAGTACAAGTCGACCGAAACACTCTCCATTTTCTGCCGAAATAATTTGCACGGGGTATGTATTCCTTACCGTTTCCTTGATTTTCTATAAACGCCTGTAACTTTCGAAACACCGATCGAACCCAACGATAATCATACATTTTCTTGAAGCTCTCGACGCGTACCTTAAGATAGGACTACCAGCGAAAGCCCATCTTTAAAAAAAAATTGTTTCAGTTGTAGTGGTCGACCAAGGCTCTTCCTCGATTAATCAAGTCTTTGGTTTTTTGGCTGTAACTTCGAAAATAATGCACTTAGAAGGCTCTGCCTGCGATTTTTGTGATCCTCGTTCCATCCGCTTTAAGCGCGTTAAAGTACAAGTCGACCGAAACACTTTCCATTATTTGCCGAAATATATTGCAATGGGTATGAATTCCTTACCGTTTCCTCGATTTTCTATAATCGCCCGTAACTTTCGAAACACCGATCGAAACCTATGTTAATCATACATTTCCTTGAAGCTGTCGACGCGTACCTTGTGATAGGACTATCAGCGACAGCCCATCTTTAAAAAAAATATTGTTTCAGTAGTCGTGGTCGACCAAGGCTCTTCCTCGATTAATCAAGTTATTGGTTTTTTGGCTATAACTTCGAAAATAATGCACTTAGAAAGCTCTGCCTGCGATTTTTGTGATCCTCTTTACATCCTCTTTAAGCATGTATAAGAACAAGTCGACCGAAACACTTTCCATTTTTTGCCGAAATAAATTGCAAGGGGTATGTATTCCTAATCTGACATACGCTGCCCTCTTCCCCAAGAGAGGGCAGAAGTCTTCCGAAGATTTCCTGGACGCAAAAAAAAAAAAAAAGGGGTATGTATTCCTTCCCGTTTCCTTGATTTTCTATAATCGCTTGTAACTTTCGAAACACCGATCGAAATCTTTGATTATCTTACATTTTCTTGAAGCTCTCGACGCGTACCTTAAGATAGGACTACCAGCGAAAGCCCATCTTAAAAAAAAATGGTTTCAGTTGTAGTGGTCGACCAAGGCTCTTCTTCGATTAATCAAGCCGTTGGTTTTTTTGGCTGTAACTTCGAAAATAATGCACCTAGGAGGCTCTGCCTGCGATTTTTGTGATGCCCGTTCCATCCTCTTTAAGCGTGTATAAGCACAAGTCGATCGAAAAACTTTCCATTTTTTGCCGAAATAAATTGCAAGGGGTTTGTATTCCTTACCGTTTCCTCGATTTTCTATAAACGCCCGTAACTTTCGAAACACCGATCGAAACCTATGCTAATCATACATTTTCTTAAAGTTGTCGACGCGTACCTTGTGATAGGACTAACAGCGACAGCCCATCTTTAAAAAAAATATTGTTTCAGTAGTAGTGGTCGACCAAGGCTCTTCCTCGATTAATCAAGTTATTGGTTTTTTGGCTATAACTTCGAAAATAATGCACTTAGGAGGCTCTGCCTGCGATTTTTGTGATCCCATTTCCATTCTCTTTAAGCATGTATAAGCACAAGTCGACCGAAACACTTTCCATTTTTTGCCAAAATCAATTGCAAGGGGTATTTATTCCTTACCGTTTCCTCGATTTTCTTTAATCGCCTGTAACTTTCGAAACACCGATCGAAACCTATGATAATCATACATTTTCTTGAAGCTCTCGACGCGTACCTTAAGATAGGACTATCAGCGAAAGCCCATCTTTAAAAAAAATAATGTTTCAGTAGTAGTGGTTGACCAAGGCTCTTCCTCGATTAATCAAGTCTTGGGTTTTTTGGCTGTAACTTCGAAAATAATGCACTTAGAAAGCTCTGCCTGCGATTTTTGTGGTCCTCTTTCCATCCTCTTGAAGCCTGTATAAGCACAAGTCGACCGAAACACTTTCCATTTTTTGCCGAAATAAATTGCAATGGGTATGTATTCCTTACCGTTTCCTCGATTTTCTTTAATCGCCTGTAACTTTCGAAACACCGATCGAAACCTATGATAATCATACATTTTCTTGAAGCTCTCGACGCGTACCTTAAGATAGGACTATCAGCGAAAGCCCATCTTTAAAAAAAATAATGTTTCAGTAGTAGTGGTTGACCAAGGCTCTTCCTCGATTAATCAAGCCTTTGGTTTTTTGGCTGTAACTTCGAAAATAATGCACTTAGGAGGCTCTGCCTGCGATTTTTGTGATCCTCCTTACATCCTCTTTAAGCCTGTATAAGCACTAGTCGACCGAAACACTTTCCATTTTTTGCCGAAATAAATTGCAATGGGTATGTATTCCTTACCGTTTCCTCGATTTTCTTTAATCGCCTGTAACTTTCGAAACACCGATCGAAACCTATGATAATCATACATTTTCTTGAAGCTCTCGACGCGTACCTTAAGATAGGACTATCAGCGAAAGCCCATCTTAAAAAAAATTGTTTCAGTTGTAGTGGTCGACCAAGGCTCTTCCTCGATTAATCAAGTCTTTGGTTTTTTGGCTTTAATTTCGAAAATAATGCACTTAGAAGGCTCTGCCTGCGATTTTTGTGATCCTCGTTCCATCCTCTTTAAGCGTGTATAAGCACAAGTCGATCGAAAAACTTTCCATTTTTTGCCGAAATAAATTGCAAGGGGTTTGTATTCCTTACCGTTTCCTCGATTTTCTATAAACGCCCGTAACTTTCGAAACACCGATCGAAACCTATGCTAATCATACATTTTCTTGAAGTTGTCGACGCGTACCTTGTGATAGGACTAACAGCGACAGCCCATCTTTAAAAAAAATATTGTTTCAGTAGTAGTGGTCGACCAAGGCTCTTCCTCGATTAATCAAGTTATTGGTTTTTTGGCTATAACTTCGAAAATAATGCACTTAGGAGGCTCTGCCTGCGATTTTTGTGATCCCATTTCCATTCTCTTTAAGCATGTGTAAGCACAAGTCGAGCGAAACACTTTCCATTTTTTGCCGAAATAAATTGCACGGGGCATGTATTCCTTACCGTTTCCTTGATTTTCTATAATCGCCTGTAACTTTCGAAACACCGATCGAAACCTATGATAATCTTACATTTTCTTGAAGCTGTTGACGCGTACCTTAAGATAGGACTATGAGCGACAGCTCATCTTTAAAAAAAATATTGTTTCAGTAGTAGTGGTCGACCAAGGCTCTTCCTCGATTAATCAAGTCTTTGGTTTTTTGGCTGTAACTTCGAAAATAATGCACTTAGGAGGCTCTGCCTGCGATTTTTGTGATCCTCTTTACATCCTCTTTAAGCATGTATAAGAACAAGTCGACCGAAACACTTTCCATTTTTTGCCGAAATAAATTGCAAGGGGTATGTATTCCTTACCGTTTCCTCGATTTTCTATAATCGCCTGTAACTTTCGAAACACCGATCGAAACCTATGCTAATCATACATTTTCTTGAAGCTCTCGACGCGTACCTTAAGATAGGATGATCAGCGAAAGCCCATCTTTAAAAAAAAATTGTTTCAGTTGTACTGGTCAACCAAGGCTCTTCCTCGATTAATCAAGTCTTTGGTTTTTTGGCTATAACTTCGAAAATAATGCACTTAGAAAGCTCTGCCTGCGATTTTTGTGTACCTCTTTCCATCCTCTTTAAGCGTGTATAAGCACAAGTCGACCGAAACACTTTCCATTATTTGCCGAAATATATTGCAATGGGTATGAATTCCTTACCGTTTCCTCGATTTTCTATAATCGCCCGTAACTTTCGAAACACCGATCGAAACCTATGTTAATCATACATTTCCTTGAAGCTGTCGACGCGTACCTTGTGATAGGACTATCAGCGACAGCCCATCTTTAAAAAAAATATTGTTTCAGTAGTAGTGGTCGACCAAGGCTCTTCCTCGATTAATCAAGTTATTGGTTTTTTGGCTATAACTTCGAAAATAATGCACTTAGAAAGCTCTGCCTGCGATTTTTGTGATCCTCTTTACATCCTCTTTAAGCATGTATAAGAACAAGTCGACCGAAACACTTTCCATTTTTTGCCGAAATAAATTGCAAGGGGTATGTATTCCTAATCTGACATACGCTGCCCTCTTCCCCAAGAGAGGGCAGAAGTCTTCCGAAGATTTCCTGGACGCAAAAAAAAAAAAAAAGGGGTATGTATTCCTTCCCGTTTCCTTGATTTTCTATAATCGCTTGTAACTTTCGAAACACCGATCGAAACCTATGATTATCTTACATTTTCTTGAAGCTCTCGACGCGTACCTTAAGATAGGACTACCAGCGAAAGCCCATCTTAAAAAAAAAATGGTTTCAGTTGTAGTGGTCGACCAAGGCTCTTCCTCGATTAATCAAGTTATTGGTTTTTTGGCTATAACTTCGAAAATAATGCACTTAGGAGGCTCTGCCTGCGATTTTTGTGATGCCCGTTTCATCCTCTTTAAGCGTGTATAAGCACAAGTCGATCGAAAAACTTTCCATTTTTTGCCGAAATAAATTGCAAGGGGTTTGTATTCCTTACCGTTTCCTCGATTTTCTATAATCGCCCGTAACTTTCGAAACACCGATCGAAACCTATGCTAATCATACATTTTCTTGAAGTTGTCGACGCGTACCTTGTGATAGGACTAACAGCGACAGCCCATCTTTAAAAAAAATATTGTTTCAGTAGTAGTGGTCGACCAAGGCTCTTCCTCGATTAATCAAGTTATTGGTTTTTTGGCTATAACTTCGAAAATAATGCACTTAGGAGGCTCTGCCTGCGATTTTTGTGATCCTATTTGCATCCTATTTAAGCATGTATAAGCACAAGTCGACCGAAACACTTTCCATTTTTTGCCAAAATCAATTGCAAGGGGTATTTATTCCTTACCGTTTCCTCGATTTTCTTTAATCGCCTGTAACTTTCGAAACACCGATCGAAACCTATGATAATCATATATTTTCTTGAAGCTCTCGACGCGTACCTCATGTTAGGATGATCAGCGAAAGCCCTTCTTTAATAAAGAATTGTTTCAGTGTACTGATCGACCAAGGCTCTTCCTCGATTAATCAAGCCTTTGGTTTTTTGGCTGTAACTTCGAAAATAATGCACTTAGGAGGCTCTGCCTGCGATTTTTGTGATCCTCTTTACATCCTCTTTAAGCATGTATAAGCACAAGTCGACTGAAACACTTTCAATTTTTTGCCGAAATAAATTGCAAGGGGTATGTATTCCTTACCGTTTCTTCGATTTTCTATAATCGCCTGTAACTTTCGAAACACCGATCGAAACCTATGCTAATCATACATTTTCTTGAAGCTGTCGACGCGTACCTTGTGATAGGACTATCAGCGACAGCCCATCTTTAAAAAAAATATTGTTTCAGTGGTAGTGGTCGACCAAGGCTCTTCCTCGATTAATCAAGTTATTGGTTTTTTGGCTATAACTTCGAAAATAATGCACTTAGAAAGCTCTGCCTGCGATTTTTGTGATCCTCTTTCCATCCTCTTTAAGCATGTATAAGCACAAGTCGACCGAAACACTTTCCATTTTTTGCCGAAATAAATTGCAAGGGGTTTGTATTCCTTACCGTTTCCTCGATTTTCTATAATCGCCCGTAACTTTCGAAACACCGATCGAAACCTATGCTAATCATACATTTTCTTGAAGCTCTCGACGCGTACCTTAAGATAGGATGATCAGCGAAAGCCCATCTTTAAAAAAAAATTGTTTCAGTTGTACTGGTCAACCAAGGCTCTTCCTCGATTAATCAAGTCTTTGGTTTTTTGGCTATAACTTCGAAAATAATGCACTTAGAAAGCTCTGCCTGCGATTTTTGTGTACCTCTTTCCATCCTCTTTAAGCGTGTATAAGCACAAGTCGACCGAAACACTTTCCATTTTTTGCCGAAATCAATTGCAAGGGGTATTTATTCCTTACCGTTTCCTCGATTTTCTTTAATCGCCTGTAACTTTCGAAACACCGATCGAAACCTATGATAATCATACATTTTCTTGAAGCTCTCGACGCGTACCTTAAGATAGGACTACCAGCGAAAGCCCATCTTTAAAAAAAAATTGTTTCAGTTGTAGTGGTCGACCAAGGCTCTTCCTCGATTAATCAAGTCTTTGGTTTTTTGGCTGTAACTTCGAAAATAATGCACTTAGAAGGCTCTGCCTGCGATTTTTGTGATCCTCGTTCCATCCGCTTTAAGCGCGTTAAAGTACAAGTCGACCGAAACACTTTCCATTATTTGCCGAAATATATTGCAATGGGTATGAATTCCTTACCGTTTCCTCGATTTTCTATAATCGCCCGTAACTTTCGAAACACCGATCGAAACCTATGTTAATCATACATTTCCTTGAAGCTGTCGACGCGTACCTTGTGATAGGACTATCAGCGACAGCCCATCTTTAAAAAAAATATTGTTTCAGTAGTAGTGGTCGACCAAGGCTCTTCCTCGATTAATCAAGTGATTGGTTTTTTGGCTATAACTTCGAAAATAATGCACTTAGAAAGCTCTGCCTGCGATTTTTGTGATCCTCTTTACATCCTCTTTAAGCATGTATAAGAACAAGTCGACCGAAACACTTTCCATTTTTTGCCGAAATAAATTGCAAGGGGTATGTATTCCTAATCTGACATACGCTGCCCTCTTCCCCAAGAGAGGGCAGAAGTCTTCCGAAGATTTCCTGGACGCAAAAAAAAAAAAAAGGGGTATGTATTCCTTCCCGTTTCCTTGATTTTCTATAATCGCTTGTAACTTTCGAAACACCGATCGAAACCTATGATTATCTTACATTTTCTTGAAGCTCTCGACGCGTACCTTAAGATAGGACTACCAGCGAAAGCCCATCTTAAAAAAAAAATGGTTTCAGTTGTAGTGGTCGACCAAGGCTCTTCCTCGATTAATCAAGTTATTGGTTTTTTGGCTATAACTTCGAAAATAATGCACTTAGGAGGCTCTGCCTGCGATTTTTGTGATGCCCGTTTCATCCTCTTTAAGCGTGTATAAGCACAAGTCGATCGAAAAACTTTCCATTTTTTGCCGAAATAAATTGCAAGGGGTTTGTATTCCTTACCGTTTCCTCGATTTTCTATAATCGCCCGTAACTTTCGAAACACCGATCGAAACCTATGCTAATCATACATTTTCTTGAAGTTGTCGACGCGTACCTTGTGATAGGACTAACAGCGACAGCCCATCTTTAAAAAAAATATTGTTTCAGTAGTAGTGGTCGACCAAGGCTCTTCCTCGATTAATCAAGTTATTGGTTTTTTGGCTATAACTTCGAAAATAATGCACTTAGGAGGCTCTGCCTGCGATTTTTGTGATCCTATTTGCATCCTATTTAAGCATGTATAAGCACAAGTCGACCGAAACACTTTCCATTTTTTGCCAAAATCAATTGCAAGGGGTATTTATTCCTTACCGTTTCCTCGATTTTCTTTAATCGCCTGTAACTTTCGAAACACCGATCGAAACCTATGATAATCATATATTTTCTTGAAGCTCTCGACGCGTACCTCATGTTAGGATGATCAGCGAAAGCCCTTCTTTAATAAAGAATTGTTTCAGTGTACTGATCGACCAAGGCTCTTCCTCGATTAATCAAGCCTTTGGTTTTTTGGCTGTAACTTCGAAAATAATGCACTTAGGAGGCTCTGCCTGCGATTTTTGTGATCCTCTTTACATCCTCTTTAAGCATGTATAAGCACAAGTCGACTGAAACACTTTCCATTTTTTGCCGAAATAAATTGCAAGGGGTATGTATTCCTTACCGTTTCCTCGATTTTCTATAATCGCCTGTAACTTTCGAAACACCGATCGAAACCTATGCTAATCATACATTTTCTTGAAGCTGTCGACGCGTACCTTGTGATAGGACTATCAGCGACAGCCCATCTTTAAAAAAAATATTGTTTCAGTGGTAGTGGTCGACCAAGGCTCTTCCTCGATTAATCAAGTTATTGGTTTTTTGGCTATAACTTCGAAAATAATGCACTTAGAATGCTCTGCCTGCGATTTTTGTGATCCTCTTTCCATCCTCTTTAAGCATGTATAAGCACAAGTCGACCGAAACACTTTCCATTTTTTGCCGAAATAAATTGCAAGGGGTTTGTATTCCTTACCGTTTCCTCGATTTTCTATAATCGCCCGTAACTTTCGAAACACCGATCGAAACCTATGCTAATCATACATTTTCTTGAAGTTGTCGACGCGTACCTTGTGATAGGACTAACAGCGACAGCCCATCTTTAAAAAAAATATTGTTTCAGTAGTAGTGGTCGACCAAGGCTCTTCCTCGATTAATCAAGTTATTGGTTTTTTGGCTGTAACTTCGAAAATAATGCACTTAGGAGGCTCTGCCTGCGATTTTTGTGATCCTATTTGCATCCTATTTAAGCATGTATAAGCACAAGTCGACCGAAACACTTTCCATTTTTTGCCAAAATCAATTGCAAGGGGTATTTATTCCTTACCGTTTCCTCGATTTTCTTTAATCGCCTGTAACTTTCGAAACACCGATCGAAACCTATGATAATCATACATTTTCTTGAAGCCCTCGACGCGTACCTTAAGATAGGACTATCAGCGAAAGCCCATCTTTAAAAAAAATAATGTCTCAGTAGTAGTGGTTGACCAAGGCTCTTCCTCGATTAATCAAGTCTTGGGTTTTTTGGCTGTAACTTCGAAAATAATGCACTTAGAAAGCTCTGCCTGCGATTTTTGTGGTCCTCTTTCCATCCTCTTGAAGCCTGTATAAGCACAAGTCGACCGAAACACTTTCCATTTTTTGCCGAAATAAATTGCAATGGGTATGTATTCCTTACCGTTTCCTCGATTTTCTTTAATCGCCTGTAACTTTCGAAACACCGATCGAAACCTATGATAATCATACATTTTCTTGAAGCTCTCGACGCGTACCTTAAGATAGGACTATCAGCGAAAGCCCATCTTAAAAAAAATTGTTTCAGTTGTAGTGGTCGACCAAAACTCTTCCTCGATTAATCAAGTCTTTGGTTTTTTGGCTGTAACTTTGAAAATAATGCACTTAGAAAGCTCTGCCTGCGATTTTTGTGATCCTCGTTCCATCCTCTTTAAGGAATTATAAGCACAAGTCGACTGAAACACTTTCCATTTTTTGCCGAAATAAATTGCAAGGGGTATGTATTCCTTGCCGTTTCCTCGATTTTCTATAATCGCCTGTAACTTACGAAACACCGATCGAACCCTATGATAATCATACATTTTCTTGAAGCTCTCGACGCGTACCTTAAGATAGGACTATCAGCGAAAGCCCATCTTTAAAAAAAAATAATGTTTCAGTAGTAGTGGTTGACCAAGGCTCTTCCTCGATTATTCAAGTCGTGGGTTTTTTGGCTGTAATTTCGAAAATAATGCACTTAGAAGGCTCTGCCTGCGATTTTTGTGATCCTCTTTCCATCCTCTTTTAGCATGTGTAAGCACAAGTCGACCGAAACACTTTCCATTTTTTGCCGAAATAAATTGCACGGGGCATGTATTCCTTACCGTTTCCTTGATTTTCTATAATCGCCTGTAACTTTCGAAACACCGATCGAAACCTATGATAATCATACATTTTCTTGAAGCTGGTGACGCATACCTCAAGTTAGGATGATCAGCGAAAGCCCTTCTTTAATAAAAAATTGTTTCAGTTGTACTGATCGACCAAGGCTCTTCCTCGATTAATCAAGTCTTTGGTTTTTTGGCTATAACTTCGAAAATAATGCACTTAGAAAGCTCTGCCTGCGATTTTTGTGTACCTCTTTCCATCCTCTTTAAGCATGTATAAACACAAGTCGACCGAAACACTTTCCATTTTTTGCCGAAAAAAATTGCAACGGGTATTTATTCCTTACCGTTTCCTCGATTTTCTTTAATCGCCTGTAACCTTCGAAACACCGATCGAAACCTATGATAATCATACATTTTCTTGAAGCTCTGAACGCGTACTTTAAGATAGGACTATCAGCGACAGCTCATCTTTAAAAAAAATATTGTTTCAGTAGTAGTGGTCGACCAAGGCTCTTCCTCGATTAATCAAGTCTTTGGTTTTTTGGCTATAACTTTGAAAATAATGCACTTAGAAAGCTCTGCCTGCGATTTTTGTGATCCTCTTTCCATCCTCTTTAAGCACATATGAGCACAAGTCGACTGAAACACTTTCCATTTTTTGCCGAAATAAATTGCAAGGGGTATGTATTCCTAGCCGTTTCCTCGATTTTCTATAATCGCCTGTAACTTTCGAAACACCGATCGAAACCTATGATAATCTTACATTTTCTTGAAGCTGTCGACGCGTACCTTAAGATAGGACTATGAGCGACAGCTCATCTTTAAAAAAAAATATTGTTTCAGTAGTAGTGGTCGACCAAGGCTCTTCCTCGATTAATCAAGTCTTTGGTTTTTTTGCTGTAACTTCGAAAGTAATGCACTTAGAAAGCTCTGCCTGCGATTTTTGTCATCCTCTTTCCATCCTCTTTTAGCATGTGTAAGCACAAGTCGACCGAAACACTTTCCATTTTTTGCCGAAATAAATTGCACGGGGCACGTATTCCTTACCGTTTCCTTGATTTTCTATAATCGCCTGTAACTTTCGAAACACCGATCGAAACCTATGATAATCATACATTTTCTTGAAGCTTGTGACGCGTACCTCAAGTTAGGATGATCAGCGAAAGCCCATCTTTAAAAAAAAATTGTTTCAGTTGTACTGGTCAACCAAGGCTCTTCCTCGATTAATCAAGTTATTGGTTTTTTGGCTATAACTTCGAAAATAATGGACTTAGAAAGCTCTGCCTGCGATTTTTGTGATCCTCTTTCCATCCTCTTTAAGCATGTATAAGCACAAGTCGACCGAAACACTTTCCATTTTTTGCCGAAATAAATTGCAAGGGGTATTTATTCCTTACCGTTTCCTCGATTTTCTTTAATCGTCTGTAACTTTCGAAACACCGATCGAAACCTATGATTATCTTACATTTTCTTGAAGCTCTCGACGCGTACCTTAAGATAGGACTACCAGCGAAAGCCCATCTTAAAAAAAAAATGGTTTCAGTTGTAGTGGTCGACCAAGGCTCTTCCTCGATTAATCAAGTTATTGGTTTTTTGGCTATAACTTCGAAAATAATGCACTTAGGAGGCTCTGCCTGCGATTTTTGTGATCCTATTTGCATCCTATTTAAGCATGTATAAGCACAAGTCGACCGAAACACTTTCCATTTTTTGCCAAAATCAATTGAAAGGGGTATTTATTCCTTACCGTTTCCTCGATTTTCTTTAATCGCCTGTAACTTTCGAAACACCGATCGAAACCTATGATAATCATATATTTTCTTGAAGCTCTCGACGCGTACCTCATGTTAGGATGATCAGCGAAAGCCCTTCTTTAATAAAGAATTGTTTCAGTGTACTGATCGACCAAGGCTCTTCCTCGATTAATCAAGCCTTTGGTTTTTTGGCTGTAACTTCGAAAATAATGCACTTAGGAGGCTCTGCCTGCGATTTTTGTGATCCTCTTTACATCCTCTTTAAGCATGTATAAGCACAAGTCGACTGAAACACTTTCAATTTTTTGCCGAAATAAATTGCAAGGGGTATGTATTCCTTACCGTTTCCTCGATTTTCTATAATCGCCTGTAACTTTCGAAACACCGATCGAAACCTATGCTAATCATACATTTTCTTGAAGCTGTCGACGCGTACCTTGTGATAGGACTATCAGCGACAGCCCATCTTTAAAAAAAATATTGTTTCAGTGGTAGTGGTCGACCAAGGCTCTTCGTCGATTAATCAAGTTATTGGTTTTTTGGCTATAACTTCGAAAATAATGCACTTAGAAAGCTCTGCCTGCGATTTTTGTGATCCTCTTTCCATCCTCTTTAAGCATGTATAAGCACAAGTCGACCGAAACCCTTTCCATTTTTTGCCGAAATAAATTGCAAGGGGTTTGTATTCCTTACCGTTTCCTCGATTTTCTATAATCGCCCGTAACTTTCGAAACACCGATCGAAACCTATGCTAATCATACATTTTCTTGAAGTTGTCGACGCGTACCTTGTGATAGGACTAACAGCGACAGCCCATCTTTAAAAAAAATATTGTTTCAGTAGTAGTGGTCGACCAAGGCTCTTCCTCGATTAATCAAGTTATTGGTTTTTTGGCTATAACTTCGAAAATAATGCACTTAGGAGGCTCTGCCTGCGATTTTTGTGATCCTATTTGCATCCTATTTAAGCATGTATAAGCACAAGTCGACCGAAACACTTTCCATTTTTTGCCAAAATCAATTGCAAGGGGTATTTATTCCTTACCGTTTCCTCGATTTTATTTAATCCCCTGTAACTTTCGAAACACCGATCGAAACCTATGATAATCATACATTTTCTTGAAGCCCTCGACGCGTACTTTAAGATAGGATTATCAGCCAGAGCCCATCTTTAAGAAAAATAATGTCTCAGTAGTAGTGGTTGACCAAGGCTCTTCCTCGATTAATCAAGTCTTGGGTTTTTTGGCTGTAACTTCGAAAATAATGCACTTAGAAAGCTCTGCCTGCGATTTTTGTGGTCCTCTTTCCATCCTCTTGAAGCCTATATAAGCACAAGTCGACCGAAACACTTTCCATTTTTTGCCGAAATAAATTGCAATGGGTATGTATTCCTTACCGTTTCCTCGATTTTCTTTAATCGCCTGTAACTTTCGAAACACCGAACGAAACCTATGATAATCATACATTTTCTTGAAGCTCTCGACGCGTACCTTAAGATAGGACTATCAGCGAAAGCCCATCTTAAAAAAAATTGTTTCAGTTGTAGTGGTCGACCAAAACTCTTCCTCGATTAATCAAGTCTTTGGTTTTTTGGCTGTAACTTTGAAAATAATGCACTTAGAAAGCTCTGCCTGCGATTTTTGTGATCCTCGTTCCATCCTCTTTAAGGAATTATAAGCACAAGTCGACTGAAACACTTTCCATTTTTTGCCGAAATAAATTGCAAGGGGTATGTATTCCTTGCCGTTTCCTCGATTTTCTATAATCGCCTGTAACTTACGAAACACCGATCGAACCCTATGATAATCATACATTTTCTTGAAGCTCTCGACGCGTACCTTAAGATAGGACTATCAGCGAAAGCCCATCTTTAAAAAAAAATAATGTTTCAGTAGTAGTGGTTGACCAAGGCTCTTCCTCGATTATTCAAGTCGTGGGTTTTTTGGCTGTAATTTCGAAAATAATGCACTTAGAAGGCTCTGCCTGCGATTTTTGTGATCCTCTTTCCATCCTCTTTTAGCATGTGTAAGCACAAGTCGACCGAAACACTTTCCATTTTTTGCCGAAATAAATTGCACGGGGCATGTATTCCTTACCGTTTCCTTGATTTTCTATAATCGCCTGTAACTTTCGAAACACCGATCGAAACCTATGATAATCATACATTTTCTTGAAGCTGGTGACGCATACCTCAAGTTAGGATGATCAGCGAAAGCCCTTCTTTAATAAAAAATTGTTTCAGTTGTACTGATCGACCAAGGCTCTTCCTCGATTAATCAAGTCTTTGGTTTTTTGGCTATAACTTCGAAAATAATGCACTTAGAAAGCTCTGCCTGCGATTTTTGTGTACCTCTTTCCATCCTCTTTAAGCATGTATAAACACAAGTCGACCGAAACACTTTCCATTTTTTGCCGAAAAAAATTGCAACGGGTATTTATTCCTTACCGTTTCCTCGATTTTCTTTAATCGCCTGTAACCTTCGAAACACCGATCGAAACCTATGATAATCATACATTTTCTTGAAGCTCTGAACGCGTACTTTAAGATAGGACTATCAGCGACAGCTCATCTTTAAAAAAAATATTGTTTCAGTAGTAGTGGTCGACCAAGGCTCTTCCTCGATTAATCAAGTCTTTGGTTTTTTGGCTATAACTTTGAAAATAATGCACTTAGAAAGCTCTGCCTGCGATTTTTGTGATCCTCTTTCCATCCTCTTTAAGCACATATGAGCACAAGTCGACTGAAACACTTTCCATTTTTTGCCGAAATAAATTGCAAGGGGTATGTATTCCTAGCCGTTTCCTCGATTTTCTATAATCGCCTGTAACTTTCGAAACACCGATCGAAACCTATGATAATCTTACATTTTCTTGAAGCTGTCGACGCGTACCTTAAGATAGGACTATGAGCGACAGCTCATCTTTAAAAAAAAATATTGTTTCAGTAGTAGTGGTCGACCAAGGCTCTTCCTCGATTAATCAAGTCTTTGGTTTTTTGGCTGTAACTTCGAAAGTAATGCACTTAGAAAGCTCTGCCTGCGATTTTTGTGATCCTCTTTCCATCCTCTTTAAGCATGTATAAGCACAAGTCGACCGAAACACTTTCCATTTTTTGCCGAAATAAATTGCAAGGGGTATTTATTCCTTACCGTTTCCTCGATTTTCTTTAATCGTCTGTAACTCTCGAAACACCGATCGAAACCTATGATAATCATACATTTTCTTGAAGCTCTGGACGCGTACCTTAAGATAGGACTATCAGCGACAGCTCATCTTTAAAAAAAATATTGTTTCAGTAGTAGTGGTCGACCAAGGCTCTTCCTCGATTAATCAAGTCTTGGGTTTTTTGGCTATAACTTTGAAAATAATGCACTTAGAAAGCTCTGCCTGCGATTTTTGTGATCCTCTTTCCATCCCCTTTAAGCACTTATAAGCACAAGTCGACTGAAACACTTTCCATTTTTTGCCGAAATAAATTGCAAGGGGTATGTATTCCTAGCCGTTTCCTCGATTTTCTATAATCGCCTGTAACTTTCGAAACACCGATCGAAACCTATGATAATCATACATTTTCTTGAAGCTCTCGACGCGCACCTTAAGTTGGGATGATCAGCGAAAGCCCATCTTTAAAAAAAAATTGTTTCAGTTGTACTGGTCGACCAAGGCTCTTCCTCGATTAATCAAGCGTTTAGTTTTTTGGCTGTAACTTCGAAAATAATGCACTTAGGAGGCTCTGCCTGCGATTTTTGTGATCCTCTTTCCATGCTCTTTAAGTGCGTATAAGCACAAGTCGCCCGAAACACTTTCAATTTTTTGCCGAAATAAATTGCAAGGGGTATGTATTCCTTACCGTTTCCTTGATTTTCTATAATCGCATGTAACTTTCGAAACACCGATCGAAACCTATGGTAATCATACATTTTCTTGAAGCTCTCGACGCGTACCTTAAGATAGGACTATCAGCGAAAGCCCATCTTTAAAAAAAAATTGTTTCAGTTGTAGTGGTCGACCAAGGCTCTTCCTCGATTAATCAAGTTATTGGTTTTTTGGCTATAACTTCGAAAATAATGCACTTAGAAAGCTCTGCCTGCGATTTTTGTGATCCTCTTTCCATCCTCTTTAAGTGTGTATAAGCACAAGTCGCCCGAAACACTTTCCATTTTTTGCCGAAATAAATTGCACGGGGCATGTATTCCTTACCGTTTCCTTGATTTTCTATAATCGCCTGTAACTTTCGAAACACCGATCGAAACCTATGATAATCATACATTTTCTTGAAGCTTGTGACGCGTACCTCAAGTTAGGATGATCAGCGAAAGCCCTTCTTTAATAAAAAATTGTTTCAGTTGTACTGATCGACCAAGGCTCTTCCTCGATTAATCAAGTCTTTGGTTTTTGGCTATAACTTTGAAAATAATGCACCTAGAAAGCTCTGCCTGCGATTTTTGTGATCCTCTTTCCATCCTCTTTAAGCACTTATAAGCACAAGTCGACTGAAACACTTTCCATTTTTTGAAGAAATAAATTGCAAGGGGTATGTATTCCTAGCCGTTTCCTCGATTTTCTATAATCGCCTGTAACTTTCGAAACACCGATCGAAACCTATGATAATCATACATTTTCTTAAAGTTGTCGACGCGTACCTTGTGATAGGACTAACAGCGACAGCCCATCTTTAAAAAAAATATTGTTTCAGTAGTAGTGGTCGACCAAGGCTCTTCCTCGATTAATCAAGTTATTGGTTTTTTGGCTATAACTTCGAAAATAATGCACTTAGGAGGCTCTGCCTGCGATTTTTGTGATCCCATTTCCATTCTCTTTAAGCATGTATAAGCACAAGTCGACCGAAACACTTTCCATTTTTTGCCAAAATCAATTGCAAGGGGTATTTATTCCTTACCGTTTCCTCGATTTTCTTTAATCGCCTGTAACTTTCGAAACACCGATCGAAACCTATGATAATCATACATTTTCTTGAAGCTCTCGACGCGTACCTTAAGATAGGACTATCAGCGAAAGCCCATCTTTAAAAAAAATAATGTTTCAGTAGTAGTGGTTGACCAAGGCTCTTCCTCGATTAATCAAGTCTTGGGTTTTTTGGCTGTAACTTCGAAAATAATGCACTTAGAAAGCTCTGCCTGCGATTTTTGTGGTCCTCTTTCCATCCTCTTGAAGCCTGTATAAGCACAAGTCGACCGAAACACTTTCCATTTTTTGCCGAAATAAATTGCAATGGGTATGTATTCCTTACCGTTTCCTCGATTTTCTTTAATCGCCTGTAACTTTCGAAACACCGATCGAAACCTATGATAATCATACATTTTCTTGAAGCTCTCGACGCGTACCTTAAGATAGGACTATCAGCGAAAGCCCATCTTTAAAAAAAATAATGTTTCAGTAGTAGTGGTTGACCAAGGCTCTTCCTCGATTAATCAAGCCTTTGGTTTTTTGGCTGTAACTTCGAAAATAATGCACTTAGGAGGCTCTGCCTGCGATTTTTGTGATCCTCTTTACATCCTCTTTAAGCCTGTATAAGCACTAGTCGACCGAAACACTTTCCATTTTTTGCCGAAATAAATTGCAATGGGTATGTATTCCTTACCGTTTCCTCGATTTTCTTTAATCGCCTGTAACTTTCGAAACACCGATCGAAACCTATGATAATCATACATTTTCTTGAAGCTCTCGACGCGTACCTTAAGATAGGACTATCAGCGAAAGCCCATCTTAAAAAAAATTGTTTCAGTTGTAGTGGTCGACCAAGGCTCTTCCTCGATTAATCAAGTCTTTGGTTTTTTGGCTTTAATTTCGAAAATAATGCACTTAGAAGGCTCTGCCTGCGATTTTTGTGATCCTCGTTCCATCCTCTTTAAGCGTGTATAAGCACAAGTCGATCGAAAAACTTTCCATTTTTTGCCGAAATAAATTGCAAGGGGTTTGTATTCCTTACCGTTTCCTCGATTTTCTATAAACGCCCGTAACTTTCGAAACACCGATCGAAACCTATGCTAATCATACATTTTCTTGAAGTTGTCGACGCGTACCTTGTGATAGGACTAACAGCGACAGCCCATCTTTAAAAAAAATATTGTTTCAGTAGTAGTGGTCGACCAAGGCTCTTCCTCGATTAATCAAGTTATTGGTTTTT
The DNA here is from genome assembly GCA_914767735.1 of Anoplius nigerrimus. Lineage (NCBI taxonomy): Eukaryota > Metazoa > Arthropoda > Insecta > Hymenoptera > Pompilidae > Anoplius > Anoplius nigerrimus. The sequence continues at coordinate 206,357 of CAJZBX010000759.1, forward strand.
TGGCTATAACTTCGAAAATAATGCACTTAGGAGGCTCTGCCTGCGATTTTTGTGATCCCATTTCCATTCTCTTTAAGCATGTGTAAGCACAAGTCGAGCGAAACACTTTCCATTTTTTGCCGAAATAAATTGCACGGGGCATGTATTCCTTACCGTTTCCTTGATTTTCTATAATCGCCTGTAACTTTCGAAACACCGATCGAAACCTATGATAATCTTACATTTTCTTGAAGCTGTTGACGCGTACCTTAAGATAGGACTATGAGCGACAGCTCATCTTTAAAAAAAATATTGTTTCAGTAGTAGTGGTCGACCAAGGCTCTTCCTCGATTAATCAAGTCTTTGGTTTTTTGGCTGTAACTTCGAAAATAATGCACTTAGGAGGCTCTGCCTGCGATTTTTGTGATCCTCTTTACATCCTCTTTAAGCATGTATAAGAACAAGTCGACCGAAACACTTTCCATTTTTTGCCGAAATAAATTGCAAGGGGTATGTATTCCTTACCGTTTCCTCGATTTTCTATAATCGCCTGTAACTTTCGAAACACCGATCGAAACCTATGCTAATCATACATTTTCTTGAAGCTCTCGACGCGTACCTTAAGATAGGATGATCAGCGAAAGCCCATCTTTAAAAAAAAATTGTTTCAGTTGTACTGGTCGACCAAGGCTCTTCCTCGATTAATCAAGTCTTTGGTTTTTTGGCTATAACTTCGAAAATAATGCACTTAGAAAGCTCTGCCTGCGATTTTTGTGTACCTCTTTCCATCCTCTTTAAGCGTGTATAAGCACAAGTCGACCGAAACACTTTCCATTATTTGCCGAAATATATTGCAATGGGTATGAATTCCTTACCGTTTCCTCGATTTTCTATAATCGCCCGTAACTTTCGAAACACCGATCGAAACCTATGTTAATCATACATTTCCTTGAAGCTGTCGACGCGTACCTTGTGATAGGACTATCAGCGACAGCCCATCTTTAAAAAAAATATTGTTTCAGTAGTAGTGGTCGACCAAGGCTCTTCCTCGATTAATCAAGTTATTGGTTTTTTGGCTATAACTTCGAAAATAATGCACTTAGAAAGCTCTGCCTGCGATTTTTGTGATCCTCTTTACATCCTCTTTAAGCATGTATAAGAACAAGTCGACCGAAACACTTTCCATTTTTTGCCGAAATAAATTGCAAGGGGTATGTATTCCTAATCTGACATACGCTGCCCTCTTCCCCAAGAGAGGGCAGAAGTCTTCCGAAGATTTCCTGGACGCAAAAAAAAAAAAAAAGGGGTATGTATTCCTTCCCGTTTCCTTGATTTTCTATAATCGCTTGTAACTTTCGAAACACCGATCGAAACCTATGATTATCTTACATTTTCTTGAAGCTCTCGACGCGTACCTTAAGATAGGACTACCAGCGAAAGCCCATCTTAAAAAAAAAATGGTTTCAGTTGTAGTGGTCGACCAAGGCTCTTCCTCGATTAATCAAGTTATTGGTTTTTTGGCTATAACTTCGAAAATAATGCACTTAGGAGGCTCTGCCTGCGATTTTTGTGATGCCCGTTTCATCCTCTTTAAGCGTGTATAAGCACAAGTCGATCGAAAAACTTTCCATTTTTTGCCGAAATAAATTGCAAGGGGTTTGTATTCCTTACCGTTTCCTCGATTTTCTATAATCGCCCGTAACTTTCGAAACACCGATCGAAACCTATGCTAATCATACATTTTCTTGAAGTTGTCGACGCGTACCTTGTGATAGGACTAACAGCGACAGCCCATCTTTAAAAAAAATATTGTTTCAGTAGTAGTGGTCGACCAAGGCTCTTCCTCGATTAATCAAGTTATTGGTTTTTTGGCTATAACTTCGAAAATAATGCACTTAGGAGGCTCTGCCTGCGATTTTTGTGATCCTATTTGCATCCTATTTAAGCATGTATAAGCACAAGTCGACCGAAACACTTTCCATTTTTTGCCAAAATCAATTGCAAGGGGTATTTATTCCTTACCGTTTCCTCGATTTTCTTTAATCGCCTGTAACTTTCGAAACACCGATCGAAACCTATGATAATCATATATTTTCTTGAAGCTCTCGACGCGTACCTCATGTTAGGATGATCAGCGAAAGCCCTTCTTTAATAAAGAATTGTTTCAGTGTACTGATCGACCAAGGCTCTTCCTCGATTAATCAAGCCTTTGGTTTTTTGGCTGTAACTTCGAAAATAATGCACTTAGGAGGCTCTGCCTGCGATTTTTGTGATCCTCTTTACATCCTCTTTAAGCATGTATAAGCACAAGTCGACTGAAACACTTTCAATTTTTTGCCGAAATAAATTGCAAGGGGTATGTATTCCTTACCGTTTCTTCGATTTTCTATAATCGCCTGTAACTTTCGAAACACCGATCGAAACCTATGCTAATCATACATTTTCTTGAAGCTGTCGACGCGTACCTTGTGATAGGACTATCAGCGACAGCCCATCTTTAAAAAAAATATTGTTTCAGTGGTAGTGGTCGACCAAGGCTCTTCCTCGATTAATCAAGTTATTGGTTTTTTGGCTATAACTTCGAAAATAATGCACTTAGAAAGCTCTGCCTGCGATTTTTGTGATCCTCTTTCCATCCTCTTTAAGCATGTATAAGCACAAGTCGACCGAAACACTTTCCATTTTTTGCCGAAATAAATTGCAAGGGGTTTGTATTCCTTACCGTTTCCTCGATTTTCTATAATCGCCCGTAACTTTCGAAACACCGATCGAAACCTATGCTAATCATACATTTTCTTGAAGCTCTCGACGCGTACCTTAAGATAGGATGATCAGCGAAAGCCCATCTTTAAAAAAAAATTGTTTCAGTTGTACTGGTCAACCAAGGCTCTTCCTCGATTAATCAAGTCTTTGGTTTTTTGGCTATAACTTCGAAAATAATGCACTTAGAAAGCTCTGCCTGCGATTTTTGTGTACCTCTTTCCATCCTCTTTAAGCGTGTATAAGCACAAGTCGACCGAAACACTTTCCATTTTTTGCCGAAATCAATTGCAAGGGGTATTTATTCCTTACCGTTTCCTCGATTTTCTTTAATCGCCTGTAACTTTCGAAACACCGATCGAAACCTATGATAATCATACATTTTCTTGAAGCTCTCGACGCGTACCTTAAGATAGGACTACCAGCGAAAGCCCATCTTTAAAAAAAAATTGTTTCAGTTGTAGTGGTCGACCAAGGCTCTTCCTCGATTAATCAAGTCTTTGGTTTTTTGGCTGTAACTTCGAAAATAATGCACTTAGAAGGCTCTGCCTGCGATTTTTGTGATCCTCGTTCCATCCGCTTTAAGCGCGTTAAAGTACAAGTCGACCGAAACACTTTCCATTATTTGCCGAAATATATTGCAATGGGTATGAATTCCTTACCGTTTCCTCGATTTTCTATAATCGCCCGTAACTTTCGAAACACCGATCGAAACCTATGTTAATCATACATTTCCTTGAAGCTGTCGACGCGTACCTTGTGATAGGACTATCAGCGACAGCCCATCTTTAAAAAAAATATTGTTTCAGTAGTAGTGGTCGACCAAGGCTCTTCCTCGATTAATCAAGTTATTGGTTTTTTGGCTATAACTTCGAAAATAATGCACTTAGAAAGCTCTGCCTGCGATTTTTGTGATCCTCTTTACATCCTCTTTAAGCATGTATAAGAACAAGTCGACCGAAACACTTTCCATTTTTTGCCGAAATAAATTGCAAGGGGTATGTATTCCTAATCTGACATACGCTGCCCTCTTCCCCAAGAGAGGGCAGAAGTCTTCCGAAGATTTCCTGGACGCAAAAAAAAAAAAAAAGGGGTATGTATTCCTTCCCGTTTCCTTGATTTTCTATAATCGCTTGTAACTTTCGAAACACCGATCGAAACCTATGATTATCTTACATTTTCTTGAAGCTCTCGACGCGTACCTTAAGATAGGACTACCAGCGAAAGCCCATCTTAAAAAAAAAATGGTTTCAGTTGTAGTGGTCGACCAAGGCTCTTCCTCGATTAATCAAGTTATTGGTTTTTTGGCTATAACTTCGAAAATAATGCACTTAGGAGGCTCTGCCTGCGATTTTTGTGATGCCCGTTTCATCCTCTTTAAGCGTGTATAAGCACAAGTCGATCGAAAAACTTTCCATTTTTTGCCGAAATAAATTGCAAGGGGTTTGCATTCCTTACCGTTTCCTCGATTTTCTATAATCGCCCGTAACTTTCGAAACACCGATCGAAACCTATGCTAATCATACATTTTCTTGAAGTTGTCGACGCGTACCTTGTGATAGGACTAACAGCGACAGCCCATCTTTAAAAAAAATATTGTTTCAGTAGTAGTGGTCGACCAAGGCTCTTCCTCGATTAATCAAGTTATTGGTTTTTTGGCTATAACTTCGAAAATAATGCACTTAGGAGGCTCTGCCTGCGATTTTTGTGATCCTATTTGCATCCTATTTAAGCATGTATAAGCACAAGTCGACCGAAACACTTTCCATTTTTTGCCAAAATCAATTGCAAGGGGTATTTATTCCTTACCGTTTCCTCGATTTTCTTTAATCGCCTGTAACTTTCGAAACACCGATCGGAACCTATGATAATCATATATTTTCTTGAAGCTCTCGACGCGTACCTCATGTTAGGATGATCAGCGAAAGCCCTTCTTTAATAAAGAATTGTTTCAGTGTACTGATCGACCAAGGCTCTTCCTCGATTAATCAAGCCTTTGGTTTTTTGGCTGTAACTTCGAAAATAATGCACTTAGGAGGCTCTGCCTGCGATTTTTGTGATCCTCTTTACATCCTCTTTAAGCATGTATAAGCACAAGTCGACTGAAACACTTTCAATTTTTTGCCGAAATAAATTGCAAGGGGTATGTATTCCTTACCGTTTCCTCGATTTTCTATAATCGCCTGTAACTTTCGAAACACCGATCGAAACCTATGCTAATCATACATTTTCTTGAAGCTGTCGACGCGTACCTTGTGATAGGACTATCAGCGACAGCCCATCTTTAAAAAAAATATTGTTTCAGTGGTAGTGGTCGACCAAGGCTCTTCCTCGATTAATCAAGTTATTGGTTTTTTGGCTATAACTTCGAAAATAATGCACTTAGAATGCTCTGCCTGCGATTTTTGTGATCCTCTTTCCATCCTCTTTAAGCATGTATAAGCACAAGTCGACCGAAACACTTTCCATTTTTTGCCGAAATAAATTGCAAGGGGTTTGTATTCCTTACCGTTTCCTCGATTTTCTATAATCGCCCGTAACTTTCGAAACACCGATCGAAACCTATGCTAATCATACATTTTCTTGAAGTTGTCGACGCGTACCTTGTGATAGGACTAACAGCGACAGCCCATCTTTAAAAAAAATATTGTTTCAGTAGTAGTGGTCGACCAAGGCTCTTCCTCGATTAATCAAGTTATTGGTTTTTTGGCTATAACTTCGAAAATAATGCACTTAGGAGGCTCTGCCTGCGATTTTTGTGATCCTATTTGCATCCTATTTAAGCATGTATAAGCACAAGTCGACCGAAACACTTTCCATTTTTTGCCAAAATCAATTGCAAGGGGTATTTATTCCTTACCGTTTCCTCGATTTTCTTTAATCGCCTGTAACTTTCGAAACACCGATCGAAACCTATGATAATCATACATTTTCTTGAAGCCCTCGACGCGTACCTTAAGATAGGACTATCAGCGAAAGCCCATCTTTAAAAAAAATAATGTCTCAGTAGTAGTGGTTGACCAAGGCTCTTCCTCGATTAATCAAGTCTTGGGTTTTTTGGCTGTAACTTCGAAAATAATGCACTTAGAAAGCTCTGCCTGCGATTTTTGTGGTCCTCTTTCCATCCTCTTGAAGCCTGTATAAGCACAAGTCGACCGAAACACTTTCCATTTTTTGCCGAAATAAATTGCAATGGGTATGTATTCCTTACCGTTTCCTCGATTTTCTTTAATCGCCTGTAACTTTCGAAACACCGATCGAAACCTATGATAATCATACATTTTCTTGAAGCTCTCGACGCGTACCTTAAGATAGGACTATCAGCGAAAGCCCATCTTAAAAAAAATTGTTTCAGTTGTAGTGGTCGACCAAAACTCTTCCTCGATTAATCAAGTCTTTGGTTTTTTGGCTGTAACTTTGAAAATAATGCACTTAGAAAGCTCTGCCTGCGATTTTTGTGATCCTCGTTCCATCCTCTTTAAGGAATTATAAGCACAAGTCGACTGAAACACTTTCCATTTTTTGCCGAAATAAATTGCAAGGGGTATGTATTCCTTGCCGTTTCCTCGATTTTCTATAATCGCCTGTAACTTACGAAACACCGATCGAACCCTATGATAATCATACATTTTCTTGAAGCTCTCGACGCGTACCTTAAGATAGGACTATCAGCGAAAGCCCATCTTTAAAAAAAAATAATGTTTCAGTAGTAGTGGTTGACCAAGGCTCTTCCTCGATTATTCAAGTCGTGGGTTTTTTGGCTGTAATTTCGAAAATAATGCACTTAGAAGGCTCTGCCTGCGATTTTTGTGATCCTCTTTCCATCCTCTTTTAGCATGTGTAAGCACAAGTCGACCGAAACACTTTCCATTTTTTGCCGAAATAAATTGCACGGGGCATGTATTCCTTACCGTTTCCTTGATTTTCTATAATCGCCTGTAACTTTCGAAACACCGATCGAAACCTATGATAATCATACATTTTCTTGAAGCTGGTGACGCATACCTCAAGTTAGGATGATCAGCGAAAGCCCTTCTTTAATAAAAAATTGTTTCAGTTGTACTGATCGACCAAGGCTCTTCCTCGATTAATCAAGTCTTTGGTTTTTTGGCTATAACTTCGAAAATAATGCACTTAGAAAGCTCTGCCTGCGATTTTTGTGTACCTCTTTCCATCCTCTTTAAGCATGTATAAACACAAGTCGACCGAAACACTTTCCATTTTTTGCCGAAAAAAATTGCAACGGGTATTTATTCCTTACCGTTTCCTCGATTTTCTTTAATCGCCTGTAACCTTCGAAACACCGATCGAAACCTATGATAATCATACATTTTCTTGAAGCTCTGAACGCGTACTTTAAGATAGGACTATCAGCGACAGCTCATCTTTAAAAAAAATATTGTTTCAGTAGTAGTGGTCGACCAAGGCTCTTCCTCGATTAATCAAGTCTTTGGTTTTTTGGCTATAACTTTGAAAATAATGCACTTAGAAAGCTCTGCCTGCGATTTTTGTGATCCTCTTTCCATCCTCTTTAAGCACATATGAGCACAAGTCGACTGAAACACTTTCCATTTTTTGCCGAAATAAATTGCAAGGGGTATGTATTCCTAGCCGTTTCCTCGATTTTCTATAATCGCCTGTAACTTTCGAAACACCGATCGAAACCTATGATAATCTTACATTTTCTTGAAGCTGTCGACGCGTACCTTAAGATAGGACTATGAGCGACAGCTCATCTTTAAAAAAAAATATTGTTTCAGTAGTAGTGGTCGACCAAGGCTCTTCCTCGATTAATCAAGTCTTTGGTTTTTTTGCTGTAACTTCGAAAGTAATGCACTTAGAAAGCTCTGCCTGCGATTTTTGTCATCCTCTTTCCATCCTCTTTTAGCATGTGTAAGCACAAGTCGACCGAAACACTTTCCATTTTTTGCCGAAATAAATTGCACGGGGCACGTATTCCTTACCGTTTCCTTGATTTTCTATAATCGCCTGTAACTTTCGAAACACCGATCGAAACCTATGATAATCATACATTTTCTTGAAGCTTGTGACGCGTACCTCAAGTTAGGATGATCAGCGAAAGCCCATCTTTAAAAAAAAATTGTTTCAGTTGTACTGGTCAACCAAGGCTCTTCCTCGATTAATCAAGTTATTGGTTTTTTGGCTATAACTTCGAAAATAATGGACTTAGAAAGCTCTGCCTGCGATTTTTGTGATCCTCTTTCCATCCTCTTTAAGCATGTATAAGCACAAGTCGACCGAAACACTTTCCATTTTTTGCCGAAATAAATTGCAAGGGGTATTTATTCCTTACCGTTTCCTCGATTTTCTTTAATCGTCTGTAACTTTCGAAACACCGATCGAAACCTATGATTATCTTACATTTTCTTGAAGCTCTCGACGCGTACCTTAAGATAGGACTACCAGCGAAAGCCCATCTTAAAAAAAAAATGGTTTCAGTTGTAGTGGTCGACCAAGGCTCTTCCTCGATTAATCAAGTTATTGGTTTTTTGGCTATAACTTCGAAAATAATGCACTTAGGAGGCTCTGCCTGCGATTTTTGTGATCCTATTTGCATCCTATTTAAGCATGTATAAGCACAAGTCGACCGAAACACTTTCCATTTTTTGCCAAAATCAATTGAAAGGGGTATTTATTCCTTACCGTTTCCTCGATTTTCTTTAATCGCCTGTAACTTTCGAAACACCGATCGAAACCTATGATAATCATATATTTTCTTGAAGCTCTCGACGCGTACCTCATGTTAGGATGATCAGCGAAAGCCCTTCTTTAATAAAGAATTGTTTCAGTGTACTGATCGACCAAGGCTCTTCCTCGATTAATCAAGCCTTTGGTTTTTTGGCTGTAACTTCGAAAATAATGCACTTAGGAGGCTCTGCCTGCGATTTTTTGTGTACCTCTTTCCATCCTCTTTAAGCATGTATAAACACAAGTCGACCGAAACACTTTCCATTTTTTGCCGAAAAAAATTGCAACGGGTATTTATTCCTTACCGTTTCCTCGATTTTCTTTAATCGCCTGTAACCTTCGAAACACCGATCGAAACCTATGATAATCATACATTTTCTTGAAGCTCTGAACGCGTACTTTAAGATAGGACTATCAGCGACAGCTCATCTTTAAAAAAAATATTGTTTCAGTAGTAGTGGTCGACCAAGGCTCTTCCTCGATTAATCAAGTCTTTGGTTTTTTGGCTATAACTTTGAAAATAATGCACTTAGAAAGCTCTGCCTGCGATTTTTGTGATCCTCTTTCCATCCTCTTTAAGCACATATGAGCACAAGTCGACTGAAACACTTTCCATTTTTTGCCGAAATAAATTGCAAGGGGTATGTATTCCTAGCCGTTTCCTCGATTTTCTATAATCGCCTGTAACTTTCGAAACACCGATCGAAACCTATGATAATCTTACATTTTCTTGAAGCTGTCGACGCGTACCTTAAGATAGGACTATGAGCGACAGCTCATCTTTAAAAAAAAATATTGTTTCAGTAGTAGTGGTCGACCAAGGCTCTTCCTCGATTAATCAAGTCTTTGGTTTTTTTGCTGTAACTTCGAAAGTAATGCACTTAGAAAGCTCTGCCTGCGATTTTTGTCATCCTCTTTCCATCCTCTTTTAGCATGTGTAAGCACAAGTCGACCGAAACACTTTCCATTTTTTGCCGAAATAAATTGCACGGGGCACGTATTCCTTACCGTTTCCTTGATTTTCTATAATCGCCTGTAACTTTCGAAACACCGATCGAAACCTATGATAATCATACATTTTCTTGAAGCTTGTGACGCGTACCTCAAGTTAGGATGATCAGCGAAAGCCCATCTTTAAAAAAAAATTGTTTCAGTTGTACTGGTCAACCAAGGCTCTTCCTCGATTAATCAAGTTATTGGTTTTTTGGCTATAACTTCGAAAATAATGGACTTAGAAAGCTCTGCCTGCGATTTTTGTGATCCTCTTTCCATCCTCTTTAAGCATGTATAAGCACAAGTCGACCGAAACACTTTCCATTTTTTGCCGAAATAAATTGCAAGGGGTATTTATTCCTTACCGTTTCCTCGATTTTCTTTAATCGTCTGTAACTTTCGAAACACCGATCGAAACCTATGATTATCTTACATTTTCTTGAAGCTCTCGACGCGTACCTTAAGATAGGACTACCAGCGAAAGCCCATCTTAAAAAAAAAATGGTTTCAGTTGTAGTGGTCGACCAAGGCTCTTCCTCGATTAATCAAGTTATTGGTTTTTTGGCTATAACTTCGAAAATAATGCACTTAGGAGGCTCTGCCTGCGATTTTTGTGATCCTATTTGCATCCTATTTAAGCATGTATAAGCACAAGTCGACCGAAACACTTTCCATTTTTTGCCAAAATCAATTGAAAGGGGTATTTATTCCTTACCGTTTCCTCGATTTTCTTTAATCGCCTGTAACTTTCGAAACACCGATCGAAACCTATGATAATCATATATTTTCTTGAAGCTCTCGACGCGTACCTCATGTTAGGATGATCAGCGAAAGCCCTTCTTTAATAAAGAATTGTTTCAGTGTACTGATCGACCAAGGCTCTTCCTCGATTAATCAAGCCTTTGGTTTTTTGGCTGTAACTTCGAAAATAATGCACTTAGGAGGCTCTGCCTGCGATTTTTGTGATCCTCTTTACATCCTCTTTAAGCATGTATAAGCACAAGTCGACTGAAACACTTTCAATTTTTTGCCGAAATAAATTGCAAGGGGTATGTATTCCTTACCGTTTCCTCGATTTTCTATAATCGCCTGTAACTTTCGAAACACCGATCGAAACCTATGCTAATCATACATTTTCTTGAAGCTGTCGACGCGTACCTTGTGATAGGACTATCAGCGACAGCCCATCTTTAAAAAAAATATTGTTTCAGTGGTAGTGGTCGACCAAGGCTCTTCGTCGATTAATCAAGTTATTGGTTTTTTGGCTATAACTTCGAAAATAATGCACTTAGAAAGCTCTGCCTGCGATTTTTGTGATCCTCTTTCCATCCTCTTTAAGCATGTATAAGCACAAGTCGACCGAAACCCTTTCCATTTTTTGCCGAAATAAATTGCAAGGGGTTTGTATTCCTTACCGTTTCCTCGATTTTCTATAATCGCCCGTAACTTTCGAAACACCGATCGAAACCTATGCTAATCATACATTTTCTTGAAGTTGTCGACGCGTACCTTGTGATAGGACTAACAGCGACAGCCCATCTTTAAAAAAAATATTGTTTCAGTAGTAGTGGTCGACCAAGGCTCTTCCTCGATTAATCAAGTTATTGGTTTTTTTGGCTATAACTTCGAAAATAATGCACTTAGGAGGCTCTGCCTGCGATTTTTGTGATCCTATTTGCATCCTATTTAAGCATGTATAAGCACAAGTCGACCGAAACACTTTCCATTTTTTGCCAAAATCAATTGCAAGGGGTATTTATTCCTTACCGTTTCCTCGATTTTCTTTAATCGCCTGTAACTTTCGAAACACCGATCGAAACCTATGATAATCATACATTTTCTTGAAGCCCTCGACGCGTACCTTAAGATAGGACTATCAGCGAAAGCCCATCTTTAAAAAAAATAATGTCTCAGTAGTAGTGGTTGACCAAGGCTCTTCCTCGATTAATCAAGTCTTGGGTTTTTTGGCTGTAACTTCGAAAATAATGCACTTAGAAAGCTCTGCCTGCGATTTTTGTGGTCCTCTTTCCATCCTCTTGAAGCCTATATAAGCACAAGTCGACCGAAACACTTTCCATTTTTTGCCGAAATAAATTGCAATGGGTATGTATTCCTTACCGTTTCCTCGATTTTCTTTAATCGCCTGTAACTTTCGAAACACCGAACGAAACCTATGATAATCATACATTTTCTTGAAGCTCTCGACGCGTACCTTAAGATAGGACTATCAGCGAAAGCCCATCTTAAAAAAAATTGTTTCAGTTGTAGTGGTCGACCAAAACTCTTCCTCGATTAATCAAGTCTTTGGTTTTTTGGCTGTAACTTTGAAAATAATGCACTTAGAAAGCTCTGCCTGCGATTTTTGTGATCCTCGTTCCATCCTCTTTAAGGAATTATAAGCACAAGTCGACTGAAAACACTTTCCATTTTTTGCCGAAATAAATTGCAAGGGGTATGTATTCCTTGCCGTTTCCTCGATTTTCTATAATCGCCTGTAACTTTCGAAACACCGATCGAACCCTATGATAATCATACATTTTCTTGAAGCTCTCGACGCGTACCTTAAGATAGGACTATCAGCGAAAGCCCATCTTTAAAAAAAAATAATGTTTCAGTAGTAGTGGTTGACCAAGGCTCTTCCTCGATTATTCAAGTCGTGGGTTTTTTGGCTGTAATTTCGAAAATAATGCACTTAGAAGGCTCTGCCTGCGATTTTTGTGATCCTCTTTCCATCCTCTTTTAGCATGTGTAAGCACAAGTCGACCGAAACACTTTCCATTTTTTGCCGAAATAAATTGCACGGGGCATGTATTCCTTACCGTTTCCTTGATTTTCTATAATCGCCTGTAACTTTCGAAACACCGATCGAAACCTATGATAATCATACATTTTCTTGAAGCTGGTGACGCATACCTCAAGTTAGGATGATCAGCGAAAGCCCTTCTTTAATAAAAAATTGTTTCAGTTGTACTGATCGACCAAGGCTCTTCCTCGATTAATCAAGTCTTTGGTTTTTTGGCTATAACTTCGAAAATAATGCACTTAGAAAGCTCTGCCTGCGATTTTTGTGTACCTCTTTCCATCCTCTTTAAGCATGTATAAACACAAGTCGACCGAAACACTTTCCATTTTTTGCCGAAAAAAATTGCAACGGGTATTTATTCCTTACCGTTTCCTCGATTTTCTTTAATCGCCTGTAACCTTCGAAACACCGATCGAAACCTATGATAATCATACATTTTCTTGAAGCTCTGAACGCGTACTTTAAGATAGGACTATCAGCGACAGCTCATCTTTAAAAAAAATATTGTTTCAGTAGTAGTGGTCGACCAAGGCTCTTCCTCGATTAATCAAGTCTTTGGTTTTTTGGCTATAACTTTGAAAATAATGCACTTAGAAAGCTCTGCCTGCGATTTTTGTGATCCTCTTTCCATCCTCTTTAAGCACATATGAGCACAAGTCGACTGAAACACTTTCCATTTTTTGCCGAAATAAATTGCAAGGGGTATGTATTCCTAGCCGTTTCCTCGATTTTCTATAATCGCCTGTAACTTTCGAAACACCGATCGAAACCTATGATAATCTTACATTTTCTTGAAGCTGTCGACGCGTACCTTAAGATAGGACTATGAGCGACAGCTCATCTTTAAAAAAAAATATTGTTTCAGTAGTAGTGGTCGACCAAGGCTCTTCCTCGATTAATCAAGTCTTTGGTTTTTTGGCTGTAACTTCGAAAGTAATGCACTTAGAAAGCTCTGCCTGCGATTTTTGTGATCCTCTTTCCATCCTCTTTAAGCATGTATAAGCACAAGTCGACCGAAACACTTTCCATTTTTTGCCGAAATAAATTGCAAGGGGTATTTATTCCTTACCGTTTCCTCGATTTTCTTTAATCGTCTGTAACTCTCGAAACACCGATCGAAACCTATGATAATCATACATTTTCTTGAAGCTCTGGACGCGTACCTTAAGATAGGACTATCAGCGACAGCTCATCTTTAAAAAAAATATTGTTTCAGTAGTAGTGGTCGACCAAGGCTCTTCCTCGATTAATCAAGTCTTGGGTTTTTTGGCTATAACTTTGAAAATAATGCACTTAGAAAGCTCTGCCTGCGATTTTTGTGATCCTCTTTCCATCCCCTTTAAGCACTTATAAGCACAAGTCGACTGAAACACTTTCCATTTTTTGCCGAAATAAATTGCAAGGGGTATGTATTCCTAGCCGTTTCCTCGATTTTCTATAATCGCCTGTAACTTTCGAAACACCGATCGAAACCTATGATAATCATACATTTTCTTGAAGCTCTCGACGCGCACCTTAAGTTGGGATGATCAGCGAAAGCCCATCTTTAAAAAAAAATTGTTTCAGTTGTACTGGTCGACCAAGGCTCTTCCTCGATTAATCAAGCGTTTAGTTTTTTGGCTGTAACTTCGAAAATAATGCACTTAGGAGGCTCTGCCTGCGATTTTTGTGATCCTCTTTCCATGCTCTTTAAGTGCGTATAAGCACAAGTCGCCCGAAACACTTTCAATTTTTTGCCGAAATAAATTGCAAGGGGTATGTATTCCTTACCGTTTCCTTGATTTTCTATAATCGCATGTAACTTTCGAAACACCGATCGAAACCTATGGTAATCATACATTTTCTTGAAGCTCTCGACGCGTACCTTAAGATAGGACTATCAGCGAAAGCCCATCTTTAAAAAAAAATTGTTTCAGTTGTAGTGGTCGACCAAGGCTCTTCCTCGATTAATCAAGTTATTGGTTTTTTGGCTATAACTTCGAAAATAATGCACTTAGAAAGCTCTGCCTGCGATTTTTGTGATCCTCTTTCCATCCTCTTTAAGTGTGTATAAGCACAAGTCGCCCGAAACACTTTCCATTTTTTGCCGAAATAAATTGCACGGGGCATGTATTCCTTACCGTTTCCTTGATTTTCTATAATCGCCTGTAACTTTCGAAACACCGATCGAAACCTATGATAATCATACATTTTCTTGAAGCTTGTGACGCGTACCTCAAGTTAGGATGATCAGCGAAAGCCCTTCTTTAATAAAAAATTGTTTCAGTTGTACTGATCGACCAAGGCTCTTCCTCGATTAATCAAGTCTTTGGTTTTTGGCTATAACTTTGAAAATAATGCACCTAGAAAGCTCTGCCTGCGATTTTTGTGATCCTCTTTCCATCCTCTTTAAGCATTTATAAGCACAAGTCGACTGAAACACTTTCCATTTTTTGAAGAAATAAATTGCAAGGGGTATGTATTCCTAGCCGTTTCCTCGATTTTCTATAATCGCCTGTAACTTTCGAAACACCGATCGAAACCTATGATAATCTTACATTTTCTTGAATCTGTCGACGCGTACCTTAAGATAGGACTATGAGCGACAGCTCATCTTTAAAAAGAAATATTGTTTCAGTAGTAGTGGTCGACCAAGGCTCTTCCTCGATTAATCAAGTCTTTGGTTTTTTGGCTGTAACTTCGAAAGTAATGCACTTAGAAAGCTCTGCCTGCGATTTTTGTGATCCTCTTTCCATCCTCTTTTAGCATGTGTAAGCACAAGTCGACCGAAACACTTTCCATTTTTTGCCGAAATAAATTGCACGGGGCATGTATTCCTTACCGTTTCCTTGATTTTCTATAATCGCCTGTAACTTTCGAAACACCGATCGAAACCTATGATAATCATACATTTTCTTGAAGCTCTCGACGCGTACCTTAAGTTAGGATGATCAGCGAAAGCCCATTTTTAAAACAAAATTGTTTCAGTTGTGCTGGTCGACCAAGGCTCTTCCTCGATTAATCAAGCGTTTGGTTTTTTGGCTGTATCTTCGAAAATAATGCACTTAGGAGGCTCTGCCTGCGATTTTTGTGATCCTCTTTCCATGCTCTTTAAGCGTGTATAAGCACAAGTCGACCGAAACACTTTCCATTTTTTGCCGAAATAAATTGCAAGGGGTATGTATTCCTAGCCGTTTCCTCGTTTTTCTATAATCGCCTGTAACTTTCGAAACACCGATCGAAACCTATGATAATCATACATTTTCTTGAAGCTCTCGACGTGCACCTTAAGTTGGGATGATCAGCGAAAGCCCATCTTAAAAAAAAAATTGTTTCAGTTGTACTGGTCGACCAAGGCTCTTCCTCGATTAATCAAGCGTTTAGTTTTTTTGCTGTAACTTCGAAAATAATGCACTTAGGAGGCTCTGCCTGCGATTTTTGTGATCCTCTTTCCATGCTCTTTAAGTGCGTATAAGCACAAGTCGCCCGACATACTTTCAATTTTTTGCCGAAATAAATTGCAAGGGGTATGTATTCCTTACCGTTTCCTCGATTTTCTATAATCGCCTGTAACTTTCGAAACACCGATCGAAACCTATGATAATCTTACATTTTCTTGAAGCTGTCGACGCGTACCTTAAGATAGGACTATGAGCGACAGCTCATCTTTAAAAAAAAATATTGTTTCAGTAGTAGTGGTCGACCAAGGCTCTTCCTCGATTAATCAAGTCTTTGGTTTTTTGGCTGTAACTTCGAAAGTAATGCACTTAGAAAGCTCTGCCTGCGATTTTTGTGATCCTCTTTCCATCCTCTTTTAGCATGTGTAAGCACAAGTCGACCGAAACACTTTCCATTTTTTGCCGAAATAAATTGCACGGGGCATGTATTCCTTACCGTTTCCTTGATTTTCTATAATCGCCTGTAACTTTTGAAACACCGATCGAAACCTATGATAATCATACATTTTCTTGAAGCTTGTGACGCGTACCTCAAGTTAGGATGATCAGCGAAAGCCCTTCTTTAATAAAAAATTGTTTCAGTTGTACTGATCGACCAAGGCTCTTCCTCGATTAATCAAGTCTTTGGTTTTTTGGCTATAACTTCGAAAATAATGCACTTAGAAAGCTCTGCCTCCGATTTTTGTGTACCTCTTTCGATCCTCTTTAAGCATGTATAATCACAAGTCGACCGAAACACTTTCCATATTTTGCCGAAATAAGTTGCAAGGGGTATTTATTTCTTACCGCTTCCTCGATTTTCTTTAATCGCCTGTAACTTTCGAAACACCGATCGAAACCTATGATAATCATACATTTTCTTGAAGCTCTGGACGCGTACCTTAAGATAGGACTATCAGCGACAGCTCATCTTTAAAAAAAATATTGTTTCAGTAGTAGTGGTCGACCAAGGCTCTTCGTCGATTAATCAAGTCTTTGGTTTTTTGGCTATAACTTTGAAAATAATGCACTTAGAAAGCTCTGCCTGCGATTTTTGTGATCCTCTTTCCATGCTCTTTAAGCGTGTATAAGCACAAGTCGACCGAAACACTTTCCATTTTTTGCCGAAATAAATTGCAAGGGGTATGTATTCCTTACCGTTTCCTTGATTTTCTATAATCGCCTGTAACTTTCGAAACACCGATCGAAACCTATGATAATCATACATTTTCTTGAAGCTCTCGACGCGTACCTTAAGATAGGACTATCAGCGAAAGCCCATCTTTAAAAAAATATTGTTTCAGTTGTAGTGGTCGACCAAGGCTCTTCCTCGATTAATCAAGTCTTTGGTTTTTTGGCTTTAACTTCGAAAATAATGCACTTAGAAAGCTCTGCCTGCGATTTTTGTGATCCTCTTTCCATCCTCTTTTAGCATGTGTAAGCACAAGTCGACCGAAACACTTTCCATTTTTTGCCGAAATAAATTGCACGGGGCATGTATTCCTTACCGTTTCCTTGATTTTCTATAATCGCCTGTAACTTTCGAAACGCCGATCGAAACTTATGATAATCTTACATTTTCTTGAAGCTGTCGACGCGTACCTTAAGATAGGACTATGAGCGACAGCTCATCTTTAAAAAAAAATATTGTTTCAGTAGTAGTGGTCGACCAAGGCTCTTCCTCGATTAATCAAGTCTTTGGTTTTTTGGCTGTAACTTCGAAAGTAATGCACTTAGAAAGCTCTGCCTGCGATTTTTGTGATCCTCTTTCCATCCTCTTTTAGCATGTGTAAGCACAAGTCGACCGAAACACTTTCCATTTTTTGCCGAAATAAATTGCACGGGGCACGTATTCCTTACCGTTTCCTTGATTTTCTATAATCGCCTGTAACTTTCGAAACACCGATCGAAACCTATGATAATCATACATTTTCTTGAAGCTCTCGACGCGTACCTTAAGATAGGACTATCAGCGAAAGCCCATCTTTAAAAAAAGATTGTTTCAGTTGTAGTGGTCGACCAAGGCTCTTCCTCGATTAATCAAGTCTTTGGTTTTTTGGCTGTAACTTCGAAAATAATGCACTTAGAAAGCTCTGCCTGCGATTTTTCTGATCCTCTTTCCATCCTCTTTTAGCATGTGTAAGCACAAGTCGACCGAAACACTTTCCATTTTTTGCCGAAATAAATTGCACGGGGCATGTATTCCTTACCGTTTCCTTGATTTTCTATAATCGCCTGTAACTTTCGAAACGCCGATCGAAACTTATGATAATCATACATTTTCTTGAAGCTCTCGACGCGTACCTTAAGTTAGGATGATCAGCGAAAGCCCATCTTTAAAACAAAATTGTTTCAGTTGTACTGGTCGACCAAGGCTCTTCCTCGATTAATCAAGCGTTTGGTTTTTTGGCTGTATCTTCGAAAATAATGCACTTAGGAGGCTCTGCCTGCGATTTTTGTGATCCTCTTTCCATGCTCTTTAAGCGTGTATAAGCACAAGTCGACCGAAACACTTTCCATTTTTTGCCGAAATAAATTGCAAGGGGTATGTATTCCTAGCCGTTTCCTCGATTTTCTATAATCGCCTGTAACTTTCGAAACACCGATCGAAACCTATGATAATCATACATTTTCTTGAAGCTCTCGACGCGCACCTTAAGTTGGGATGATCAGCGAAAGCCCATCTTAAAAAAAAAATTGTTTCAGTTGTACTGGTCGACCAAGGCTCTTCCTCGATTAATCAAGCGTTTAGTTTTTTTGCTGTAACTTCGAAAATAATGCACTTAGGAGGCTCTGCCTGCGATTTTTGTGATCCTCTTTCCATGCTCTTTAAGTGCGTATAAGCACAAGTCGCCCGAAATACTTTCAATTTTTTGCCGAAATAAATTGCAAGGGGTATGTATTCCTTACCGTTTCCTCGATTTTCTATAATCGCCTGTAACTTTCGAAACACCGATCGAAACCTATGATAATCTTACATTTTCTTGAAGCTGTCGACGCGTACCTTAAGATAGGACTATGAGCGACAGCTCATCTTTAAAAAAAAATATTGTTTCAGTAGTAGTGGTCGACCAAGGCTCTTCCTCGATTAATCAAGTCTTTGGTTTTTTGGCTGTAACTTCGAAAGAAATGCACTTAGAAAGCTCTGCCTGCGATTTTTGTGATCCTCTTTCCATCCTCTTTTAGCATGTGTAAGCACAAGTCGACCGAAACACTTTCCATTTTTTGCCGAAATAAATTGCACGGGGCATGTATTCCTTACCGTTTCCTTGATTTTCTATAATCGCCTGTAACTTTTGAAACACCGATCGAAACCTATGATAATCATACATTTTCTTGAAGCTTGTGACGCGTACCTCAAGTTAGGATGATCAGCGAAAGCCCTTCTTTAATAAAAAATTGTTTCAGTTGTACTGATCGACCAAGGCTCTTCCTCGATTAATCAAGTCTTTGGTTTTTTGGCTATAACTTCGAAAATAATGCACTTAGAAAGCTCTGCCTCCGATTTTTGTGTACCTCTTTCGATCCTCTTTAAGCATGTATAATCACAAGTCGACCGAAACACTTTCCATATTTTGCCGAAATAAGTTGCAAGGGGTATTTATTTCTTACCGCTTCCTCGATTTTCTTTAATCGCCTGTAACTTTCGAAACACCGATCGAAACCTATGATAATCATACATTTTCTTGAAGCTCTGGACGCGTACCTTAAGATAGGACTATCAGCGACAGCTCATCTTTAAAAAAAATATTGTTTCAGTAGTAGTGGTCGACCAAGGCTCTTCGTCGATTAATCAAGTCTTTGGTTTTTTGGCTATAACTTTGAAAATAATGCACTTAGAAAGCTCTGCCTGCGATTTTTGTGATCCTCTTTCCATGCTCTTTAAGCGTGTATAAGCACAAGTCGACCGAAACACTTTCCATTTTTTGCCGAAATAAATTGCAAGGGGTATGTATTCCTTACCGTTTCCTTGATTTTCTATAATCGCCTGTAACTTTCGAAACACCGATCGAAACCTATGATAATCATACATTTTCTTGAAGCTCTCGACGCGTACCTTAAGATAGGACTATCAGCGAAAGCCCATCTTTAAAAAAAGATTGTTTCAGTTGTAGTGGTCGACCAAGGCTCTTCCTCGATTAATCAAGTCTTTGGTTTTTTGGCTTTAACTTCGAAAATAATGCACTTAGAAAGCTCTGCCTGCGATTTTTGTGATCCTCTTTCCATCCTCTTTTAGCATGTGTAAGCACAAGTCGACCGAAACACTTTCCATTTTTTGCCGAAATAAATTGCACGGGGCATGTATTCCTTACCGTTTCCTTGATTTTCTATAATCGCCTGTAACTTTCGAAACGCCGATCGAAACTTATGATAATCATACATTTTCTTGAAGCTCTCGACGCGTACCTTAAGTTAGGATGATCAGCGAAAGCCCATCTTTAAAACAAAATTGTTTCAGTTGTACTGGTCGACCAAGGCTCTTCCTCGATTAATCAAGCGTTTGGTTTTTTGGCTGTATCTTCGAAAATAATGCATTTAGGAGGCTCTGCCTGCGATTTTTGTGATCCTCTTTCCATGCTCTTTAAGCGTGTATAAGCACAAGTCGACCGAAACACTTTCCATTTTTTGCCGAAATAAATTGCAAGGGGTATGTATTCCTTACCGTTTCCTCGATTTTCTTTAATCGCCTGTAACTTTCGAAACACCGATCGAAACCTATGATAATCATACATTTTCTTGAAGCTCTGGACGCGTACCTTAAGATAGGACTATCAGCGACAGCTCATCTTTAAAAAAAATATTGTTTCAGTAGTAGTGGTCGACCAAGGCTCTTCCTCGATTAATCAAGTCTTTGGTTTTTTGGCTATAACTTTGAAAATAATGCACTTAGAAAGCTCTGCCTGCGATTTTTGTGATCCTCTTTCCATCCTCTTTAAGCACTTATAAGCACAAGTCGACTGAAACACTTTCCATTTTTTGCCGAAATAAATTGCAAGGGGTATGCATTCCTAGCCGTTTCCTCGATTTTCTATAATCGCCTGTAACTTTCGAAACACCGATCGAAACCTATGATAATCATACATTTTCTTGAAGCTTTGGACGCGTACCTTAAGATAGGACTATGAGCGACAGCTCATCTTTAAAAAAAAATATTGTTTCAGTAGTAGTGGTCGACCAAGGCTCTTCGTCGATTAATCAAGTCTTTGGTTTTTTTACTGTAGCTTCGAAAATAATGCACTTAGAAAGCTCTGCCTGCGATTTTTGTGATAGTCTTTCCATCCTCTTTTAGCATGTGTAAGCACAAGTCGACCGAAACACTTCCCATTTTTGCCGAAATAAATTGCACGGGGCATGTATTCCTTACCGTTTCCTTGATTTTCTATAATCGCCTGTAACTTTCGAAACACCGATCGAAACCTATGATAATCATACATTTTCTTGAAGCTCTCGACGCGTACCTCAAGTTAGGATAATCAGCGAAAGCCCTTCTTTAATAAAAAATTGTTTCAGTTGTACTGGTCGACCAAGGCTCTTCCTCGATTAATCAAGCGTTTGGTTTTTTGGCTGTATCTTCGAAAATAATGCACCTAGGAGGCTCTGCCTGCGATTTTTGTGATCCTCTTTCCATGCTCTTTAAGCGTGTATAAGCACAAGTCGACCGAAACACTTTCCATTTTTTGCCGAAATAAATTGCAAGGGGTATGTATTCCTTACCGTTTCCTTGATTTTCTATAATCGCCTGTAACTTTCGAAACACCGATCGAAACCTATGATAATCTTACATTTTCTTGAAGCTGTCGAGGCGTACCTTAAGATAGGACTATGAGCGACAGCTCATCTTTAAAAAAAATATTGTTCCAGTAGTAGTGGTCGACCAAGGCTCTTCCTCGATTAATCAAGTCTTTGGTTTTTTGGCTATAACTTTGAAAATAATGCACTTAGAAAGCTCTGCCTGCGATTTTTGTGATCCTCTTTCCATCCTCTTTAACCACTTATAAGCACAAGTCGACTGAAACACTTTCCATTTTTTGCCGAAATAAATTGCAAGGGGTATGTATTCCTAGCCGTTTCCTCGATTTTCTATAATCGCCTGTAACTTTCGAAACACCGATCGAAACCTATGATAATCATACATTTTCTTGAAGCTCTCGACGCGTACCTTAAGATAGGACTATCAGCGAAAGCCCATCTTTAAAAAAAGATTGTTTCAGTTGTAGTGGTCGACCAAGGCTCTTCCTCGATTAATCAAGTCTTTGGTTTTTTGGCTTTAACTTCGAAAATAATGCACTTAGAAAGCTCTGCCTGCGATTTTTGTGTACCTCTTTCCATCCTCTTTAAGCATGTATAAGCACAAGTCAACCGAAACACTTTCCATTTTTTGCCGAAATAAATTGCAAGGGGTATGTATTCCTTGCCGTTTCCTCGATTTTCTATAATCGCCTGTAACTTTTGAAACGCCGATCGAAACCTATGATAATCTTACATTTTCTTGAAGCTGTCGACGCGTACCTTAAGATAGGACTATGAGCGACAGCTCATCTTTAAAAAAAAATATTGTTTCAGTAGTAGTGGTCGACCAAGTCTCTTCCTCGATTAATCAAGTCTTTGGTTTTTTGGCTGTAACTTCGAAAATAATGCACTTAGAAAGCTCTGCCTGCGATTTTTGTGATCCTCTTTCCATCCTCTTTTAGCGTGTGTAAGCACAAGTCGACCGAAACACTTTCCATTTTTTGCCGAAATAAATTGCACGGGGCATGTAGTCCTTACAGTTTCCTTGATTTTCTATAATCGCCTGTAACTTTCGAAACACCGATCGAAACCTATGATAATCATACATTTTCTTGAAGCTCTCGACGCGTACCTCAAGTTAGGATGATCAGCGAAAGCCCTTCTTTAATAAAAAATTGTTTCAGTTGTACTGATCGACCAAGGCTCTTCCTCGATTAATCAAGTCTTTGGTTTTTTGGCTATAACTTCGAAAATAATGCACTTAGAAAGCTCTGCCTCCGATTTTTGTGTACCTCTTTCGATCCTCTTTAAGCATGTATAATCACAAGTCGACCGAAACACTTTCCATATTTTGCCGAAATAAGTTGCAAGGGGTATTTATTTCTTACCGCTTCCTCGATTTTCTTTAATCGCCTGTAACTTTCGAAACACCGATCGAAACCTATGATAATCATACATTTTCTTGAAGCTCTGGACGCGTACCTTAAGATAGGACTATCAGCGACAGCTCATCTTTAAAAAAAATATTGTTTCAGTAGTAGTGGTCGACCAAGGCTCTTCGTCGATTAATCAAGTCTTTGGTTTTTTGGCTATAACTTTGAAAATAATGCACTTAGAAAGCTCTGCCTGCGATTTTTGTGATCCTCTTTCCATGCTCTTTAAGCGTGTATAAGCACAAGTCGACCGAAACACTTTCCATTTTTTGCCGAAATAAATTGCAAGGGGTATGTATTCCTTACCGTTTCCTTGATTTTCTATAATCGCCTGTAACTTTCGAAACACCGATCGAAACCTATGATAATCATACATTTTCTTGAAGCTCTCGACGCGTACCTTAAGATAGGACTATCAGCGAAAGCCCATCTTTAAAAAAAGATTGTTTCAGTTGTAGTGGTCGACCAAGGCTCTTCCTCGATTAATCAAGTCTTTGGTTTTTTGGCTTTAACTTCGAAAATAATGCACCTAGAAAGCTCTGCCTGCGTTTTTTGTGATCCTCTTTCCATCCTCTTTAAGCACTTATAAGCACAAGTCGACTGAAACACTTTCCATTTTTTGAAGAAATAAATTGCAAGGGGTATGTATTCCTAGCCGTTTCCTCGATTTTCTATAATCGCCTGTAACTTTCGAAACACCGATCGAAACCTATGATAATCTTACATTTTCTTGAAGCTGTCGACGCGTACCTTAAGATAGGACTATGAGCGACAGCTCATCTTTAAAAAGAAATATTGTTTCAGTAGTAGTGGTCGACCAAGGCTCTTTCTCGATTAATCAAGTCTTTGGTTTTTTGGCTGTAACTTCGAAAGTAATGCACTTAGAAAGCTCTGCCTGCGATTTTTGTGATCCTCTTTCCATCCTCTTTTAGCATGTGTAAGCACAAGTCGACCGAAACACTTTCCATTTTTTGCCGAAATAAATTGCACGGGGCATGTATTCCTTACCGTTTCCTTGATTTTCTATAATCGCCTGTAACTTTCGAAACACCGATCGAAACCTATGATAATCATACATTTTCTTGAAGCTTGTGACGCGTACCTCAAGTTAGGATGATCAGCGAAAGCCCTTCTTTAATAAAAAATTGTTTCAGTTGTACTGATCGACCAAGGCTCTTCCTCGATTAATCAAGTCTTTGGTTTTTTGGCTATAACTTTGAAAATAATGCACTTAGAAAGCTCTGCCTGCGATTTTTGTGATCCTCTTTCCATCCTCTTTAACCACTTATAAGCACAAGTCGACTGAAACACTTTCCATTTTTTGCCGAAATAAATTGCAAGGGGTATGTATTCCTAGCCGTTTCCTCGATTTTCTATAATCGCCTGTAACTTTCGAAACACCGATCGAAACCTATGATAATCATACATTTTCTTGAAGCTCTCGACGCGTACCTTAAGATAGGACTATCAGCGAAAGCCCATCTTTAAAAAAAGATTGTTTCAGTTGTAGTGGTCGACCAAGGCTCTTCCTCGATTAATCAAGTCTTTGGTTTTTTGGCTTTAACTTCGAAAATAATGCACTTAGAAAGCTCTGCCTGCGATTTTTGTGTACCTCTTTCCATCCTCTTTAAGCATGTATAAGCACAAGTCAACCGAAACACTTTCCATTTTTTGCCGAAATAAATTGCAAGGGGTATGTATTCCTTGCCGTTTCCTCGATTTTCTATAATCGCCTGTAACTTTTGAAACGCCGATCGAAACCTATGATAATCTTACATTTTCTTGAAGCTGTCGACGCGTACCTTAAGATAGGACTATGAGCGACAGCTCATCTTTAAAAAAAAATATTGTTTCAGTAGTAGTGGTCGACCAAGTCTCTTCCTCGATTAATCAAGTCTTTGGTTTTTTGGCTGTAACTTCGAAAATAATGCACTTAGAAAGCTCTGCCTGCGATTTTTGTGATCCTCTTTCCATCCTCTTTTAGCGTGTGTAAGCACAAGTCGACCGAAACACTTTCCATTTTTTGCCGAAATAAATTGCACGGGGCATGTATTCCTTACAGTTTCCTTGATTTTCTATAATCGCCTGTAACTTTCGAAACACCGATCGAAACCTATGATAATCATACATTTTCTTGAAGCTCTCGACGCGTACCTCAAGTTAGGATGATCAGCGAAAGCCCTTCTTTAATAAAAAATTGTTTCAGTTGTACTGATCGACCAAGGCTCTTCCTCGATTAATCAAGTCTTTGGTTTTTTGGCTATAACTTCGAAAATAATGCACTTAGAAAGCTCTGCCTCCGATTTTTGTGTACCTCTTTCGATCCTCTTTAAGCATGTATAATCACAAGTCGACCGAAACACTTTCCATATTTTGCCGAAATAAGTTGCAAGGGGTATTTATTTCTTACCGCTTCCTCGATTTTCTTTAATCGCCTGTAACTTTCGAAACACCGATCGAAAC
Organism: Anoplius nigerrimus; assembly: GCA_914767735.1. NCBI lineage: Eukaryota > Metazoa > Arthropoda > Insecta > Hymenoptera > Pompilidae > Anoplius > Anoplius nigerrimus. Next base: position 231,643 of record CAJZBX010000759.1, read on the forward strand.
CTATGATAATCATACATTTTCTTGAAGCTCTGGACGCGTACCTTAAGATAGGACTATCAGCGACAGCTCATCTTTAAAAAAAATATTGTTTCAGTAGTAGTGGTCGACCAAGGCTCTTCGTCGATTAATCAAGTCTTTGGTTTTTTGGCTATAACTTTGAAAATAATGCACTTAGAAAGCTCTGCCTGCGATTTTTGTGATCCTCTTTCCATGCTCTTTAAGCGTGTATAAGCACAAGTCGACCGAAACACTTTCCATTTTTTGCCGAAATAAATTGCAAGGGGTATGTATTCCTTACCGTTTCCTTGATTTTCTATAATCGCCTGTAACTTTCGAAACACCGATCGAAACCTATGATAATCATACATTTTCTTGAAGCTCTCGACGCGTACCTTAAGATAGGACTATCAGCGAAAGCCCATCTTTAAAAAAAGATTGTTTCAGTTGTAGTGGTCGACCAAGGCTCTTCCTCGATTAATCAAGTCTTTGGTTTTTTGGCTTTAACTTCGAAAATAATGCACCTAGAAAGCTCTGCCTGCGTTTTTTGTGATCCTCTTTCCATCCTCTTTAAGCACTTATAAGCACAAGTCGACTGAAACACTTTCCATTTTTTGAAGAAATAAATTGCAAGGGGTATGTATTCCTAGCCGTTTCCTCGATTTTCTATAATCGCCTGTAACTTTCGAAACACCGATCGAAACCTATGATAATCTTACATTTTCTTGAAGCTGTCGACGCGTACCTTAAGATAGGACTATGAGCGACAGCTCATCTTTAAAAAGAAATATTGTTTCAGTAGTAGTGGTCGACCAAGGCTCTTTCTCGATTAATCAAGTCTTTGGTTTTTTGGCTGTAACTTCGAAAGTAATGCACTTAGAAAGCTCTGCCTGCGATTTTTGTGATCCTCTTTCCATCCTCTTTTAGCATGTGTAAGCACAAGTCGACCGAAACACTTTCCATTTTTTGCCGAAATAAATTGCACGGGGCATGTATTCCTTACCGTTTCCTTGATTTTCTATAATCGCCTGTAACTTTCGAAACACCGATCGAAACCTATGATAATCATACATTTTCTTGAAGCTTGTGACGCGTACCTCAAGTTAGGATGATCAGCGAAAGCCCTTCTTTAATAAAAAATTGTTTCAGTTGTACTGATCGACCAAGGCTCTTCCTCGATTAATCAAGTCTTTGGTTTTTTGGCTATAACTTCGAAAATAATACACTTAGAAAGCTCTGCCTGCGATTTTTGTGATCCTCTTTCCATCCTCTTTAAGCACATATGAGCACAAGTCGACTGAAACACTTTCCATTTTTTGCCGAAATAAATTGCAAGGGGTATGTATTCCTTGCCGTTTCCTCGATTTTCTATAATCGCCTGTAACTTTCGAAACGCCGATCGAAACCTATGATAATCATACATTTTCTTGAAGCTCTCGACGCGTACCTTAAGTTAGGATGATCAGCGAAAGCCCATCTTTAAAAAAAAATTGTTTCAGTTGTACTGGTCGACCAAGGCTCTTCCTCGATTAATCAAGCGTTTAGTTTTTTGGCTGTAACTTCGAAAATAATGCACTTAGGAGGCTCTGCCTGCGATTTTTGTGATCCTCTTTCCATGCTCTTTAAGTGCGTATAAGCACAAGTCGCCCGAAACACTTTCAATTTTTTGCCGAAATAAATTGCAAGGGGTATGTATTCCTTACCGTTTCCTTGATTTTCTATAATCGCATGTAACTGTCGAAACACCGATCGAAACCTATGATAATCATACATTTTCTTGAAGCTCTCGACGCGTACCTTAAGATAGGACTATCAGCGAAAGCCCATCTTTAAAAAAAAATTGTTTCATTTGTAGTGGTCGACCAAGGCTCTTCCTCGATTAATCAAGTTATTGGTTTTTTGGCTATAACTTCGAAAATAATGCACTTAGAAAGCTCTGCCTGCGATTTTTGTGATCCTCTTTCCATCCTCTTTAAGCGTGTATAAGCACAAGTCGCCCGAAACACTTTCCATTTTTTGCCGAAATAAATTGCACGGGGCATGTATTCCTTACCGTTTCCTTGATTTTCTATAATCGCCTGTAACTTTCGAAACACCGATCGAAACCTATGATAATCATACATTTTCTTGAAGCTTGTGACGCGTACCTCAAGTTAGGATGATCAGCGAAAGCCCTTCTTTAATAAAAAATTGTTTCAGTTGTACTGATCGACCAAGGCTCTTCCTCGATTAATCAAGTCTTTGGTTTTTTGGCTATAACTTTGAAAATAATGCACCTAGGAGGCTCTGCCTGCGATTTTTGTGATCCTCTTTCCATGCTCTTTAAGCGTGTGTAAGCACAAGTCGACCGAAACACTTTCCATTTTTTGCCGAAATAAATTGCAAGGGGTATGTATTCCTTACCGTTTCCTTGATTTTCTATAATCGCCTGTAACTTTCGAAACACCGATCGAAACCTATGATAATCATACATTTTCTTGAAGCTTGTGACGCGTACCTCAAGTTAGGATGATCAGCGAAAGCCCTTCTTTAATAAAAAATTGTTTCAGTTGTACTGATCGACCAAGGCTCTTCCTCGATTAATCAAGTCTTTGGTTTTTGGCTATAACTTTGAAAATAATGCACCTAGAAAGCTCTGCCTGCGATTTTTGTGATCCTCTTTCCATCCTCTTTAAGCACTTATAAGCACAAGTCGACTGAAACACTTTCCATTTTTTGAAGAAATAAATTGCAAGGGGTATGTATTCCTAGCCGTTTCCTCGATTTTCTATAATCGCCTGTAACTTTCGAAACACCGATCGAAACCTATGATAATCTTACATTTTCTTGAAGCTGTCGACGCGTACCTTAAGATAGGACTATGAGCGACAGCTCATCTTTAAAAAGAAATATTGTTTCAGTAGTAGTGGTCGACCAAGGCTCTTTCTCGATTAATCAAGTCTTTGGTTTTTTGGCTGTAACTTCGAAAGTAATGCACTTAGAAAGCTCTGCCTGCGATTTTTGTGATCCTCTTTCCATCCTCTTTTAGCATGTGTAAGCACAAGTCGACCGAAACACTTTCCATTTTTTGCCGAAATAAATTGCACGGGGCATGTATTCCTTACCGTTTCCTTGATTTTCTATAATCGCCTGTAACTTTCGAAACACCGATCGAAACCTATGATAATCATACATTTTCTTGAAGCTTGTGACGCGTACCTCAAGTTAGGATGATCAGCGAAAGCCCTTCTTTAATAAAAAATTGTTTCAGTTGTACTGATCGACCAAGGCTCTTCCTCGATTAATCAAGTCTTTGGTTTTTTGGCTATAACTTCGAAAATAATACACTTAGAAAGCTCTGCCTGCGATTTTTGTGATCCTCTTTCCATCCTCTTTAAGCACATATGAGCACAAGTCGACTGAAACACTTTCCATTTTTTGCCGAAATAAATTGCAAGGGGTATGTATTCCTTGCCGTTTCCTCGATTTTCTATAATCGCCTGTAACTTTCGAAACGCCGATCGAAACCGATGATAATCATACATTTTCTTGAAGCTCTCGACGCGTACCTTAAGTTAGGATGATCAGCGAAAGCCCATCTTTAAAAAAAAATTGTTTCAGTTGTACTGGTCGACCAAGGCTCTTCCTCGATTAATCAAGCGTTTAGTTTTTTGGCTGTAACTTCGAAAATAATGCACTTAGGAGGCTCTGCCTGCGATTTTTGTGATCCTCTTTCCATGCTCTTTAAGTGCGTATAAGCACAAGTCGCCCGAAACACTTTCAATTTTTTGCCGAAATAAATTGCTAGGGGTATGTATTCCTTACCGTTTCCTTGATTTTCTATAATCGCCTGTAACTTTCGAAACACCGATCGAAACCTATGATAATCATACATTTTCTTGAAGCTCTCGACGCGTACCTTAAGATAGGACTATCAGCGAAAGCCCATCTTTAAAAAAAAATTGTTTCATTTGTAGTGGTCGACCAAGGCTCTTCCTCGATTAATCAAGTTATTGGTTTTTTGGCTATAACTTCGAAAATAATGCACTTAGAAAGCTCTGCCTGCGATTTTTGTGATCCTCTTTCCATCCTCTTTAAGCGTGTATAAGCACAAGTCGCCCGAAACACTTTCCATTTTTTGCCGAAATAAATTGCACGGGGCATGTATTCCTTACCGTTTCCTTGATTTTCTATAATCGCCTGTAACTTTCGAAACACCGATCGAAACCTATGATAATCATACATTTTCTTGAAGCTTGTGACGCGTACCTCAAGTTAGGATGATCAGCGAAAGCCCTTGTTTAATAAAAAATTGTTTCAGTTGTACTGATCGACCAAGGCTCTTCCTCGATTAATCAAGTCTTTGGTTTTTTGGCTATAACTTTGAAAATAATGCACCTAGGAGGCTCTGCCTGCGATTTTTGTGATCCTCTTTCCATCCTCTTTAAGCATGTATAAGCACAAGTCAACCGAAACACTTTCCATTTTTTGCCGAAATAAATTGCAAGGGGTATGTATTCCTTGCCGTTTCCTCGATTTTCTATAATCGCCTGTAACTTTCGAAACGCCGATCGAAACCTATGATAATCTTACATTTTCTTGAAGCTGTCGACGCGTACCTTAAGATAGGACTATGAGCGACAGCTCATCTTTAAAAAAAAATATTGTTTCAGTAGTAGTGGTCGACCAAGTCTCTTCCTCGATTAATCAAGTCTTTGGTTTTTTGGCTGTAACTTCGAAAATAATGCACTTAGAAAGCTCTGCCTGCGATTTTTGTGATCCTCGTTCCATCCTCTTTTAGCACGTGTAAGCACAAGTCGACCGAAACACTTTCCATTTTTTGCCGAAATAAATTGCACGGGGCATGTATTCCTTACCGTTTCCTTGATTTTCTATAATCGCCTGTAACTTTCGAAACACCGATCGAAACCTATGATAATCATACATTTTCTTGAAGCTTGTGACGCGTACCTCAAGTTAGGATGATCAGCGAAAGCCCTTCTTTAATAAAAAATTGTTTCAGTTGTACTGATCGACCAAGGCTCTTCCTCGATTAATCAAGTCTTTGGTTTTTTGGCTATAACTTTGAAAATAATGCACCTAGGAGGCTCTGCCTGCGATTTTTGTGATCCTCTTTCCATGCTCTTTAAGCGTGTGTAAGCACAAGTCGACCGAAACACTTTCCATTTTTTGCCGAAATAAATTGCAAGGGGTATGTATTCCTTACCGTTTCCTTGATTTTCTATAATCGCCTGTAACTTTCGAAACACCGATCGAAACCTATGATAATCATACATTTTCTTGAAGCTTGTGACGCGTACCTCAAGTTAGGATGATCAGCGAAAGCCCTTCTTTAATAAAAAATTGTTTCAGTTGTACTGATCGACCAAGGCTCTTCCTCGATTAATCAAGTCTTTGGTTTTTGGCTATAACTTTGAAAATAATGCACCTAGAAAGCTCTGCCTGCGATTTTTGTGATCCTCTTTCCATCCTCTTTAAGCACTTATAAGCACAAGTCGACTGAAACACTTTCCATTTTTTGAAGAAATAAATTGCAAGGGGTATGTATTCCTAGCCGTTTCCTCGATTTTCTATAATCGCCTGTAACTTTCGAAACACCGATCGAAACCTATGATAATCTTACATTTTCTTGAAGCTGTCGACGCGTACCTTAAGATAGGACTATGAGCGACAGCTCATCTTTAAAAAGAAATATTGTTTCAGTAGTAGTGGTCGACCAAGGCTCTTTCTCGATTAATCAAGTCTTTGGTTTTTTGGCTGTAACTTCGAAAGTAATGCACTTAGAAAGCTCTGCCTGCGATTTTTGTGATCCTCTTTCCATCCTCTTTTAGCATGTGTAAGCACAAGTCGACCGAAACACTTTCCATTTTTTGCCGAAATAAATTGCACGGGGCATGTATTCCTTACCGTTTCCTTGATTTTCTATAATCGCCTGTAACTTTCGAAACACCGATCGAAACCTATGATAATCATACATTTTCTTGAAGCTTGTGACGCGTACCTCAAGTTAGGATGATCAGCGAAAGCCCTTCTTTAATAAAAAATTGTTTCAGTTGTACTGATCGACCAAGGCTCTTCCTCGATTAATCAAGTCTTTGGTTTTTTGGCTATAACTTCGAAAATAATACACTTAGAAAGCTCTGCCTGCGATTTTTGTGATCCTCTTTCCATCCTCTTTAAGCACATATGAGCACAAGTCGACTGAAACACTTTCCATTTTTTGCCGAAATAAATTGCAAGGGGTATGTATTCCTTGCCGTTTCCTCGATTTTCTATAATCGCCTGTAACTTTCGAAACGCCGATCGAAACCTATGATAATCATACATTTTCTTGAAGCTCTCGACGCGTACCTTAAGTTAGGATGATCAGCGAAAGCCCATCTTTAAAAAAAAATTGTTTCAGTTGTACTGGTCGACCAAGGCTCTTCCTCGATTAATCAAGCGTTTAGTTTTTTGGCTGTAACTTCGAAAATAATGCACTTAGGAGGCTCTGCCTGCGATTTTTGTGATCCCCTTTCCATGCTCTTTAAGTGCGTATAAGCACAAGTCGCCCGAAACACTTTCAATTTTTTGCCGAAATAAATTGCTAGGGGTATGTATTCCTTACCGTTTCCTTGATTTTCTATAATCGCATGTAACTGTCGAAACACCGATCGAAACCTATGATAATCATACATTTTCTTGAAGCTCTCGACGCGTACCTTAAGATAGGACTATCAGCGAAAGCCCATCTTTAAAAAAAAATTGTTTCATTTGTAGTGGTCGACCAAGGCTCTTCCTCGATTAATCAAGTTATTGGTTTTTTGGCTATAACTTCGAAAATAATGCACTTAGAAAGCTCTGCCTGCGATTTTTGTGATCCTCTTTCCATCCTCTTTAAGCGTGTATAAGCACAAGTCGCCCGAAACACTTTCCATTTTTTGCCGAAATAAATTGCACGGGGCATGTATTCCTTACCGTTTCCTTGATTTTCTATAATCGCCTGTAACTTTCGAAACACCGATCGAAACCTATGATAATCATACATTTTCTTGAAGCTTGTGACGCGTACCTCAAGTTAGGATGATCAGCGAAAGCCCTTGTTTAATAAAAAATTGTTTCAGTTGTACTGATCGACCAAGGCTCTTCCTCGATTAATCAAGTCTTTGGTTTTTTGGCTATAACTTTGAAAATAATGCACCTAGGAGGCTCTGCCTGCGATTTTTGTGATCCTCTTTCCATCCTCTTTAAGCATGTATAAGCACAAGTCAACCGAAACACTTTCCATTTTTTGCCGAAATAAATTGCAAGGGGTATGTATTCCTTGCCGTTTCCTCGATTTTCTATAATCGCCTGTAACTTTCGAAACGCCGATCGAAACCTATGATAATCTTACATTTTCTTGAAGCTGTCGACGCGTACCTTAAGATAGGACTATGAGCGACAGCTCATCTTTAAAAAAAAATATTGTTTCAGTAGTAGTGGTCGACCAAGTCTCTTCCTCGATTAATCAAGTCTTTGGTTTTTTGGCTGTAACTTCGAAAATAATGCACTTAGAAAGCTCTGCCTGCGATTTTTGTGATCCTCGTTCCATCCTCTTTTAGCACGTGTAAGCACAAGTCGACCGAAACACTTTCCATTTTTTGCCGAAATAAATTGCACGGGGCATGTATTCCTTACAGTTTCCTTGATTTTCTATAATCGCCTGTAACTTTTGAAACACCGATCGAAACCTATGATAATCATACATTTTCTTGAAGCTTGTGACGCGTACCTCAAGTTAGGATGATCAGCGAAAGCCCTTCTTTAATAAAAAATTGTTTCAGTTGTACTGATCGACCAAGGCTCTTCCTCGATTAATCAAGTCTTTGGTTTTTTGGCTATAACTTCGAAAATAATGCACTTAGAAAGCTCTGCCTCCGATTTTTGTGTACCTCTTTCGATCCTCTTTAAGCATGTATAATCACAAGTCGACCGAAACACTTTCCATATTTTGCCGAAATAAGTTGCAAGGGGTATTTATTTCTTACCGCTTCCTCGATTTTCTTTAATCGCCTGTAACTTTCGAAACACCGATCGAAACCTATGATAATCATACATTTTCTTGAAGCTCTGGACGCGTACCTTAAGATAGGACTATCAGCGACAGCTCATCTTTAAAAAAAATATTGTTTCAGTAGTAGTGGTCGACCAAGGCTCTTCGTCGATTAATCAAGTCTTTGGTTTTTTGGCTATAACTTTGAAAATAATGCACTTAGAAAGCTCTGCCTGCGATTTTTGTGATCCTCTTTCCATGCTCTTTAAGCGTGTATAAGCACAAGTCGACCGAAACACTTTCCATTTTTTGCCGAAATAAATTGCAAGGGGTATGTATTCCTTACCGTTTCCTTGATTTTCTATAATCGCCTGTAACTTTCGAAACACCGATCGAAACCTATGATAATCATACATTTTCTTGAAGCTCTCGACGCGTACCTTAAGATAGGACTATCAGCGAAAGCCCATCTTTAAAAAAAGATTGTTTCAGTTGTAGTGGTCGACCAAGGCTCTTCCTCGATTAATCAAGTCTTTGGTTTTTTGGCTTTAACTTCGAAAATAATGCACTTAGAAAGCTCTGCCTGCGATTTTTGTGATCCTCTTTCCATCCTCTTTTAGCATGTGTAAGCACAAGTCGACCGAAACACTTTCCATTTTTTGCCGAAATAAATTGCACGGGGCATGTATTCCTTACCGTTTCCTTGATTTTCTATAATCGCCTGTAACTTTCGAAACGCCGATCGAAACTTATGATAATCATACATTTTCTTGAAGCTCTCGACGCGTACCTTAAGTTAGGATGATCAGCGAAAGCCCATCTTTAAAACAAAATTGTTTCAGTTGTACTGGTCGACCAAGGCTCTTCCTCGATTAATCAAGCGTTTGGTTTTTTGGCTGTATCTTCGAAAATAATGCACTTAGGAGGCTCTGCCTGCGATTTTTGTGATCCTCTTTCCATGCTCTTTAAGCGTGTATAAGCACAAGTCGACCGAAACACTTTCCATTTTTTGCCGAAATAAATTGCAAGGGGTATGTATTCCTTACCGTTTCCTCGATTTTCTTTAATCGCCTGTAACTTTCGAAACACCGATCGAAACCTATGATAATCATACATTTTCTTGAAGCTCTGGACGCGTACCTTAAGATAGGACTATCAGCGACAGCTCATCTTTAAAAAAAATATTGTTTCAGTAGTAGTGGTCGACCAAGGCTCTTCCTCGATTAATCAAGTCTTTGGTTTTTTGGCTATAACTTTGAAAATAATGCACTTAGAAAGCTCTGCCTGCGATTTTTGTGATCCTCTTTCCATCCTCTTTAAGCACTTATAAGCACAAGTCGACTGAAACACTTTCCATTTTTTGCCGAAATAAATTGCAAGGGGTATGCATTCCTAGCCGTTTCCTCGATTTTCTATAATCGCCTGTAACTTTCGAAACACCGATCGAAACCTATGATAATCATACATTTTCTTGAAGCTTTGGACGCGTACCTTAAGATAGGACTATGAGCGACAGCTCATCTTTAAAAAAAAATATTGTTTCAGTAGTAGTGGTCGACCAAGGCTCTTCGTCGATTAATCAAGTCTTTGGTTTTTTTACTGTAGCTTCGAAAATAATGCACTTAGAAAGCTCTGCCTGCGATTTTTGTGATCCTCTTTCCATCCTCTTTTAGCATGTGTAAGCACAAGTCGACCGAAACACTTCCCATTTTTGCCGAAATAAATTGCACGGGGCATGTATTCCTTACCGTTTCCTTGATTTTCTATAATCGCCTGTAACTTTCGAAACACCGATCGAAACCTATGATAATCATACATTTTCTTGAAGCTCTCGACGCGTACCTCAAGTTAGGATAATCAGCGAAAGCCCTTCTTTAATAAAAAATTGTTTCAGTTGTACTGGTCGACCAAGGCTCTTCCTCGATTAATCAAGCGTTTGGTTTTTTGGCTGTATCTTCGAAAATAATGCACCTAGGAGGCTCTGCCTGCGATTTTTGTGATCCTCTTTCCATGCTCTTTAAGCGTGTATAAGCACAAGTCGACCGAAACACTTTCCATTTTTTGCCGAAATAAATTGCAAGGGGTATGTATTCCTTACCGTTTCCTTGATTTTCTATAATCGCCTGTAACTTTCGAAACACCGATCGAAACCTATGATAATCTTACATTTTCTTGAAGCTGTCGAGGCGTACCTTAAGATAGGACTATGAGCGACAGCTCATCTTTAAAAAAAATATTGTTCCAGTAGTAGTGGTCGACCAAGGCTCTTCCTCGATTAATCAAGTCTTTGGTTTTTTGGCTATAACTTTGAAAATAATGCACTTAGAAAGCTCTGCCTGCGATTTTTGTGATCCTCTTTCCATCCTCTTTAACCACTTATAAGCACAAGTCGACTGAAACACTTTCCATTTTTTGCCGAAATAAATTGCAAGGGGTATGTATTCCTAGCCGTTTCCTCGATTTTCTATAATCGCCTGTAACTTTCGAAACACCGATCGAAACCTATGATAATCATACATTTTCTTGAAGCTCTCGACGCGTACCTTAAGATAGGACTATCAGCGAAAGCCCATCTTTAAAAAAAGATTGTTTCAGTTGTAGTGGTCGACCAAGGCTCTTCCTCGATTAATCAAGTCTTTGGTTTTTTGGCTTTAACTTCGAAAATAATGCACTTAGAAAGCTCTGCCTGCGATTTTTGTGTACCTCTTTCCATCCTCTTTAAGCATGTATAAGCACAAGTCAACCGAAACACTTTCCATTTTTTGCCGAAATAAATTGCAAGGGGTATGTATTCCTTGCCGTTTCCTCGATTTTCTATAATCGCCTGTAACTTTTGAAACGCCGATCGAAACCTATGATAATCTTACATTTTCTTGAAGCTGTCGACGCGTACCTTAAGATAGGACTATGAGCGACAGCTCATCTTTAAAAAAAAATATTGTTTCAGTAGTAGTGGTCGACCAAGTCTCTTCCTCGATTAATCAAGTCTTTGGTTTTTTGGCTGTAACTTCGAAAATAATGCACTTAGAAAGCTCTGCCTGCGATTTTTGTGATCCTCTTTCCATCCTCTTTTAGCGTGTGTAAGCACAAGTCGACCGAAACACTTTCCATTTTTTGCCGAAATAAATTGCACGGGGCATGTATTCCTTACAGTTTCCTTGATTTTCTATAATCGCCTGTAACTTTCGAAACACCGATCGAAACCTATGATAATCATACATTTTCTTGAAGCTCTCGACGCGTACCTCAAGTTAGGATGATCAGCGAAAGCCCTTCTTTAATAAAAAATTGTTTCAGTTGTACTGATCGACCAAGGCTCTTCCTCGATTAATCAAGTCTTTGGTTTTTTGGCTATAACTTCGAAAATAATGCACTTAGAAAGCTCTGCCTCCGATTTTTGTGTACCTCTTTCGATCCTCTTTAAGCATGTATAATCACAAGTCGACCGAAACACTTTCCATATTTTGCCGAAATAAGTTGCAAGGGGTATTTATTTCTTACCGCTTCCTCGATTTTCTTTAATCGCCTGTAACTTTCGAAACACCGATCGAAACCTATGATAATCATACATTTTCTTGAAGCTCTGGACGCGTACCTTAAGATAGGACTATCAGCGACAGCTCATCTTTAAAAAAAATATTGTTTCAGTAGTAGTGGTCGACCAAGGCTCTTCGTCGATTAATCAAGTCTTTGGTTTTTTGGCTATAACTTTGAAAATAATGCACTTAGAAAGCTCTGCCTGCGATTTTTGTGATCCTCTTTCCATGCTCTTTAAGCGTGTGTAAGCACAAGTCGACCGAAACACTTTCCATTTTTTGCCGAAATAAATTGCAAGGGGTATGTATTCCTTACCGTTTCCTTGATTTTCTATAATCGCCTGTAACTTTCGAAACACCGATCGAAACCTATGATAATCATACATTTTCTTGAAGCTTGTGACGCGTACCTCAAGTTAGGATGATCAGCGAAAGCCCTTCTTTAATAAAAAATTGTTTCAGTTGTACTGATCGACCAAGGCTCTTCCTCGATTAATCAAGTCTTTGGTTTTTGGCTATAACTTTGAAAATAATGCACCTAGAAAAGCTCTGCCTGCGATTTTTGTGATCCTCTTTCCATCCTCTTTAAGCACATATGAGCACAAGTCGACTGAAACACTTTCCATTTTTTGCCGAAATAAATTGCAAGGGGTATGTATTCCTTGCCGTTTCCTCGATTTTCTATAATCGCCTGTAACTTTCGAAACGCCGATCGAAACCTATGATAATCATACATTTTCTTGAAGCTCTCGACGCGTACCTTAAGTTAGGATGATCAGCGAAAGCCCATCTTTAAAAAAAAATTGTTTCAGTTGTACTGGTCGACCAAGGCTCTTCCTCGATTAATCAAGCGTTTAGTTTTTTGGCTGTAACTTCGAAAATAATGCACTTAGGAGGCTCTGCCTGCGATTTTTGTGATCCTCTTTCCATGCTCTTTAAGTGCGTATAAGCACAAGTCGCCCGAAACACTTTCAATTTTTTGCCGAAATAAATTGCTAGGGGTATGTATTCCTTACCGTTTCCTTGATTTTCTATAATCGCATGTAACTGTCGAAACACCGATCGAAACCTATGATAATCATACATTTTCTTGAAGCTCTCGACGCGTACCTTAAGATAGGACTATCAGCGAAAGCCCATCTTTAAAAAAAAATTGTTTCATTTGTAGTGGTCGACCAAGGCTCTTCCTCGATTAATCAAGTTATTGGTTTTTTGGCTATAACTTCGAAAATAATGCACTTAGAAAGCTCTGCCTGCGATTTTTGTGATCCTCTTTCCATCCTCTTTAAGCGTGTATAAGCACAAGTCGCCCGAAACACTTTCCATTTTTTGCCGAAATAAATTGCACGGGGCATGTATTCCTTACCGTTTCCTTGATTTTCTATAATCGCCTGTAACTTTCGAAACACCGATCGAAACCTATGATAATCATACATTTTCTTGAAGCTTGTGACGCGTACCTCAAGTTAGGATGATCAGCGAAAGCCCTTCTTTAATAAAAAATTGTTTCAGTTGTACTGATCGACCAAGGCTCTTCCTCGATTAATCAAGTCTTTGGTTTTTTGGCTATAACTTTGAAAATAATGCACCTAGGAGGCTCTGCCTGCGATTTTTGTGATCCTCTTTCCATGCTCTTTAAGCGTGTATAAGCACAAGTCGACCGAAACACTTTCCATTTTTTGCCGAAATAAATTGCAAGGGGTATGTATTCCTTACCGTTTCCTTGATTTTCTATAATCGCCTGTAACTTTCGAAACACCGATCGAAACCTATGATAATCTTACATTTTCTTGAAGCTGTCGAGGCGTACCTTAAGATAGGACTATGAGCGACAGCTCATCTTTAAAAAAAATATTGTTCCAGTAGTAGTGGTCGACCAAGGCTCTTCCTCGATTAATCAAGTCTTTGGTTTTTTGGCTATAACTTTGAAAATAATGCACTTAGAAAGCTCTGCCTGCGATTTTTGTGATCCTCTTTCCATCCTCTTTAACCACTTATAAGCACAAGTCGACTGAAACACTTTCCATTTTTTGCCGAAATAAATTGCAAGGGGTATGTATTCCTAGCCGTTTCCTCGATTTTCTATAATCGCCTGTAACTTTCGAAACACCGATCGAAACCTATGATAATCATACATTTTCTTGAAGCTCTCGACGCGTACCTTAAGATAGGACTATCAGCGAAAGCCCATCTTTAAAAAAAGATTGTTTCAGTTGTAGTGGTCGACCAAGGCTCTTCCTCGATTAATCAAGTCTTTGGTTTTTTGGCTTTAACTTCGAAAATAATGCACTTAGAAAGCTCTGCCTGCGATTTTTGTGTACCTCTTTCCATCCTCTTTAAGCATGTATAAGCACAAGTCAACCGAAACACTTTCCATTTTTTGCCGAAATAAATTGCAAGGGGTATGTATTCCTTGCCGTTTCCTCGATTTTCTATAATCGCCTGTAACTTTCGAAACGCCGATCGAAACCTATGATAATCTTACATTTTCTTGAAGCTGTCGACGCGTACCTTAAGATAGGACTATGAGCGACAGCTCATCTTTAAAAAAAAATATTGTTTCAGTAGTAGTGGTCGACCAAGTCTCTTCCTCGATTAATCAAGTCTTTGGTTTTTTGGCTGTAACTTCGAAAATAATGCACTTAGAAAGCTCTGCCTGCGATTTTTGTGATCCTCGTTCCATCCTCTTTTAGCACGTGTAAGCACAAGTCGACCGAAACACTTTCCATTTTTTGCCGAAATAAATTGCACGGGGCATGTATTCCTTACAGTTTCCTTGATTTTCTATAATCGCCTGTAACTTTCGAAACACCGATCGAAACCTATGATAATCATACATTTTCTTGAAGCTCTCGACGCGTACCTCAAGTTAGGATGATCAGCGAAAGCCCTTCTTTAATAAAAAATTGTTTCAGTTGTACTGATCGACCAAGGCTCTTCCTCGATTAATCAAGTCTTTGGTTTTTTGGCTATAACTTCGAAAATAATGCACTTAGAAAGCTCTGCCTCCGATTTTTGTGTACCTCTTTCGATCCTCTTTAAGCATGTATAATCACAAGTCGACCGAAACACTTTCCATATTTTGCCGAAATAAGTTGCAAGGGGTATTTATTTCTTACCGCTTCCTCGATTTTCTTTAATCGCCTGTAACTTTCGAAACACCGATCGAAACCTATGATAATCATACATTTTCTTGAAGCTCTGGACGCGTACCTTAAGATAGGACTATCAGCGACAGCTCATCTTTAAAAAAAATATTGTTTCAGTAGTAGTGGTCGACCAAGGCTCTTCGTCGATTAATCAAGTCTTTGGTTTTTTGGCTATAACTTTGAAAATAATGCACTTAGAAAGCTCTGCCTGCGATTTTTGTGATCCTCTTTCCATGCTCTTTAAGCGTGTATAAGCACAAGTCGACCGAAACACTTTCCATTTTTTGCCGAAATAAATTGCAAGGGGTATGTATTCCTTACCGTTTCCTTGATTTTCTATAATCGCCTGTAACTTTCGAAACACCGATCGAAACCTATGATAATCATACATTTTCTTGAAGCTCTCGACGCGTACCTTAAGTTAGGATGATCAGCGAAAGCCCATCTTTAAAACAAAATTGTTTCAGTTGTACTGGTCGACCAAGGCTCTTCCTCGATTAATCAAGCGTTTGGTTTTTTGGCTGTATCTTCGAAAATAATGCACTTAGGAGGCTCTGCCTGCGATTTTTGTGATCCTCTTTCCATGCTCTTTAAGCGTGTATAAGCACAAGTCGACCGAAACACTTTCCATTTTTTGCCGAAATAAATTGCAAGGGGTATGTATTCCTTACCGTTTCCTCGATTTTCTTTAATCGCCTGTAACTTTCGAAACACCGATCGAAACCTATGATAATCATACATTTTCTTGAAGCTCTGGACGCGTACCTTAAGATAGGACTATCAGCGACAGCTCATCTTTAAAAAAAATATTGTTTCAGTAGTAGTGGTCGACCAAGGCTCTTCCTCGATTAATCAAGTCTTTGGTTTTTTGGCTATAACTTTGAAAATAATGCACTTAGAAAGCTCTGCCTGCGATTTTTGTGATCCTCTTTCCATCCTCTTTAAGCACTTATAAGCACAAGTCGACTGAAACACTTTCCATTTTTTGCCGAAATAAATTGCAAGGGGTATGCATTCCTAGCCGTTTCCTCGATTTTCTATAATCGCCTGTAACTTTCGAAACACCGATCGAAACCTATGATAATCATACATTTTCTTGAAGCTTTGGACGCGTACCTTAAGATAGGACTATGAGCGACAGCTCATCTTTAAAAAAAAATATTGTTTCAGTAGTAGTGGTCGACCAAGGCTCTTCGTCGATTAATCAAGTCTTTGGTTTTTTTACTGTAGCTTCGAAAATAATGCACTTAGAAAGCTCTGCCTGCGATTTTTGTGATCCTCTTTCCATCCTCTTTTAGCATGTGTAAGCACAAGTCGACCGAAACACTTCCCATTTTTGCCGAAATAAATTGCACGGGGCATGTATTCCTTACCGTTTCCTTGATTTTCTATAATCGCCTGTAACTTTCGAAACACCGATCGAAACCTATGATAATCATACATTTTCTTGAAGCTCTCGACGCGTACCTCAAGTTAGGATAATCAGCGAAAGCCCTTCTTTAATAAAAAATTGTTTCAGTTGTACTGGTCGACCAAGGCTCTTCCTCGATTAATCAAGCGTTTGGTTTTTTGGCTGTATCTTCGAAAATAATGCACCTAGGAGGCTCTGCCTGCGATTTTTGTGATCCTCTTTCCATGCTCTTTAAGCGTGTATAAGCACAAGTCGACCGAAACACTTTCCATTTTTTGCCGAAATAAATTGCAAGGGGTATGTATTCCTTACCGTTTCCTTGATTTTCTATAATCGCCTGTAACTTTCGAAACACCGATCGAAACCTATGATAATCTTACATTTTCTTGAAGCTGTCGAGGCGTACCTTAAGATAGGACTATGAGCGACAGCTCATCTTTAAAAAAAATATTGTTCCAGTAGTAGTGGTCGACCAAGGCTCTTCCTCGATTAATCAAGTCTTTGGTTTTTTGGCTATAACTTTGAAAATAATGCACTTAGAAAGCTCTGCCTGCGATTTTTGTGATCCTCTTTCCATCCTCTTTAACCACTTATAAGCACAAGTCGACTGAAACACTTTCCATTTTTTGCCGAAATAAATTGCAAGGGGTATGTATTCCTAGCCGTTTCCTCGATTTTCTATAATCGCCTGTAACTTTCGAAACACCGATCGAAACCTATGATAATCATACATTTTCTTGAAGCTCTCGACGCGTACCTTAAGATAGGACTGTCAGCGAAAGCCCATCTTTAAAAAAAAATTGTTTCAGTTGTAGTGGTCGACCAAAGCTCTTCCTCGATTAATCAAGTTATTGGTTTTTTGGCTATAACTTCGAAAATAATGCACTTAGAAAGCTCTGCCTGCGATTTTTGTGATCCTCTTTCCATCCTCTTTAAGCATGTATAAGCACAAGTCGACCGAAACACTTTCCATTTTTTGCCGAAATAAATTGCAAGGGGTATTTATTCCTTACCGTTTCCTCGATTTTCTTTAATCGTCTGTAACTTTCGAAACACCGATCGAAACCTATGATAATCATACATTTTCTTGAAGCTCTGGACGCGTACCTTAAGATAGGACTATCAGCGACAGCTCATCTTTAAAAAAAATATTGTTTCAGTAGTAGTGGTCGACCAAGGCTCTTCCTCGATTAATCAAGTCTTTGGTTTTTTGGCTATAACTTTGAAAATAATGCACTTAGAAAGCTCTGCCTGCGATTTTTGTGATCCTCTTTCCATCCCCTTTAAGCACTTATAAGCACAAGTCGACTGAAACACTTTCCATTTTTTGCCGAAATAAATTGCAAGGGGTATGTATTCCTAGCCGTTTCCTCGATTTTCTATAATCGCCTGTAACTTTCGAAACACCGATCGAAACCTATGATAATCATACATTTTCTTGAAGCTCTCGACGCGCACCTTAAGTTGGGATGATCAGCGAAAGCCCATCTTTAAAAAAAAATTGTTTCAGTTGTACTGGTCGACCAAGGCTCTTCCTCGATTAATCAAGCGTTTAGTTTTTTTGCTGTAACTTCGAAAATAATGCACTTAGGAGGCTCTGCCTGCGATTTTTGTGATCCTCTTTCCATGCTCTTTAAGTGCGTATAAGCACAAGTCGCCCGAAATACTTTCAATTTTTTGCCGAAATAAATTGCAAGGGGTATGTATTCCTTACCGTTTCCTCGATTTTCTATAATCGCCTGTAACTTTCGAAACACCGATCGAAACCTATGATAATCTTACATTTTCTTGAAGCTGTCGACGCGTACCTTAAGATAGGACTATGAGCGACAGCCCATCTTTAAAAAAAAATATTGTTTCAGTAGTAGTGGTCGACCAAGGCTCTTCCTCGATTAATCAAGTCTTTGGTTTTTTGGCTGTAACTTCGAAAGTAATGCACTTAGAAAGCTCTGCCTGCGATTTTTGTGATCCTCTTTCCATCCTCTTTTAGCATGTGTAAGCACAAGTCGACCGAAACACTTTCCATTTTTTGCCGAAATAAATTGCACGGGGCATGTATTCCTTACCGTTTCCTTGATTTTCTATAATCGCCTGTAACTTTCGAAACACCGATCGAAACCTATGATAATCATACATTTTCTTGAAGCTTGTGACGCGTACCTCAAGTTAGGATGATCAGCGAAAGCCCTTCTTTAATAAAAAATTGTTTCAGTTGTACTGATCGACCAAGGCTCTTCCTCGATTAATCAAGTCTTTGGTTTTTTGGCTATAACTTCGAAAATAATGCACTTAGAAAGCTCTGCCTGCGATTTTTGTGATCCTCTTTCCATCCTCTTTAAGCACATATGAGCACAAGTCGACTGAAACACTTTCCATTTTTTGCCGAAATAAATTGCAAGGGGTATGTATTCCTAGCCGTTTCCTCGATTTTCTATAATCGCCTGTAACTTTCGAAACACCGATCGAAACCTATGATAATCTTACATTTTCTTGAAGCTGTCGACGCGTACCTTAAGATAGGACTATGAGCGACAGCTCATCTTTAAAAAAAAATATTGTTTCAGTAGTTGTGGTCGACCAAGGTTCTTCCTCGATTAATCAAGTCTTTGGTTTTTTGGCTGTAACTTCGAAAGTAATGCACTTAGAAAGCTCTGCCTGCGATTTTTGTGATCCTCTTTCCATCCTCTTTTAGCATGTGTAAGTACAAGTCGGCCGAAACACTTTCCATTTTTTGCCGAAATAAATTGCACGGGGCATGTATTCCTTACCGTTTCCTTGATTTTCTATAATCGCCTGTAACTTTCGAAACACCGATCGAAACCTATGATAATCATACATTTTCTTGAAGCTTGTGACGCGTACCTCAAGTTAGGATGATCAGCGAAAGCGCTTCTTTAATAAAAAATTGTTTCAGTTGTACTGATCAACCAAGGCTCTTCCTCGATTAATCAAGTCTTTGGTTTTTCGGCTATAACTTCGAAAATAATGCACTTAGAAAGCTCTGCCTGCGATTTTTGTGATCCTCTTTCCATCCTCTTTAAGCACTTATAAGCACAAGTCGACTGAAACACTTTCCATTTTTTGCCGAAATAAATTGCAAGGGGTATGCATTCCTAGCCGTTTCCTCGATTTTCTATAATCGCCTGTAACTTTCGAAACACCGATCGAAACCTATGATAATCATACATTTTCTTGAAGCTTTGGACGCGTACCTTAAGATAGGACTATGAGCGACAGCTCATCTTTAAAAAAAAATATTGTTTCAGTAGTAGTGGTCGACCAAGGCTCTTCGTCGATTAATCAAGTCTTTGGTTTTTTTACTGTAGCTTCGAAAATAATGCACTTAGAAAGCTCTGCCTGCGATTTTTGTGATCCTCTTTCCATCCTCTTTAAGCATGTATAAGCACAAGTCGGCCGAAACACTTTCCATTTTTTGCCGAAATAAATTGCAAGGGGTATTTATTCCTTACCGTTTCCTCGATTTTCTTTAATCGTCTGTAACTTTCGAAACACCGATCGAAACCTATGATAATCATACATTTTCTTGAAGCTCTGGACGCGTACCTTAAGATAGGACTATCAGCGACAGCTCATCTTTAAAAAAAATATTGTTTCAGTAGTAGTGGTCGACCAAGGCTCTTCCTCGATTAATCAAGTCTTTGGTTTTTTGGCTATAACTTTGAAAATAATGCACTTAGAAAGCACTGCCTGCGATTTTTGTGATCCTCTTCCCATCCCCTTTAAGCACTTATAAGCACAAGTCGACTGAAACACTTTCCATTTTTTGCCGAAATAAATTGCAAGGGGTATGTATTCCTAGCCGTTTCCTCGATTTTCTATAATCGCCTGTAACTTTCGAAACACCGATCGAAACCTATGATAATCATACATTTTCTTGAAGCTCTCGACGCGCACCTTAAGTTGGGATGATCAGCGAAAGCCCATCTTTAAAAAAAAATTGTTTCAGTTGTACTGGTCGACCAAGGCTCTTCCTCGATTAATCAAGCGTTTAGTTTTTTTGCTGTAACTTCGAAAATAATGCACTTAGGAGGCTCTGCCTGCGATTTTTGTGATCCTCTTTCCATGCTTTTTAAGTGCGTGTAAGCACAAGTCGCCCGAAATACTTTCAATTTTTTGCCGAAATAAATTGCAAGGGGTATGTATTCCTTACCGTTTCCTTGATTTTCTATAATCGCATGTAACTTTCGAAACACCGATCGAAACCTATGATAATCATACATTTTCTTGAAGCTTGTGACGCGTACCTCAAGTTAGGATGATCAGCGAAAGCCCTTCTTTAATTAAAAATTGTTTCAGTTGTACTGATCGACCAAGGCTCTTCCTCGATTAATCAAGTCTTTGGTTTTTGGCTATAACTTTGAAAATAATGCACCTAGAAAGCTCTGCCTGCGATTTTTGTGATCCTCTTTCCATCCTCTTTAAGCACTTATAAGCACAAGTCGACTGAAACACTTTCCATTTTTTGAAGAAATAAATTGCAAGGGGTATGTATTCCTAGCCGTTTCCTCGATTTTCTATAATCGCCTGTAACTTTCGAAACACCGATCGAAACCTATGATAATCTTACATTTTCTGGAAGCTGTCGACGCGTACCTGAAGATAGGACTATGAGCGACAGCTCATCTTTAAAAAGAAATATTGTTTCAGTAGTAGTGGTCGACCAAGGCTCTTCCTCGATTAATCAAGTCTTTGGTTTTTTGGCTGTAACTTCGAAAGTAATGCACTTAGAAAGCTCTGCCTGCGATTTTTGTGATCCTATTTCCATCCTCTTTTAGCATGTGTAAGCACAAGTCGACCGAAACACTTTCCATTTTTTGCCGAAATAAATTGCACGGGGCATGTATTCCTTACCGTTTCCTTGATTTTCTATAATCGCCTGTAACTTTCGAAACACCGATCGAAACCTATGATAATCATACATTTTCTTGAAGCTTGTGACGCGTACCTCAAGTTAGGATGATCAGCGAAAGCCCTTCTTTAATAAAAAATTGTTTCAGTTGTACTGATCGACCAAGGCTCTTCCTCGATTAATCAAGTCTTTGGTTTTTTGGCTATAACTTCGAAAATAATACACTTAGAAAGCTCTGCCTGCGATTTTTGTGTACCTCTTTCCATCCTCTTTAAGCATGTATAAGCACAAGTCGACCGAAACACTTTCCATTTTTTGCCGAAAAAAATTGCAACGGGTATTTATTCCTTACCGTTTCCTCGATTTTCTTTAATCGCCTGTAACCTTCGAAACACCGATCGAAACCTATGATAATCATACATTTTCTTGAAGCTCTGGACGCGTACTTTAAGATAGGACTATCAGCGACAGCTCATCTTTAAAAAAAATATTGTTTCAGTAGTAGTGGTCGACCAAGGCTCTTCCTCGATTAATCAAGTCTTTGGTTTTTTGGCTATAACTTTGAAAATAATGCACTTAGAAAGCTCTGCCTGCGATTTTTGTGATCCTCTTTCCATCCTCTTTAAGCACATATGAGCACAAGTCGACTGAAACACTTTCCATTTTTTGCCGAAATAAATTGCAAGGGGTATGTATTCCTTGCCGTTTCCTCGATTTTCTATAATCGCCTGTAACTTTCGAAACGCCGATCGAAACCTATGATAATCATACATTTTCTTGAAGCTCTCGACGCGTACCTTAAGTTAGGATGATCAGCGAAAGCCCATCTTTAAAAAAAAATTGTTTCAGTTGTACTGGTCGACCAAGGCTCTTCCTCGATTAATCAAGCGTTTAGTTTTTTGGCTGTAACTTCGAAAACAATGCACTTAGGAGGCTCTGCCTGCGATTTTTGTGATCCTCTTTCCATGCTCTTTAAGTGCGTATAAGCACAAGTCGCCCGAAACACTTTCAATTTTTTGCCGAAATAAATTGCAAGGGGTATGTATTCCTTACCGTTTCCTTGATTTTCTATAATCGCATGTAACTTTCGAAACACCGATCGAAACCTATGATAATCATACATTTTCTTGAAGCTCTCGACGCGTACCTTAAGATAGGACTATCAGCGAAAGCCCATCTTTAAAAAAAAATTGTTTCATTTGTAGTGGTCGACCAAGGCTCTTCCTCGATTAATCAAGTTATTGGTTTTTTGGCTATAACTTCGAAAATAATGCACTTAGAAAGCTCTGCCTGCGATTTTTGTGATCCTCTTTCCATCCTCTTTAAGCGTGTATAAGCACAAGTCGCCCGAAACACTTTCCATTTTTTGCCGAAATAAATTGCACGGGGCATGTATTCCTTACCGTTTCCTTGATTTTCTATAATCGCCTGTAACTTTCGAAACACCGATCGAAACCTATGATAATCATACATTTTCTTGAAGCTTGTGACGCGTACCTCAAGTTAGGATGATCAGCGAAAGCCCTTCTTTAATAAAAAATTGTTTCAGTTGTACTGATCGACCAAGGCTC
Source organism: Anoplius nigerrimus (assembly GCA_914767735.1). Lineage (NCBI taxonomy): Eukaryota > Metazoa > Arthropoda > Insecta > Hymenoptera > Pompilidae > Anoplius > Anoplius nigerrimus. Next base: position 254,191 of record CAJZBX010000759.1, read on the forward strand.
TTCCTCGATTAATCAAGTCTTTGGTTTTTTGGCTATAACTTTGAAAATAATGCACCTAGAAAGCTCTGCCTGCGATTTTTGTGATCCTCTTTCCATCCTCTTTTAGCATGTGTAAGCACAAGTCGACCGAAACACTTTCCATTTTTTGCCGAAATAAATTGCACGGGGCACGTATTCCTTACCGTTTCCTTGATTTTCTATAATCGCCTGTAACTTTCGAAACACCGATCGAAACCTATGATAATCATACATTTTCTTGAAGCTTGTGACGCGTACCTCAAGTTAGGATGATCAGCGAAAGCCCATCTTTAAAAAAAAATTGTTTCAGTTGTACTGGTCAACCAAGGCTCTTCCTCGATTAATCAAGTTATTGGTTTTTTGGCTATAACTTCGAAAATAATGGACTTAGAAAGCTCTGCCTGCGATTTTTGTGATCCTCTTTCCATCCCCTTTAAGCACTTATAAGCACAAGTCGACTGAAACACTTTCCATTTTTTGCCGAAATAAATTGCAAGGGGTATGTATTCCTAGCCGTTTCCTCGATTTTCTATAATCGCCTGTAACTTTCGAAACACCGATCGAAACCTATGATAATCATACATTTTCTTGAAGCTCTCGACGCGCACCTTAAGTTGATCAGCGAAAGCCCTTCTTTAATAAAAAATTGTTTCAGTTGTACTGATCGACCAAGGCTCTTCCTCGATTAATCAAGTCTTTGGTTTTTTGGCTATAACTTTGAAAATAATGCACCTAGAAAGCTCTGCCTGCGATTTTTGTGATCCTCTTTCCATCCTCTTTAAGCACTTATAAGCACAAGTCGACTGAAACACTTTCCATTTTTTGCCGAAATAAATTGCAAGGGGTATGTATTCCTAGCCGTTTCCTCGATTTTCTATAATCGCCTGTAACTTTCGAACACCGATCGAAACCTATGATAATCTTACATTTTCTTGAAGCTGTCGACGCGTACCTTAAGATAGGACTATGAGCGACAGCTCATCTTTAAAAAGAAATATTGTTTCAGGAGTGGTGGTCGACCAAGGCTCTTCCTCGATTAATCAAGTCTTTGGTTTTTTGGCTGTAACTTCGAAAGTAATGCACTTAGAAAGCTCTGCCTGCGATTTTTGTGATCCTCTTTCCATCCTCTTTTAGCATGTGTAAGCACAAGTCGACCGAAACACTTTCCATTTTTTGCCGAAATAAATTGCACGGGGCATGTATTCCTTACCGTTTCCTTGATTTTCTATAATCGCCTGTAACTTTCGAAACACCGATCGAAACCTATGATAATCATACATTTTCTTGAAGCTTGTGACGCGTACCTCAAGTTAGGATGATCAGCGAAAGCCCTTCTTTAATAAAAAATTGTTTCAGTTGTACTGATCGACCAAGGCTCTTCCTCGATTAATCAAGTCTTTGGTTTTTTGGCTATAACTTCGAAAATAATGCACTTAGAAAGCTCTGCCTGCGATTTTTGTGTACCTCTTTCCATCCTCTTTAAGCATGTATAAGCACAAGTCGACCGAAACACTTTCCATTTTTTGCCGAAAAAAATTGCAACGGGTATTTATTCCTTACCGTTTCCTCGATTTTCTTTAATCGCCTGTAACCTTCGAAACACCGATCGAAACCTATGATAATCATACATTTTCTTGAAGCTCTGGACGCGTACTTTAAGATAGGACTATCAGCGACAGCTCATCTTTAAAAAAAATATTGTTTCAGTAGTAGTGGTCGACCAAGGCTCTTCCTCGATTAATCAAGTATTTGGTTTTTTGGCTATAACTTTGAAAATAATGCACTTAGAAAGCTCTGCCTGCGATTTTTGTGATCCTTTTTCCATCCTCTTTAAGCACATATGAGCACAAGTCGACTGAAACACTTTCCATTTTTTGCCGAAATAAATTGCAAGGGGTATGTATTCCTTGCCGTTTCCTCGATTTTCTATAATCGCCTGTAACTTTCGAAACGCCGATCGAAACCTATGATAATCATACATTTTCTTGAAGCTCTCGACGCGTACCTTAAGTTAGGATGATCAGCGAAAGCCCATCTTTAAAAAAAAATTGTTTCAGTTGTACTGGTCGACCAAGGCTCTTCCTCGATCAATCAAGCGTTTAGTTTTTTTGGCTGTAACTTCGAAAATAATGCACTTAGGAGGCTCTGCCTGCGATTTTTGTGATCCTCTTTCCATGCTCTTTAAGTGCGTATAAGCACAAGTCGCCCGAAACACTTTCAATTTTTTGCCGAAATAAATTGCAAGGGGTATGTATTCCTTACCGTTTCCTTGATTTTCTATAATCGCATGTAACTTTCGAAACACCGATCGAAACCTATGATAATCATACATTTTCTTGAAGCTCTCGACGCGTACCTTAAGATAGGACTATCAGCGAAAGCCCATCTTTAAAAAAAAATTGTTTCATTTGTAGTGGTCGACCAAGGCTCTTCCTCGATTAATCAAGTTATTGGTTTTTTGGCTTTAACTTCGAAAATAATGCACTTAGAAAGCTCTGCCTGCGATTTTTGTGATCCTCTTTCCATCCTCTTTAAGCGTGTATAAGCACAAGTCGCCCGAAACACTTTCCATTTTTTGCCGAAATAAATTGCACGGGGCATGTATTCCTTACCGTTTCCTTGATTTTCTATAATCGCCTGTAACTTTCGAAACACCGATCGAAACCTATGATAATCATACATTTTCTTGAAGCTTGTGACGCGTACCTCAAGTTAGGATGATCAGCGAAAGCCCTTCTTTAATAAAAAATTGTTTCAGTTGTACTGATCGACCAAGGCTCTTCCTCGATTAATCAAGTCTTTGGTTTTTTGGCTATAACTTTGAAAATAATGCACCTAGAAAGCTCTGCCTGCGATTTTTGTGATCCTCTTTCCATCCTCTTTAAGCACTTATAAGCACAAGTCGACTGAAACACTTTCCATTTTTTGCCGAAATAAATTGCAAGGGGTATGTATTCCTAGCCGTTTCCTCGATTTTCTATAATCGCCTGTAACTTTCGAAACACCGATCGAAACCTATGATAATCTTACATTTTCTTGAAGCTGTCGACGCGTACCTTAAGATAGGACTATGAGCGACAGCTCATCTTTAAAAAAAAATATTGTTTCAGTAGTAGTGGTCGACCAAGGCTCTTCCTCGATTAATCAAGTCTTTGGTTTTTTGGCTGTAACTTCGAAAGTAATGCACTTAGAAAGCTCTGCCTGCGATTTTTGTGATCCTCTTTCCATCCTCTTTTAGCATGTGTAAGCACAAGTCGACCGAAACACTTTCCATTTTTTGCCGAAATAAATTGCACGGGGCATGTATTCCTTACCGTTTCCTTGATTTTCTATAATCGGCTGTAACTTTCGAAACACCGATCGAAACCTATGATAATCATACATTTTCTTGAAGCTGGTGACGCATACCTCAAGTTAGGATGATCAGCGAAAGCCCTTCTTTAATAAAAAATTGTTTCAGTTGTACTGATCGACCAAGGCTCTTCCTCGATTAATCAAGTCTTTGGTTTTTTGGCTATAACTTCGAAAATAATGCACTTAGAAAGCTCTGCCTGCGATTTTTGTGTACCTCTTTCCATCCTCTTTAAGCATGTATAAGCACAAGTCAACCGAAACACTTTCCATTTTTTGCCGAAATAAATTGCAAGGGGTATGTATTCCTTGCCGTTTCCTCGATTTTCTATAATCGCCTGTAACTTTCGAAACGCCGATCGAAACCTATGATAATCTTACATTTTCTTGAAGCTGTCGACGCGTACCTTAAGATAGGACTATGAGCGACAGCTCATCTTTAAAAAAAAATATTGTTTCAGTAGTAGTGGTCGACCAAGTCTCTTCCTCGATTAATCAAGTCTTTGGTTTTTTGGCTGTAACTTCGAAAATAATGCACTTAGAAAGCTCTGCCTGCGATTTTTGTGATCCTCTTTCCATCCTCTTTTAGCATGTGTAAGCACAAGTCGACCGAAACACTTTCCGTTTTTTGCCGAAATAAATTGCACGGGGCATGTATTCCTTACAGTTTCCTTGATTTTCTATAATCGCCTGTAACTTTCGAAACACCGATCGAAACCTATGATAATCATACATTTTCTTGAAGCTCTCGACGCGTACCTCAAGTTAGGATGATCAGCGAAAGCCCTTCTTTAATAAAAAATTGTTTCAGTTGTACTGATCGACCAAGGCTCTTCCTCGATTAATCAAGTCTTTGGTTTTTTGGCTATAACTTTGAAAATAATGCACTTAGAAAGCTCTGCCTGCGATTTTTGTGATCCTCTTTCCATGCTCTTTAAGCGTGTATAAGCACAAGTCGACCGAAACACTTTCCATTTTTTGCCGAAATAAACTGCAAGGGGTATGTATTCCTTACCGTTTCCTTGATTTTCTATAATCGCCTGTAACTTTCGAAACACCGATCGAAACCTATGATAATCATACATTTTCTTGAAGCTCTCGACGCGTACCTTAAGATAGGACTATCAGCGAAAGCCCATCTTTAAAAAAAGATTGTTTCAGTTGTAGTGGTCGACCAAGGCTCTTCCTCGATTAATCAAGTCTTTGGTTTTTTGGCTGTAACTTCGAAAACAATGCACTTAGAAAGCTCTGCCTGCGATTTTTGTGATCCTCTTTCCATCCTCTTTTAGCATGTGTAAGCACAAGTCGACCGAAACACTTTCCATTTTTTGCCGAAATAAATTGCACGGGGCATGTATTCCTTACCGTTTCCTTGATTTTCTATAATCGCCTGTAACTTTCGAAACGCCGATCGAAACTTATGATAATCATACATTTTCTTGAAGCTCTCGACGCGTACCTTAAGTTAGGATGATCAGCGAAAGCCCATCTTTAAAACAAAATTGTTTCAGTTGTACTGGTCGACCAAGGCTCTTCCTGGATTAATCAAGCGTTTGGTTTTTTGGCTGTAACTTCGAAAATAATGCACTTAGGAGGCTCTGCCTGCGATTTTTGTGATCCTTTTTCCATGCTCTTTAAGTGCGTATAAGCACAAGTCGCCCGAAATACTTTCAATTTTTTGCCGAAATAAATTGCAAGGGGTATGTATTCCTTACCGTTTCCTCGATTTTCTATAATCGCCTGTAACTTTCGAAACACCGATCGAAACCTATGATAATCTTACATTTTCTTGAAGCTGTCGACGCGTACCTTAAGATAGGACTATGAGCGACAGCTCATCTTTAAAAAAAAATATTGTTTCAGTAGTAGTGGTCGACCAAGGCTCTTCCTCGATTAATCAAGTCTTTGGTTTTTTGGCTGTAACTTCGAAAGTAATGCACTTAGAAAGCTCTGCCTGCGATTTTTGTGATCCTCTTTCCATCCTCTTTTAGCATGTGTAAGCACAAGTCGACCGAAACACTTTCCATTTTTTGCCGAAATAAATTGCACGGGGCATGTATTCCTTACCGTTTCCTTGATTTTCTATAATCGCCTGTAACTTTCGAAACACCGATCGAAACCTATGATAATCATACATTTTCTTGAAGCTGGTGACGCATACCTCAAGTTAGGATGATCAGCGAAAGCCCTTCTTTAATAAAAAATTGTTTCAGTTGTACTGATCGACCAAGGCTCTTCCTCGATTAATCAAGTCTTTGGTTTTTTGGCTATAACTTCGAAAATAATGCACTTAGAAAGCTCTGCCTGCGATTTTTGTGTACCTCTTTCCATCCTCTTTAAGCATGTATAAGCACAAGTCAACCGAAACACTTTCCATTTTTTGCCGAAATAAGTTGCAAGGGGTATGTATTCCTTGCCGTTTCCTCGATTTTCTATAATCGCCTGTAACTTTCGAAACGCCGATCGAAACCTATGATAATCTTACATTTTCTTGAAGCTGTCGACGCGTACCTTAAGATAGGACTATGAGCGACAGCTCATCTTTAAAAAAAAATATTGTTTCAGTAGTAGTGGTCGACCAAGTCTCTTCCTCGATTAATCAAGTCTTTGGTTTTTTGGCTGTAACTTCGAAAATAATGCACTTAGAAAGCTCTGCCTGCGATTTTTGTGATCCTCTTTCCATCCTCTTTTAGCATGTGTAAGCACAAGTCGACCGAAACACTTTCCGTTTTTTGCCGAAATAAATTGCACGGGGCATGTATTCCTTACCGTTTCCTTGATTTTCTATAATCGCCTGTAACTTTCGAAACGCCGATCGAAACTTATGATAATCATACATTTTCTTGAAGCTCTCGACGCGTACCTTAAGTTAGGATGATCAGCGAAAGCCCATCTTTAAAACAAAATTGTTTCAGTTGTACTGGTCGACCAAGGCTCTTCCTCGATTAATCAAGCGTTTGGTTTTTTGGCTGTATCTTCGAAAATAATGCACTTAGGAGGCTCTGCCTGCGATTTTTGTGATCCTCTTTCCATGCTCTTTAAGCGTGTATAAGCACAAGTCGACCGAAACACTTTCCATTTTTTGCCGAAATAAATTGCAAGGGGTATGTATTCCTTACCGTTTCCTCGATTTTCTTTAATCGCCTGTAACTTTCGAAACACCGATCGAAACCTATGATAATCATACATTTTCTTGAAGCTCTGGACGCGTACCTTAAGATAGGACTATCAGCGACAGCTCATCTTTAAAAAAAATATTGTTTCAGTAGTAGTGGTCGACCAAGGCTCTTCCTCGATTAATCAAGTCTTTGGTTTTTTGGCTATAACTTTGAAAATAATGCACTTAGAAAGCTCTGCCTGCGATTTTTGTGATCCTCTTTCCATCCTCTTTAAGCACTTGTAAGCACAAGTCGACTGAAACACTTTCCATTTTTTGCCGAAATAAATTGCAAGGGGTATGCATTCCTAGCCGTTTCCTCGATTTTCTATAATCGCCTGTAACTTTCGAAACACCGATCGAAACCTATGATAATCATACATTTTCTTGAAGCTTTGGACGCGTACCTTAAGATAGGACTATGAGCGACAGCTCATCTTTAAAAAAAAATATTGTTTCAGTAGTAGTGGTCGACCAAGGCTCTTCGTCGATTAATCAAGTCTTTGGTTTTTTTACTGTAGCTTCGAAAATAATGCACTTAGAAAGCTCTGCCTGCGATTTTTGTGATCCTCTTTCCATCCTCTTTTAGCATGTGTAAGCACAAGTCGACCGAAACACTTCCCATTTTTGCCGAAATAAATTGCACGGGGCATGTATTCCTTACCGTTTCCTTGATTTTCTATAATCGCCTGTAACTTTCGAAACACCGATCGAAACCTATGATAATCATACATTTTCTTGAAGCTCTCGACGCGTACCTCAAGTTAGGATAATCAGCGAAAGCCCTTCTTTAATAAAAAATTGTTTCAGTTGTACTGGTCGACCAAGGCTCTTCCTCGATTAATCAAGCGTTTGGTTTTTTGGCTGTATCTTCGAAAATAATGCACCTAGGAGGCTCTGCCTGCGATTTTTGTGATCCTCTTTCCATGCTCTTTAAGCGTGTATAAGCACAAGTCGACCGAAACACTTTCCATTTTTTGCCGAAATAAATTGCAAGGGTTATGTATTCCTTACCGTTTCCTTGATTTTCTATAATCGCCTGTAACTTTCGAAACGCCGATCGAAACCTATGATAATCTTACATTTTCTTGAAGCTGTCGACGCGTACCTTAAGATAGGACTATGAGCGACAGCTCATCTTTAAAAAAAAATATTGTTTCAGTAGTAGTGGTCGACCAAGTCTCTTCCTCGATTAATCAAGTCTTTGGTTTTTTGGCTGTAACTTCGAAAATAATGCACTTAGAAAGCTCTGCCTGCGATTTTTGTGATCCTCTTTCCATCCTCTTTTAGCATGTGTAAGCACAAGTCGACCGAAACACTTTCCATTTTTTGCCGAAATAAATTGCACGGGGCATGTATTCCTTACAGTTTCCTTGATTTTCTATAATCGCCTGTAACTTTCGAAACACCGATCGAAACCTATGATAATCATACATTTTCTTGAAGCTCTCGACGCGTACCTCAAGTTAGGATGATCAGCGAAAGCCCTTCTTTAATAAAAAATTGTTTCAGTTGTACTGATCGACCAAGGCTCTTCCTCGATTAATCAAGTCTTTGGTTTTTTGGCTATAACTTTGAAAATAATGCACTTAGAAAGCTCTGCCTGCGATTTTTGTGATCCTCTTTCCATGCTCTTTAAGCGTGTATAAGCACAAGTCGACCGAAACACTTTCCATTTTTTGCCGAAATAAATTGCAAGGGGTATGTATTCCTTACCGTTTCCTTGATTTTCTATAATCGCCTGTAACTTTCGAAACACCGATCGAAACCTATGATAATCATACATTTTCTTGAAGCTCTCGACGCGTACCTTAAGATAGGACTATCAGCGACAGCTCATCTTTAAAAAAAATATTGTTTCAGTAGTAGTGGTCGACCAAGGCTCTTCCTCGATTAATCAAGTCTTTGGTTTTTTGGCTATAACTTTGAAAATAATGCACTTAGAAAGCTCTGCCTGCGATTTTTGTGATCCTCTTTCCATCCTCTTTAAGCACTTATAAGCACAAGTCGACTGAAACACTTTCCATTTTTTGCCGAAATAAATTGCAAGGGGTATGCATTCCTAGCCGTTTCCTCGATTTTCTATAATCGCCTGTAACTTTCGAAACACCGATCGAAACCTATGATAATCATACATTTTCTTGAAGCTTTGGACGCGTACCTTAAGATAGGACTATGAGCGACAGCTCATCTTTAAAAAAAAATATTGTTTCAGTAGTAGTGGTCGACCAAGGCTCTTCGTCGATTAATCAAGTCTTTGGTTTTTTTACTGTAGCTTCGAAAATAATGCACTTAGAAAGCTCTGCCTGCGATTTTTGTGATCCTCTTTCCATCCTCTTTTAGCATGTGTAAGCACAAGTCGACCGAAACACTTCCCATTTTTGCCGAAATAAATTGCACGGGGCATGTATTCCTTACCGTTTCCTTGATTTTCTATAATCGCCTGTAACTTTCGAAACACCGATCGAAACCTATGATAATCATACATTTTCTTGAAGCTCTCGACGCGTACCTCAAGTTAGGATAATCAGCGAAAGCCCTTCTTTAATAAAAAATTGTTTCAGTTGTAGTGGTCGACCAAGGCTCTTCCTCGATTAATCAAGTCTTTGGTTTTTTGGCTTTAACTTCGAAAATAATGCACTTAGAAAGCTCTGCCTGCGATTTTTGTGTACCTCTTTCCATCCTCTTTAAGCATGTATAAGCACAAGTCAACCGAAACACTTTCCATTTTTTGCCGAAATAAATTGCAAGGGGTATGTATTCCTTGCCGTTTCCTCGATTTTCTATAATCGCCTGTAACTTTCGAAACGCCGATCGAAACCTATGATAATCTTACATTTTCTTGAAGCTGTCGACGCGTACCTTAAGATAGGATGATCAGCGAAAGCCCTTCTTTAATAAAAAATTGTTTCAGTTGTACTGATCGACCAAGGCTCTTCCTCGATTAATCAAGTCTTTGGTTTTTTGGCTATAACTTCGAAAATAATGCACTTAGAAAGCTCTGCCTCCGATTTTTGTGTACCTCTTTCGATCCTCTTTAAGCATGTATAATCACAAGTCGACCGAAACACTTTCCATATTTTGCCGAAATAAGTTGCAAGGGGTATTTATTTCTTACCGCTTCCTCGATTTTCTTTAATCGCCTGTAACTTTCGAAACACCGATCGAAACCTATGATAATCATACATTTTCTTGAAGCTCTGGACGCGTACCTTAAGATAGGACTATCAGCGACAGCTCATCTTTAAAAAAAATATTGTTTCAGTAGTAGTGGTCGACCAAGGCTCTTCGTCGATTAATCAAGTCTTTGGTTTTTTGGCTATAACTTTGAAAATAATGCACTTAGAAAGCTCTGCCTGCGATTTTTGTGATCCTCTTTCCATGCTCTTTAAGCGTGTATAAGCACAAGTCGACCGAAACACTTTCCATTTTTTGCCGAAATAAATTGCAAGGGGTATGTATTCCTTACCGTTTCCTTGATTTTCTATAATCGCCTGTAACTTTCGAAACACCGATCGAAACCTATGATAATCATACATTTTCTTGAAGCTCTCGACGCGTACCTTAAGATAGGACTATCAGCGAAAGCCCATCTTTAAAAAAAGATTGTTTCAGTTGTAGTGGTCGACCAAGGCTCTTCCTCGATTAATCAAGTCTTTGGTTTTTTGGCTTTAACTTCGAAAATAATGCACTTAGAAAGCTCTGCCTGCGATTTTTGTGATCCTCTTTCCATCCTCTTTTGGCATGTGTAAGCACAAGTCGACCGAAACACTTTCCATTTTTTGCCGAAATAAATTGCACGGGGCATGTATTCCTTACCGTTTCCTTGATTTTCTATAATCGCCTGTAACTTTCGAAACACCGATCGAAACCTATGATAATCATACATTTTCTTGAAGCTTGTGACGCGTACCTCAAGTTAGGATGATCAGCGAAAGCCCTTCTTTAATAAAAAATTGTTTCAGTTGTACTGATCGACCAAGGCTCTTCCTCGATTAATCAAGTCTTTGGTTTTTGGCTATAACTTTGAAAATAATGCACCTAGAAAGCTCTGCCTGCGATTTTTGTGATCCTCTTTCCATCCTCTTTAAGCACTTATAAGCACAAGTCGACTGAAACACTTTCCATTTTTTGAAGAAATAAATTGCAAGGGGTATGTATTCCTAGCCGTTTCCTCGATTTTCTATAATCGCCTGTAACTTTCGAAACACCGATCGAAACCTATGATAATCTTACATTTTCTTGAAGCTGTCGACGCGTACCTTAAGATAGGACTATGAGCGACAGCTCATCTTTAAAAAGAAATATTGTTTCAGTAGTAGTGGTCGACCAAGGCTCTTCCTCGATTAATCAAGTCTTTGGTTTTTTGGCTGTAACTTCGAAAGTAATGCACTTAGAAAGCTCTGCCTGCGATTTTTGTGATCCTCTTTCCATCCTCTTTTAGCATGTGTAAGCACAAGTCGACCGAAACACTTTCCATTTTTTGCCGAAATAAATTGCACGGGGCATGTATTCCTTACCGTTTTCTTGATTTTCTATAATCGCCTGTAACTTTCGAAACACCGATCGAAACCTATGATAATCATACATTTTCTTGAAGCTTGTGACGCGTACCTCAAGTTATGATGATCAGCGAAAGCCCTTCTTTAATAAAAAATTGTTTCAGTTGTACTGATCGACCAAGGCTCTTCCTCGATTAATCAAGTCTTTGGTTTTTTGGCTATAACTTCGAAAATAATACACTTAGAAAGCTCTGCCTGCGATTTTTGTGTACCTCTTTCCATCCTCTTTAAGCATGTATAAGCACAAGTCGACCGAAACACTTTCCATTTTTTGCCGAAAAAAATTGCAACGGGTATTTATTCCTTACCGTTTCCTCGATTTTCTTTAATCGCCTGTAACCTTCGAAACACCGATCGAAACCTATGATAATCATACATTTTCTTGAAGCTCTGGACGCGTACTTTAAGATAGGACTATCAGCGACAGCTCATCTTTAAAAAAAATATTGTTTCAGTAGTAGTGGTCGACCAAGGCTCTTCCTCGATTAATCAAGTCTTTGGTTTTTTGGCTATAACTTTGAAAATAATGCACTTAGAAAGCTCTGCCTGCGATTTTTGTGATCCTCTTTCCATCCTCTTTAAGCACATATGAGCACAAGTCGACTGAAACACTTTCCATTTTTTGCCGAAATAAATTGCAAGGGGTATGTATTCCTTGCCGTTTCCTCGATTTTCTATAATCGCCTGTAACTTTCGAAACGCCGATCGAAACCTATGATAATCATACATTTTCTTGAAGCTCTCGACGCGTACCTTAAGTTAGGATGATCAGCGAAAGCCCATCTTTAAAAAAAAATTGTTTCAGTTGTACTGGTCGACCAAGGCTCTTCCTCGATCAATCAAGCGTTTAGTTTTTTGGCTGTAACTTCGAAAATAATGCACTTAGGAGGCTCTGCCTGCGATTTTTGTGATCCTCTTTCCATGCTCTTTAAGTGCGTATAAGCACAAGTCGCCCGAAACACTTTCAATTTTTTGCCGAAATAAATTGCAAGGGGTATGTATTCCTTACCGTTTCCTTGATTTTCTATAATCGCATGTAACTTTCGAAACACCGATCGAAACCTATGATAATCATACATTTTCTTGAAGCTCTCGACGCGTACCTTAAGATAGGACTATCAGCGAAAGCCCATCTTTAAAAAAAAATTGTTTCATTTGTAGTGGTCGACCAAGGCTCTTCCTCGATTAATCAAGTTATTGGTTTTTTGGCTATAACTTCGAAAATAATGCACTTAGAAAGCTCTGCCTGCGATTTTTGTGATCCTCTTTCCATCCTCTTTAAGCGTGTATAAGCACAAGTCGCCCGAAACACTTTCCATTTTTTGCCGAAATAAATTGCACGGGGCATGTATTCCTTACCGTTTCCTTGATTTTCTATAATCGCCTGTAACTTTCGAAACACCGATCGAAACCTATGATAATCATACATTTTCTTGAAGCTTGTGACGCGTACCTCAAGTTAGGATGATCAGCGAAAGCCCTTCTTTAATAAAAAATTGTTTCAGTTGTACTGATCGACCAAGGCTCTTCCTCGATTAATCAAGTCTTTGGTTTTTTGGCTATAACTTTGAAAATAATGCACCTAGAAAGCTCTGCCTGCGATTTTTGTGATCCTCTTTCCATCCTCTTTAAGCACTTATAAGCACAAGTCGACTGAAACACTTTCCATTTTTTGCCGAAATAAATTGCAAGGGGTATGTATTCCTAGCCGTTTCCTCGATTTTCTATAATCGCCTGTAACTTTCGAAACACCGATCGAAACCTATGATAATCTTACATTTTCTTGAAGCTGTCGACGCGTACCTTAAGATAGGACTATGAGCGACAGCTCATCTTTAAAAAGAAATATTGTTTCAGTAGTGGTGGTCGACCAAGGCTCTTCCTCGATTAATCAAGTCTTTGGTTTTTTGGCTGTAACTTCGAAAGTAATGCACTTAGAAAGCTCTGCCTGCGATTTTTGTGATCCTCTTTCCATCCTCTTTTAGCATGTGTAAGCACAAGTCGACCGAAACACTTTCCATTTTTTGCCGAAATAAATTGCACGGGGCATGTATTCCTTACCGTTTCCTTGATTTTCTATAATCGCCTGTAACTTTCGAAACACCGATCGAAACCTATGATAATCATACATTTTCTTGAAGCTTGTGACGCGTACCTCAAGTTAGGATGATCAGCGAAAGCCCTTCTTTAATAAAAAATTGTTTCAGTTGTACTGATCGACCAAGGCTCTTCCTCGATTAATCAAGTCTTTGGTTTTTTGGCTATAACTTCGAAAATAATGCACTTAGAAAGCTCTGCCTGCGATTTTTGTGTACCTCTTTCCATCCTCTTTAAGCATGTATAAGCACAAGTCGACCGAAACACTTTCCATTTTTTGCCGAAAAAAATTGCAACGGGTATTTATTCCTTACCGTTTCCTCGATTTTCTTTAATCGCCTGTAACCTTCGAAACACCGATCGAAACCTATGATAATCATACATTTTCTTGAAGCTCTGGACGCGTACTTTAAGATAGGACTATCAGCGACAGCTCATCTTTAAAAAAAATATTGTTTCAGTAGTAGTGGTCGACCAAGGCTCTTCCTCGTTTAATCAAGTCTTTGGTTTTGTGGCTATAACTTTGAAAATAATGCACTTAGAAAGCTCTGCCTGCGATTTTTGTGATCCTTTTTCCATCCTCTTTAAGCACATATGAGCACAAGTCGACTGAAACACTTTCCATTTTTTGCCGAAATAAATTGCAAGGGGTATGTATTCCTTGCCGTTTCCTCGATTTTCTATAATCGCCTGTAACTTTCGAAACGCCGATCGAAACCTATGATAATCATACATTTTCTTGAAGCTCTCGACGCGTACCTTAAGTTAGGATGATCAGCGAAAGCCCATCTTTAAAAAAAAATTGTTTCAGTTGTACTGGTCGACCAAGGCTCTTCCTCGATCAATCAAGCGTTTAGTTTTTTGGCTGTAACTTCGAAAATGATGCACTTAGGAGGCTCTGCCTGCGATTTTTGTGATCCTCTTTCCATGCTCTTTAAGTGCGTATAAGCACAAGTCGCCCGAAACACTTTCAATTTTTTGCCGAAATAAATTGCAAGGGGTATGTATTCCTTACCGTTTCCTTGATTTTCTATAATCGCATGTAACTTTCGAAACACCGATCGAAACCTATGATAATCATACATTTTCTTGAAGCTCTCGACGCGTACCTTAAGATAGGACTATCAGCGAAAGCCCATCTTTAAAAAAAAATTGTTTCATTTGTAGTGGTCGACCAAGGCTCTTCCTCGATTAATCAAGTTATTGGTTTTTTGGCTATAACTTCGAAAATAATGCACTTAGAAAGCTCTGCCTGCGATTTTTGTGATCCTCTTTCCATCCTCTTTAAGCGTGTATAAGCACAAGTCGCCCGAAACACTTTCCATTTTTTTGCCGAAATAAATTGCACGGGGCATGTATTCCTTACCGTTTCCTTGATTTTCTATAATCGCCTGTAACTTTCGAAACACCGATCGAAACCTATGATAATCATACATTTTCTTGAAGCTTGTGACGCGTACCTCAAGTTAGGATGATCAGCGAAAGCCCTTCTTTAATAAAACATTGTTTCAGTTGTACTGATCGACCAAGGCTCTTCCTCGATTAATCAAGTCTTTGGTTTTTTGGCTATAACTTTGAAAATAATGCACCTAGAAAGCTCTGCCTGCGATTTTTGTGATCCTCTTTCCATCCTCTTTAAGCACTTATAAGCACAAGTCGACTGAAACACTTTCCATTTTTTGCCGAAATAAATTGCAAGGGGTATGTATTCCTAGCCGTTTCCTCGATTTTCTATAATCGCCTGTAACTTTCGAAACACCGATCGAAACCTATGATAATCTTACATTTTCTTGAAGCTGTCGACGCGTACCTTAAGATAGGACTATGAGCGACAGCTCATCTTTAAAAAAAAATATTGTTTCAGTAGTAGTGGTCGACCAAGGCTCTTCCTCGATTAATCAAGTCTTTGGTTTTTTGGCTGTAACTTCGAAAGTAATGCACTTAGAAAGCTCTGCCTGCGATTTTTGTGATCCTCTTTCCATCCTCTTTTAGCATGTGTAAGCACAAGTCGACCGAAACACTTTCCATTTTTTGCCGAAATAAATTGCACGGGGCATGTATTCCTTACCGTTTCCTTGATTTTCTATAATCGGCTGTAACTTTCGAAACACCGATCGAAACCTATGATAATCATACATTTTCTTGAAGCTGGTGACGCATACCTCAAGTTAGGATGATCAGCGAAAGCCCTTCTTTAATAAAAAATTGTTTCAGTTGTACTGATCGACCAAGGCTCTTCCTCGATTAATCAAGTCTTTGGTTTTTTGGCTATAACTTCGAAAATAATGCACTTAGAAAGCTCTGCCTGCGATTTTTGTGTACCTCTTTCCATCCTCTTTAAGCATGTATAAGCACAAGTCAACCGAAACACTTTCCATTTTTTGCCGAAATAAATTGCAAGGGGTATGTATTCCTTGCCGTTTCCTCGATTTTCTATAATCGCCTGTAACTTTCGAAACGCCGATCGAAACCTATGATAATCTTACATTTTCTTGAAGCTGTCGACGCGTACCTTAAGATAGGACTATGAGCGACAGCTCATCTTTAAAAAAAAATATTGTTTCAGTAGTAGTGGTCGACCAAGTCTCTTCCTCGATTAATCAAGTCTTTGGTTTTTTGGCTGTAACTTCGAAAATAATGCACTTAGAAAGCTCTGCCTGCGATTTTTGTGATCCTCTTTCCATCCTCTTTTAGCATGTGTAAGCACAAGTCGACCGAAACACTTTCCGTTTTTTGCCGAAATAAATTGCACGGGGCATGTATTCCTTACAGTTTCCTTGATTTTCTATAATCGCCTGTAACTTTCGAAACACCGATCGAAACCTATGATAATCATACATTTTCTTGAAGCTCTCGACGCGTACCTCAAGTTAGGATGATCAGCGAAAGCCCTTCTTTAATAAAAAATTGTTTCAGTTGTACTGATCGACCAAGGCTCTTCCTCGATTAATCAAGTCTTTGGTTTTTTGGCTATAACTTTGAAAATAATGCACTTAGAAAGCTCTGCCTGCGATTTTTGTGATCCTCTTTCCATGCTCTTTAAGCGTGTATAAGCACAAGTCGACCGAAACACTTTCCATTTTTTGCCGAAATAAACTGCAAGGGGTATGTATTCCTTACCGTTTCCTTGATTTTCTATAATCGCCTGTAACTTTCGAAACACCGATCGAAACCTATGATAATCATACATTTTCTTGAAGCTCTCGACGCGTACCTTAAGATAGGACTATCAGCGAAAGCCCATCTTTAAAAAAAGATTGTTTCAGTTGTAGTGGTCGACCAAGGCTCTTCCTCGATTAATCAAGTCTTTGGTTTTTTGGCTGTAACTTCGAAAACAATGCACTTAGAAAGCTCTGCCTGCGATTTTTGTGATCCTCTTTCCATCCTCTTTTAGCATGTGTAAGCACAAGTCGACCGAAACACTTTCCATTTTTTGCCGAAATAAATTGCACGGGGCATGTATTCCTTACCGTTTCCTTGATTTTCTATAATCGCCTGTAACTTTCGAAACGCCGATCGAAACTTATGATAATCATACATTTTCTTGAAGCTCTCGACGCGTACCTTAAGTTAGGATGATCAGCGAAAGCCCATCTTTAAAACAAAATTGTTTCAGTTGTACTGGTCGACCAAGGCTCTTCCTGGATTAATCAAGCGTTTGGTTTTTTGGCTGTAACTTCGAAAATAATGCACTTAGGAGGCTCTGCCTGCGATTTTTGTGATCCTTTTTCCATGCTCTTTAAGTGCGTATAAGCACAAGTCGCCCGAAATACTTTCAATTTTTTGCCGAAATAAATTGCAAGGGGTATGTATTCCTTACCGTTTCCTCGATTTTCTATAATCGCCTGTAACTTTCGAAACACCGATCGAAACCTATGATAATCTTACATTTTCTTGAAGCTGTCGACGCGTACCTTAAGATAGGACTATGAGCGACAGCTCATCTTTAAAAAAAAATATTGTTTCAGTAGTAGTGGTCGACCAAGGCTCTTCCTCGATTAATCAAGTCTTTGGTTTTTTGGCTGTAACTTCGAAAGTAATGCACTTAGAAAGCTCTGCCTGCGATTTTTGTGATCCTCTTTCCATCCTCTTTTAGCATGTGTAAGCACAAGTCGACCGAAACACTTTCCATTTTTTGCCGAAATAAATTGCACGGGGCATGTATTCCTTACCGTTTCCTTGATTTTCTATAATCGCCTGTAACTTTCGAAACACCGATCGAAACCTATGATAATCATACATTTTCTTGAAGCTGGTGACGCATACCTCAAGTTAGGATGATCAGCGAAAGCCCTTCTTTAATAAAAAATTGTTTCAGTTGTACTGATCGACCAAGGCTCTTCCTCGATTAATCAAGTCTTTGGTTTTTTGGCTATAACTTCGAAAATAATGCACTTAGAAAGCTCTGCCTGCGATTTTTGTGTACCTCTTTCCATCCTCTTTAAGCATGTATAAGCACAAGTCAACCGAAACACTTTCCATTTTTTGCCGAAATAAGTTGCAAGGGGTATGTATTCCTTGCCGTTTCCTCGATTTTCTATAATCGCCTGTAACTTTCGAAACGCCGATCGAAACCTATGATAATCTTACATTTTCTTGAAGCTGTCGACGCGTACCTTAAGATAGGACTATGAGCGACAGCTCATCTTTAAAAAAAAATATTGTTTCAGTAGTAGTGGTCGACCAAGTCTCTTCCTCGATTAATCAAGTCTTTGGTTTTTTGGCTGTAACTTCGAAAATAATGCACTTAGAAAGCTCTGCCTGCGATTTTTGTGATCCTCTTTCCATCCTCTTTTAGCATGTGTAAGCACAAGTCGACCGAAACACTTTCCGTTTTTTGCCGAAATAAATTGCACGGGGCATGTATTCCTTACAGTTTCCTTGATTTTCTATAATCGCCTGTAACTTTCGAAACACCGATCGAAACCTATGATAATCATACATTTTCTTGAAGCTCTCGACGCGTACCTCAAGTTAGGATGATCAGCGAAAGCCCTTCTTTAATAAAAAATTGTTTCAGTTGTACTGATCGACCAAGGCTCTTCCTCGATTAATCAAGTCTTTGGTTTTTTGGCTATAACTTTGAAAATAATGCACTTAGAAAGCTCTGCCTGCGATTTTTGTGATCCTCTTTCCATGCTCTTTAAGCGTGTATAAGCACAAGTCGACCGAAACACTTTCCATTTTTTGCCGAAATAAACTGCAAGGGGTATGTATTCCTTACCGTTTCCTTGATTTTCTATAATCGCCTGTAACTTTCGAAACACCGATCGAAACCTATGATAATCATACATTTTCTTGAAGCTCTCGACGCGTACCTTAAGATAGGACTATCAGCGAAAGCCCATCTTTAAAAAAAGATTGTTTCAGTTGTAGTGGTCGACCAAGGCTCTTCCTCGATTAATCAAGTCTTTGGTTTTTTGGCTGTAACTTCGAAAACAATGCACTTAGAAAGCTCTGCCTGCGATTTTTGTGATCCTCTTTCCATCCTCTTTTAGCATGTGTAAGCACAAGTCGACCGAAACACTTTCCATTTTTTGCCGAAATAAATTGCACGGGGCATGTATTCCTTACCGTTTCCTTGATTTTCTATAATCGCCTGTAACTTTCGAAACGCCGATCGAAACTTATGATAATCATACATTTTCTTGAAGCTCTCGACGCGTACCTTAAGTTAGGATGATCAGCGAAAGCCCATCTTTAAAACAAAATTGTTTCAGTTGTACTGGTCGACCAAGGCTCTTCCTGGATTAATCAAGCGTTTGGTTTTTTGGCTGTAACTTCGAAAATAATGCACTTAGGAGGCTCTGCCTGCGATTTTTGTGATCCTCTTTCCATGCTCTTTAAGTGCGTATAAGCACAAGTCGCCCGAAATACTTTCAATTTTTTGCCGAAATAAATTGCAAGGGGTATGTATTCCTTACCGTTTCCTCGATTTTCTATAATCGCCTGTAACTTTCGAAACACCGATCGAAACCTATGATAATCTTACATTTTCTTGAAGCTGTCGACGCGTACCTTAAGATAGGACTATGAGCGACAGCTCATCTTTAAAAAAAAATATTGTTTCAGTAGTAGTGGTCGACCAAGGCTCTTCCTCGATTAATCAAGTCTTTGGTTTTTTGGCTGTAACTTCGAAAGTAATGCACTTAGAAAGCTCTGCCTGCGATTTTTGTGATCCTCTTTCCATCCTCTTTTAGCATGTGTAAGCACAGGTCGACCGAAACACTTTCCATTTTTTGCCGAAATAAATTGCACGGGGCATGTATTCCTTACCGTTTCCTTGATTTTCTATAATCGCCTGTAACTTTTGAAACACCGATCGAAACCTATGATAATCATACATTTTCTTGAAGCTTGTGACGCGTACCTCAAGTTAGGATGATCAGCGAAAGCCCTTCTTTAATAAAAAATTGTTTCAGTTGTACTGATCGACCAAGGCTCTTCCTCGATTAATCAAGTCTTTGGTTTTTTGGCTATAACTTCGAAAATAATGCACTTAGAAAGCTCTGCCTCCGATTTTTGTGTACCTCTTTCGATCCTCTTTAAGCATGTATAATCACAAGTCGACCGAAACACTTTCCATATTTTGCCGAAATAAGTTGCAAGGGGTATTTATTTCTTACCGCTTCCTCGATTTTCTTTAATCGCCTGTAACTTTCGAAACACCGATCGAAACCTATGATAATCATACATTTTCTTGAAGCTCTGGACGCGTACCTTAAGATAGGACTATCAGCGACAGCTCATCTTTAAAAAAAATATTGTTTCAGTAGTAGTGGTCGACCAAGGCTCTTCGTCGATTAATCAAGTCTTTGGTTTTTTGGCTATAACTTTGAAAATAATGCACTTAGAAAGCTCTGCCTGCGATTTTTGTGATCCTCTTTCCATGCTCTTTAAGCGTGTATAAGCACAAGTCGACCGAAACACTTTCCATTTTTTGCCGAAATAAATTGCAAGGGGTATGTATTCCTTACCGTTTCCTTGATTTTCTATAATCGCCTGTAACTTTCGAAACACCGATCGAAACCTATGATAATCATACATTTTCTTGAAGCTCTCGACGCGTACCTTAAGATAGGACTATCAGCGAAAGCCCATCTTTAAAAAAAGATTGTTTCAGTTGTAGTGGTCGACCAAGGCTCTTCCTCGATTAATCAAGTCTTTGGTTTTTTGGCTTTAACTTCGAAAATAATGCACTTAGAAAGCTCTGCCTGCGATTTTTGTGATCCTCTTTCCATCCTCTTTTAGCACGTGTAAGCACAAGTCGACCGAAACACTTTCCATTTTTTGCCGAAATAAATTGCACGGGGCATGTATTCCTTACCGTTTCCTTGATTTTCTATAATCGCCTGTAACTTTCGAAACGCCGATCGAAACTTATGATAATCATACATTTTCTTGAAGCTCTCGACGCGTACCTTAAGTTAGGATGATCAGCGAAAGCCCATCTTTAAAACAAAATTGTTTCAGTTGTACTGGTCGACCAAGGCTCTTCCTCGATTAATCAAGCGTTTGGTTTTTTGGCTGTATCTTCGAAAATAATGCACTTAGGAGGCTCTGCCTGCGATTTTTGTGATCCTCTTTCCATGCTCTTTAAGCGTGTATAAGCACAAGTCGACCGAAACACTTTCCATTTTTTGCCGAAATAAATTGCAAGGGGTATGTATTCCTTACCGTTTCCTCGATTTTCTTTAATCGCCTGTAACTTTCGAAACACCGATCGAAACCTATGATAATCATACATTTTCTTGAAGCTCTGGACGCGTACCTTAAGACAGGACTATCAGCGACAGCTCATCTTTAAAAAAAATATTGTTTCAGTAGTAGTGGTCGACCAAGGCTCTTCCTCGATTAATCAAGTCTTTGGTTTTTTGGCTATAACTTTGAAAATAATGCACTTAGAAAGCTCTGCCTGCGATTTTTGTGATCCTCTTTCCATGCTCTTTAAGCGTGTATAAGCACAAGTCGACCGAAACACTTTCCATTTTTTGCCGAAATAAATTGCAAGGGGTATGTATTCCTTACCGTTTCCTTGATTTTCTATAATCGCCTGTAGCTTTCGAAACACCGATCGAAACCTATGATAATCATACATTTTCTTGAAGCTCTCGACGCGTACCTTAAGATAGGACTATCAGCGAAAGCCCATCTTTAAAAAAAGATTGTTTCAGTTGTAGTGGTCGACCAAGGCTCTTCCTCGATTAATCAAGTCTTTGGTTTTTTGGCTTTAACTTCGAAAATAATGCACTTAGAAAGCTCTGCCTGCGATTTTTGTGATCCTCTTTCCATCCTCTTTTAGCATGTGTAAGCACAAGTCGACCGAAACACTTTCCATTTTTTGCCGAAATAAATTGCACGGGGCATGTATTCCTTACCGTTTCCTTGATTTTCTATAATCGCCTGTAACTTTCGAAACACCGATCGAAACCTATGATAATCATACATTTTCTTGAAGCTTGTGACGCGTACCTCAAGTTAGGATGATCAGCGAAAGTCCTTCTTTAATAAAAAATTGTTTCAGTTGTACTGATCGACCAAGGCTCTTCCTCGATTAATCAAGTCTTTGGTTTTTGGCTATAACTTTGAAAATAATGCACCTAGAAAGCTCTGCCTGCGATTTTTGTGATCCTCTTTCCATCCTCTTTAAGCACTTATAAGCACAAGTCGACTGAAACACTTTCCATTTTTTGAAGAAATAAATTGCAAGGGGTATGTATTCCTAGCCGTTTCCTCGATTTTATATAATCGCCTGTAACTTTCGAAACACCGATCGAAACCTATGATAATCTTACATTTTCTTGAAGCTGTCGACGCGTACCTTAAGATAGGACTATGAGCGACAGCTCATCTTTAAAAAGAAATATTGTTTCAGTAGTAGTGGTCGACCAAGGCTCTTCCTCGATTAATCAAGTCTTTGGTTTTTTGGCTGTAACTTCGAAAGTAATGCACTTAGAAAGCTCTGCCTGCGATTTTTGTGATCCTCTTTCCATCCTCTTTAAGCATGTGTAAGCACAAGTCGACCGAAACACTTTCCATTTTTTGCCGAAAAAAATTGCAACGGGTATTTATTCCTTACCGTTTCCTCGATTTTCTTTAATCGCCTGTAACCTTCGAAACACCGATCGAAACCTATGATAATCATACATTTTCTTGAAGCTTGTGACGCGTACCTCAAGATAGGACTATCAGCGACAGCTCATCTTTAAAAAAAATATTGTTTCAGTAGTAGTGGTCGACCAAGGCTCTTCCTCGATTAATCAAGTCTTTGGTTTTTTGGCTATAACTTTGAAAATAATGCACTTAGAAAGCTCTGCCTGCGATTTTTGTGATCCTCTTTCCATCCTCTTTAAGCACATATGAGCACAAGTCGACTGAAACACTTTCCATTTTTTGCCGAAATAAATTGCAAGGGGTATGTATTCCTTGCCGTTTCCTCGATTTTCTATAATCGCCTGTAACTTTCGAAACGCCGATCGAAACCTATGATAATCATACATTTTCTTGAAGCTCTCGACGCGTACCTTAAGTTAGGATGATCAGCGAAAGCCCATCTTTAAAAAAAAATTGTTTCAGTTGTACTGGTCGACCAAGGCTCTTCCTCGATCAATCAAGCGTTTAGTTTTTTGGCTGTAACTTCGAAAATAATGCACTTAGGAGGCTCTGCCTGCGATTTTTGTGATCCTCTTTCCATGCTCTTTAAGTGCGTATAAGCACAAGTCGCCCGAAACACTTTCAATTTTTTGCCGAAATAAATTGCAAGGGGTATGTATTCCTTACCGTTTCCTTGATTTTCTATAATCGCATGTAACTTTCGAAACACCGATCGAAACCTATGATAATCATACATTTTCTTGAAGCTCTCGACGCGTACCTTAAGATAGGACTATCAGCGAAAGCCCATCTTTAAAAAAAAATTGTTTCATTTGTAGTGGTCGACCAAGGCTCTTCCTCGATTAATCAAGTTATTGGTTTTTTGGCTATAACTTCGAAAATAATGCACTTAGAAAGCTCTGCCTGCGATTTTTGTGATCCTCTTTCCATCCTCTTTAAGCGTGTATAAGCACAAGTCGCCCGAAACACTTTCCATTTTTTGCCGAAATAAATTGCACGGGGCATGTATTCCTTACCGTTTCCTTGATTTTCTATAATCGCCTGTAACTTTCGAAACACCGATCGAAACCTATGATAATCATACATTTTCTTGAAGCTTGTGACGCGTACCTCAAGTTAGGATGATCAGCGAAAGCCCTTCTTTAATAAAAAATTGTTTCAGTTGTACTGATCGACCAAGGCTCTTCCTCGATTAATCAAGTCTTTGGTTTTTTGGCTATAACTTTGAAAATAATGCACCTAGAAAGCTCTGCCTGCGATTTTTGTGATCCTCTTTCCATCCTCTTTAAGCACTTATAAGCACAAGTCGACTGAAATACTTTCCATTTTTTGCCGAAATAAATTGCAAGGGGTATGTATTCCTAGCCGTTTCCTCGATTTTCTATAATCGCCTGTAACTTTCGAAACACCGATCGAAACCTATGATAATCTTACATTTTCTTGAAGCTGTCGACGCGTACCTTAAGATAGGACTATGAGCGACAGCTCATCTTTAAAAAAAAATATTGTTTCAGTAGTAGTGGTCGACCAAGGCTCTTCCTCGATTAATCAAGTCTTTGGTTTTTTGGCTGTAACTTCGAAAGTAATGCACTTAGAAAGCTCTGCCTGCGATTTTTGTGATCCTCTTTCCATCCTCTTTTAGCATGTGTAAGCACAAGTCGACCGAAACACTTTCCATTTTTTGCCGAAATAAATTGCACGGGGCATGTATTCCTTACCGTTTCCTTGATTTTCTATAATCGCCTGTAACTTTCGAAACACCGATCGAAACCTATGATAATCATACATTTTCTTGAAGCTGGTGACGCATACCTCAAGTTAGGATGATCAGCGAAAGCCCTTCTTTAATAAAAAATTGTTTCAGTTGTACTGATCGACCAAGGCTCTTCCTCGATTAATCAAGTCTTTGGTTTTTTGGCTATAACTTTGAAAATAATGCACCTAGAAAGCTCTGCCTGCGATTTTTGTGATCCTCTTTCCATCCTCTTTAAGCACTTATAAGCACAAGTCGACTGAAACACTTTCCATTTTTTGCCGAAATAAATTGCAAGGGGTATGTATTCCTAGCCGTTTCCTCGATTTTCTATAATCGCCTGTAACTTTCGAAACACCGATCGAAACCTATGATAATCTTACATTTTCTTGAAGCTGTCGACGCGTACCTTAAGATAGGACTATGAGCGACAGCTCATCTTTAAAAAAAAATATTGTTTCAGTAGTAGTGGTCGACCAAGGCTCTTCCTCGATTAATCAAGTCTTTGGTTTTTTGGCTGTAACTTCGAAAGTAATGCACTTAGAAAGCTCTGCCTGCGATTTTTGTGATCCTCTTTCCATCCTATTTTAGCATGTGTAAGCACAAGTCGACCGAAACACTTTCCATTTTTTGCCGAAATAAATTGCACGGGGCATGTATTCCTTACCGTTTCCTTGATTTTCTATAATCGCCTGTAACTTTCGAAACACCGATCGAAAAATATGATAATCATACATTTTCTTGAAGCTGGTGACGCATACCTCAAGTTAGGATGATCAGCGAAAGCCCTTCTTTAATAAAAAATTGTTTCAGTTGTACTGATCGACCAAGGCTCTTCCTCGATTAATCAAGTCTTTGGTTTTTTGGCTATAACTTCGAAAATAATGCACTTAGAAAGCTCTGCCTGCGATTTTTGTGATCCTCTTTCCATCCTCTTTTAGCATGTGTAAGCACAAGTCGACCGAAACACTTTCCATTTTTTGCCGAAATAAATTGCACGGGGCATGTATTCCTTACCGTTTCCTTGATTTTCTATAATCGCCTGTAACTTTCGAAACACCGATCGAAACCTATGATAATCATACATTTTCTTGAAGCTTGTGACGCGTACCTCAAGTTAGGATGATCAGCGAAAGCCCTTCTTTAATAAAAAATTGTTTCAGTTGTACTGATCGACCAAGGCTCTTCCTCGATTAATCAAGTCTTTGGTTTTTGGCTATAACTTTGAAAATAATGCACCTAGAAAGCTCTGCCTGCGATTTTTGTGATCCTCTTTCCATCCTCTTTAAGCACTTATAAGCACAAGTCGACTGAAACACTTTCCATTTTTTGAAGAAATAAATTGCAAGGGGTATGTATTCCTAGCCGTTTCCTCGATTTTCTATAATCGCCTGTAACTTTCGAAACACCGATCGAAACCTATGATAATCTTACATTTTCTTGAAGCTGTCGACGCGTACCTTAAGATAGGACTATGAGCGACAGCTCATCTTTAAAAAGAAATATTGTTTCAGTAGTAGTGGTCGACCAAGGCTCTTCCTCGATTAAACAAGTCTTTGGTTTTTTGGCTGTAACTTCGAAAGTAATGCACTTAGAAAGCTCTGCCTGCGATTTTTGTGATCCTCTTTCCATCCTCTTTTAGCATGTGTAAGCACAAGTCGACCGAAACACTTTCCATTTTTTGCCGAAATAAATTGCACGGGGCATGTATTCCTTACCGTTTCCTTGATTTTCTATAATCGCCTGTAACTTTCGAAACACCGATCGAAACCTATGATAATCATACATTTTCTTGAAGCTTGTGACGCGTACCTCAAGTTAGGATGATCAGCGAAAGCCCTTCTTTAATAAAAAATTGTTTCAGTTGTACTGATCGACCAAGGCTCTTCCTCGATTAATCAAGTCTTTGGTTTTTTGGCTATAACTTCGAAAATAATACACTTAGAAAGCTCTGCCTGCGATTTTTGTGTACCTCTTTCCATCCTCTTTAAGCATGTATAAGCACAAGTCGACCGAAACACTTTCCATTTTTTGCCGAAAAAAATTGCAACGGGTATTTATTCCTTACCGTTTCCTCGATTTTCTTTAATCGCCTGTAACCTTCGAAACACCGATCGAAACCTATGATAATCATACATTTTCTTGAAGCTCTGGACGCGTACTTTAAGATAGGACTATCAGCGACAGCTCATCTTTAAAAAAAATATTGTTTCAGTAGTAGTGGTCGACCAAGGCTCTTCCTCGATTAATCAAGTGTTTGGTTTTTTGGCTGTAACTTCGAAAATAATGCACTTAGAAAGCTCTGCCTGCGATTTTTGTGATCCTCTTTCCATCCTCTTTTAGCATGTGTAAGCACAAGTCGACCGAAACACTTTCCATTTTTTGCCGAAATAAATTGCACGGGGCATGTATTCCTTACAGTTTCCTTGATTTTCTATAATCGCCTGTAACTTTCGAAACACCGATCGAAACCTATGATAATCATACATTTTCTTGAAGCTCTCGACGCGTACCTCAAGTTAGGATGATCAGCGAAAGCCCTTCTTTAATAAAAAATTGTTTCAGTTGTACTGATCGACCAAGGCTCTTCCTCGATTAATCAAGTCTTTGGTTTTTTGGCTATAACTTTGAAAATAATGCACTTAGAAAGCTCTGCCTGCGATTTTTGTGATCCTCTTTCCATGCTCTTTAAGCGTGTATAAGCACAAGTCGACCGAAACACTTTCCATTTTTTGCCGAAATAAATTGCAAGGGGTATGTATTCCTTACCGTTTCCTTGATTTTCTATAATCGCCTGTAACTTTCGAAACACCGATCGAAACCTATGATAATCATACATTTTCTTGAAGCTCTCGACGCGTACCTTAAGATAGGACTATCAGCGAAAGCCCATCTTTAAAAAAAGATTGTTTCAGTTGTAGTGGTCGACCAAGGCTCTTCCTCGATTAATCAAGTCTTTGGTTTTTTGGCTGTAACTTCGAAAATAATGCACTTAGAAAGCTCTGCCTGCGATTTTTGTGATCCTCTTTCCATCCTCTTTTAGCATGTGTAAGCACAAGTCGACCGAAACACTTTCCATTTTTTGCCGAAATAAATTGCACGGGGCATGTATTCCTTACCGTTTCCTTGATTTTCTATAATCGCCTGTAACTTTCGAAACGCCGATCGAAACTTATGATAATCATACATTTTCTTGAAGCTCTCGACGCGTACCTTAAGTTAGGATGATCAGCGAAAGCCCATCTTTAAAACAAAATTGTTTCAGTTGTACTGGTCGACCAAGGCTCTTCCTCGATTAATCAAGCGTTTGGTTTTTTGGCTGTATCTTCGAAAATAATGCACTTAGGAGGCTCTGCCTGCGATTTTTGTGATCCTCTTTCCATGCTCTTTAAGCGTGTATAAGCACAAGTCGACCGAAACACTTTCCATTTTTTGCCGAAATAAATTGCAAGGGGTATGTATTCCTAGCCGTTTCCTCGATTTTCTATAATCGCCTGTAACTTTCGAAACACCGATCGAAACCTATGATAATCATACATTTTCTTGAAGCTCTCGACGCGCACCTTAAGTTGGGATGATCAGCGAAAGCCCATCTTAAAAAAAAAATTGTTTCAGTTGTACTGGTCGACCAAGGCTCTTCCTCGATTAATCAAGCGTTTAGTTTTTTTGCTGTAACTTCGAAAATAATGCACTTAGGAGGCTCTGCCTGCGATTTTTGTGATCCTCTTTCCATGCTCTTTAAGTGCGTATAAGCACAAGTCGCCCGAAATACTTTCAATTTTTTGCCGAAATAAATTGCAAGGGGTATGTATTCCTTACCGTTTCCTCGATTTTCTATAATCGCCTGTAACTTTCGAAACACCGATCGAAACCTATGATAATCTTACATTTTCTTGAAGCTGTCGACGCGTACCTTAAGATAGGACTATGAGCGACAGCTCATCTTTAAAAAAAAATATTGTTTCAGTAGTAGTGGTTGACCAAGGCTCTTCCTCGATTAATCAAGTCTTTGGTTTTTTGGCTGTAACTTCGAAAGTAATGCACTTAGAAAGCTCTGCCTGCGATTTTTGTGATCCTCTTTCCATCCTCTTTTAGCATGTGTAAGCACAGGTCGACCGAAACACTTTCCATTTTTTGCCGAAATAAATTGCAAGGGGTATGTATTCCTAGCCGTTTCCTCGATTTTCTATAATCGCCTGTAACTTTCGAAACACCGATCGAAACCTATGATAATCATACATTTTCTTGAAGCGCTCGACGCGTACCTTAAGATAGGACTATCAGCGAAAGCCCATCTTTAAAAAAAGATTGTTTCAGTTGTAGTGGTCGACCAAGGCTCTTCCTCGATTAATCAAGTCTTTGGTTTTTTGGCTGTAACTTCGAAAATAATGCACTTAGAAAGCTCTGCCTGCGATTTTTGTGATCCTCTTTCCATCCTCTTTTAGCATGTGTAAGCACAAGTCGACCGAAACACTTTCCATTTTTTGCCGAAATAAATTGCACGGGGCATGTATTCCTTACCGTTTCCTTGATTTTCTATAATCGCCTGTAACTTTCGAAACGCCGATCGAAACTTATGATAATCATACATTTTCTTGAAGCTCTCGACGCGTACCTTAAGTTAGGATGATCAGCGAAAGCCCATCTTTAAAACAAAATTGTTTCAGTTGTACTGGTCGACCAAGGCTCTTCCTCGATTAATCAAGCGTTTGGTTTTTTGGCTGTATCTTCGAAAATAATGCACTTAGGAGGCTCTGCCTGCGATTTTTGTGATCCTCTTTCCATGCTCTTTAAGCGTGTATAAGCACAAGTCGACCGAAACACTTTCCATTTTTTGCCGAAATAAATTGCAAGGGGTATGTATTCCTAGCCGTTTCCTCGATTTTCTATAATCGCCTGTAACTTTCGAAACACCGATCGAAACCTATGATAATCATACATTTTCTTGAAGCTCTCGACGCGCACCTTAAGTTGGGATGATCAGCGAAAGCCCATCTTAAAAAAAAAATTGTTTCAGTTGTACTGGTCGACCAAGGCTCTTCCTCGATTAATCAAGCGTTTAGTTTTTTTGCTGTAACTTCGAAAATAATGCACTTAGGAGGCTCTGCCTGCGATTTTTGTGATCCTCTTTCCATGCTCTTTAAGTGCGTATAAGCACAAGTCGCCCGAAATACTTTCAATTTTTTGCCGAAATAAATTGCAAGGGGTATGTATTCCTTACCGTTTCCTCGATTTTCTATAATCGCCTGTAACTTTCGAAACACCGATCGAAACCTATGATAATCTTACATTTTCTTGAAGCTGTCGACGCGTACCTTAAGATAGGACTATGAGCGACAGCTCATCTTTAAAAAAAAATATTGTTTCAGTAGTAGTGGTCGACCAAGGCTCTTCCTCGATTAATCAAGTCTTTGGTTTTTTGGCTGTAACTTCGAAAGTAATGCACTTAGAAAGCTCTGCCTGCGATTTTTGTGATCCTCTTTCCATCCTCTTTTAGCATGTGTAAGCACAGGTCGACCGAAACACTTTCCATTTTTTGCCGAAATAAATTGCAAGGGGTATGTATTCCTAGCCGTTTCCTCGATTTTCTATAATCGCCTGTAACTTTCGAAACACCGATCGAAACCTATGATAATCATACATTTTCTTGAAGCGCTCGACGCGTACCTTAAGATAGGACTATCAGCGAAAGCCCATCTTTAAAAAAAGATTGTTTCAGTTGTAGTGGTCGACCAAGGCTCTTCCTCGATTAATCAAGTCTTTGGTTTTTTGGCTTTAACTTCGAAAATAATGCACTTAGAAAGCTCTGCCTGCGATTTTTGTGTACCTCTTTCCATCCTCTTTAAGCATGTATAAGCACAAGTCGACCGAAACACTTTCCATTTTTTGCCGAAATAAATTGCAAGGGGTATGTATTCCTTGCCGTTTCCTCGATTTTCTATAATCGCCTGTAACTTTCGAAACGCCGATCGAAACCTATGATAATCTTACATTTTCTTGAAGCTGTCGACGCGTACCTTAAGATAGGACTATGAGCGACAGCTCATCTTTAAAAAAAAATATTGTTTCAGTAGTAGTGGTCGACCAAGTCTCTTCCTCGATTAATCAAGTCTTTGGTTTTTTGGCTGTAACTTCGAAAATAATGCACTTAGAAAGCTCTGCCTGCGATTTTTGTGATCCTCTTTCCATCCTCTTTTAGCATGTGTAAGCACAAGTCGACCGAAACACTTTCCATTTTTTGCCGAAATAAATTGCACGGGGCATGTATTCCTTACAGTTTCCTTGATTTTCTATAATCGCCTGTAACTTTCGAAACACCGATCGAAACCTATGATAATCATACATTTTCTTGAAGCTCTCGACGCGTACCTCAAGTTAGGATGATCAGCGAAAGCCCTTCTTTAATAAAAAATTGTTTCAGTTGTACTGATCGACCAAGGCTCTTCCTCGATTAATCAAGTCTTTGGTTTTTTGGCTATAACTTCGAAAATAATGCACTTAGAAAGCTCTGCCTCCGATTTTTGTGTACCTCTTTCGATCCTCTTTAAGCATGTATAATCACAAGTCGACCGAAACACTTTCCATATTTTGCCGAAATAAGTTGCAAGGGGTATTTATTTCTTACCGCTTCCTCGATTTTCTTTAATCGCCTGTAACTTTCGAAACACCGATCGAAACCTATGATAATAATACATTTTCTTGAAGCTCTGGACGCGTACCTTAAGATAGGACTATCAGCGACAGCTCATCTTTAAAAAAAATATTGTTTCAGTAGTAGTGGTCGACCAAGGCTCTTCCTCGATTAATCAAGTCTTTGGTTTTTTGGCTATAACTTTGAAAATAATGCACTTAGAAAGCTCTGCCTGCGATTTTTGTGATCCTCTTTCCATGCTCTTTAAGCGTGTATAAGCACAAGTCGACCGAAACACTTTCCATTTTTTGCCGAAATAAATTGCAAGGGGTATGTATTCCTTACCGTTTCCTTGATTTTCTATAATCGCCTGTAACTTTCGAAACACCGATCGAAACCTATGATAATCATACATTTTCTTGAAGCTCTCGACGCGTACCTTAAGATAGGACTATCAGCGAAAGCCCATCTTTAAAAAAAGATTGTTTCAGTTGTAGTGGTCGACCAAGGCTCTTCCTCGATTAATCAAGTCTTTGGTTTTTTGGCTTTAACTTCGAAAATAATGCACTTAGAAAGCTCTGCCTGCGATTTTTGTGATCCTCTTTCCATCCTCTTTTAGCATGTGTAAGCACAAGTCGACCGAAACACTTTCCATTTTTTGCCGAAATAAATTGCACGGGGCATGTATTCCTTACCGTTTCCTTGATTTTCTATAATCGCCTGTAACTTTCGAAACACCGATCGAAACCTATGATAATCATACATTTTCTTGAAGCTTGTGACGCGTACCTCAAGTTAGGATGATCAGCGACAGCCCTTCTTTAATAAAAAATTGTTTCAGTTGTACTGATCGACCAAGGCTCTTCCTCGATTAATCAAGTCTTTGGTTTTTGGCTATAACTTTGAAAATAATGCACCTAGAAAGCTCTGCCTGCGATTTTTGTGATCCTCTTTCCATCCTCTTTAAGCACTTATAAGCACAAGTCGACTGAAACACTTTCCATTTTTTGAAGAAATAAATTGCAAGGGGTATGTATTCCTAGCCGTTTCCTCGATTTTTTATAATCGCCTGTAACTTTCGAAACACCGATCGAAACCTATGATAATCTTACATTTTCTTGAAGCTGTCGACGCGTACCTTAAGATAGGACTATGAGCGACAGCTCATCTTTAAAAAGAAATATTGTTTCAGTAGTAGTGGTCGACCAAGGCTCTTCCTCGATTAATCAAGTCTTTGGTTTTTTGGCTGTAACTTCGAAAGTAATGCACTTAGAAAGCTCTGCCTGCGATTTTTGTGATCCTCTTTCCATCCTCTCTTAGCATGTGTAAGCACAAGTCGACCGAAACACTTTCCATTTTTTGCCGAAATAAATTGCACGGGGCATGTATTCCTTACCGTTTCCTTGATTTTCTATAATCGCCTGTAACTTTCGAAACACCGATGGAAACCTATGATAATCATACATTTTCTTGAAGCTTGTGACGCGTACCTCAAGTTAGGATGATCAGCGAAAGCCCTTCTTTAATAAAAAATTGTTTCAGTTGTACTGATCGACCAAGGCTCTTCCTCGATTAATCAAGTCTTTGGTTTTTTGGCTATAACTTCGAAAATAATACACTTAGAAAGCTCTGCCTGCGATTTTTGTGTACCTCTTTCCATCCTCTTTTAGCATGTGTAAGCACAGGTCGACCGAAACACTTTCCATTTTTTGCCGAAATAAATTGCACGGGGCATGTATTCCTTACCGTTTCCTTGATTTTCTATAATCGCCTGTAACTTTTGAAACACCGATCGAAACCTATGATAATCATACATTTTCTTGAAGCTTGTGACGCGTACCTCAAGTTAGGATGATCAGCGAAAGCCCTTCTTTAATAAAAAATTGTTTCAGTTGTACTGATCGACCAAGGCTCTTCCTCGATTAATCAAGTCTTTGGTTTTTTGGCTATAACTTCGAAAATAATGCACTTAGAAAGCTCTGCCTCCGATTTTTGTGTACCTCTTTCGATCCTCTTTAAGCATGTATAATCACAAGTCGACCGAAACACTTTCCATATTTTGCCGAAATAAGTTGCAAGGGGTATTTATTTCTTACCGCTTCCTCGATTTTCTTTAATCGCCTGTAACTTTCGAAACACCGATCGAAACCTATGATAATCATACATTTTCTTGAAGCTCTGGACGCGTACCTTAAGATAGGACTATCAGCGACAGCTCATCTTTAAAAAAAATATTGTTTCAGTAGTAGTGGTCGACCAAGGCTCTTCGTCGATTAATCAAGTCTTTGGTTTTTTGGCTATAACTTTGAAAATAATGCACTTAGAAAGCTCTGCCTGCGATTTTTGTGATCCTCTTTCCATGCTCTTTAAGCGTGTATAAGCACAAGTCGACCGAAACACTTTCCATTTTTTGCCGAAATAAATTGCAAGGGGTATGTATTCCTTACCGTTTCCTTGATTTTCTATAATCGCCTGTAACTTTCGAAACACCGATCGAAACCTATGATAATCATACATTTTCTTGAAGCTCTCGACGCGTACCTTAAGATAGGACTATCAGCGAAAGCCCATCTTTAAAAAAAGATTGTTTCAGTTGTAGTGGTCGACCAAGGCTCTTCCTCGATTAATCAAGTCTTTGGTTTTTTGGCTTTAACTTCGAAAATAATGCACTTAGAAAGCTCTGCCTGCGATTTTTGTGATCCTCTTTCCATCCTCTTTTAGCACGTGTAAGCACAAGTCGACCGAAACACTTTCCATTTTTTGCCGAAATAAATTGCACGGGGCATGTATTCCTTACCGTTTCCTTGATTTTCTATAATCGCCTGTAACTTTCGAAACGCCGATCGAAACTTATGATAATCATACATTTTCTTGAAGCTCTCGACGCGTACCTTAAGTTAGGATGATCAGCGAAAGCCCATCTTTAAAACAAAATTGTTTCAGTTGTACTGGTCGACCAAGGCTCTTCCTCGATTAATCAAGCGTTTGGTTTTTTGGCTGTATCTTCGAAAATAATGCACTTAGGAGGCTCTGCCTGCGATTTTTGTGATCCTCTTTCCATGCTCTTTAAGCGTGTATAAGCACAAGTCGACCGAAACACTTTCCATTTTTTGCCGAAATAAATTGCAAGGGGTATGTATTCCTTACCGTTTCCTCGATTTTCTTTAATCGCCTGTAACTTTCGAAACACCGATCGAAACCTATGATAATCATACATTTTCTTGAAGCTCTGGACGCGTACCTTAAGACAGGACTATCAGCGACAGCTCATCTTTAAAAAAAATATTGTTTCAGTAGTAGTGGTCGACCAAGGCTCTTCCTCGATTAATCAAGTCTTTGGTTTTTTGGCTATAACATTGAAAATAATGCACTTAGAAAGCTCTGCCTGCGATTTTTGTGATCCTCTTTCCATCCTCTTTAAGCACTTATAAGCACAAGTCGACTGAAACACTTTCCATTTTTTGCCGAAATAAATTGCAAGGGGTATGCATTCCTAGCCGTTTCCTCGATTTTCTATAATCGCCTGTAACTTTCGAAACACCGATCGAAACCTATGATAATCATACATTTTCTTGAAGCTTTGGACGCGTACCTTAAGATAGGACTATGAGCGACAGCTCATCTTTAAAAAAAAATATTGTTTCAGTAGTAGTGGTCGACCAAGGCTCTTCGTCGATTAATCAAGTCTTTGGTTTTTTTACTGTAGCTTCGAAAATAATGCACTTAGAAAGCTCTGCCTGCGATTTTTGTGATCCTCTTTCCATCCTCTTTTAGCATGTGTAAGCACAAGTCGACCGAAACACTTCCCATTTTTGCCGAAATAAATTGCACGGGGCATGTATTCCTTACCGTTTCCTTGATTTTCTATAATCGCCTGTAACTTTCGAAACACCGATCGAAACCTATGATAATCATACATTTTCTTGAAGCTCTCGACGCGTACCTCAAGTTAGGATAATCAGCGAAAGCCCTTCTTTAATAAAAAATTGTTTCAGTTGTACTGGTCGACCAAGGCTCTTCCTCGATTAATCAAGCGTTTGGTTTTTTGGCTGTATCTTCGAAAATAATGCACCTAGGAGGCTCTGCCTGCGATTTTTGTGATCCTCTTTCCATGCTCTTTAAGCGTGTATAAGCACAAGTCGACCGAAACACTTTCCATTTTTTGCCGAAATAAATTGCAAGGGTTATGTATTCCTTACCGTTTCCTTGATTTTCTATAATCGCCTGTAACTTTCGAAACACCGATCGAAACCTATGATAATCTTACATTTTCTTGAAGCTGTCGAGGCGTACCTTAAGATAGGACTATGAGCGACAGCTCATCTTTAAAAAAAATATTGTTCCAGTAGTAGTGGTCGACCAAGGCTCTTCCTCGATTAATCAAGTCTTTGGTTTTTTGGCTATAACTTTGAAAATAATGCACTTAGAAAGCTCTGCCTGCGATTTTTGTGATCCTCTTTCCATCCTCTTTAACCACTTATAAGCAGAAGTCGACTGAAACACTTTCCATTTTTTGCCGAAATAAATTGCAAGGGGTATGTATTCCTAGCCGTTTCCTCGATTTTCTATAATCGCCTGTAACTTTCGAAACACCGATCGAAACCTATGATAATCATACATTTTCTTGAAGCGCTCGACGCGTACCTTAAGATAGGACTATCAGCGAAAGCCCATCTTTAAAAAAAGATTGTTTCAGTTGTAGTGGTCGACCAAGGCTCTTCCTCGATTAATCAAGTCTTTGGTTTTTTGGCTTTAACTTCGAAAATAATGCACTTAGAAAGCTCTGCCTGCGATTTTTGTGTACCTCTTTCCATCCTCTTTAAGCATGTATAAGCACAAGTCAACCGAAACACTTTCCATTTTTTGCCGAAATAAATTGCAAGGGGTATGTATTCCTTGCCGTTTCCTCGATTTTCTATAATCGCCTGTAACTTTCGAAACGCCGATCGAAACCTATGATAATCTTACATTTTCTTGAAGCTGTCGACGCGTACCTTAAGATAGGACTATGAGCGACAGCTCATCTTTAAAAAAAAATATTGTTTCAGTAGTAGTGGTCGACCAAGTCTCTTCCTCGATTAATCAAGTCTTTGGTTTTTTGGCTGTAACTTCGAAAATAATGCACTTAGAAAGCTCTGCCTGCGATTTTTGTGATCCTCTTTCCATCCTCTTTTAGCATGTGTAAGCACAAGTCGACAGAAACACTTTCCATTTTTTGCCGAAATAAATTGCACGGGGCATGTATTCCTTACAGTTTCCTTGATTTTCTATAATCGCCTGTAACTTTCGAAACACCGATCGAAACCTATGATAATCATACATTTTCTTGAAGCTCTCGACGCGTACCTCAAGTTAGGATGATCAGCGAAAGCCCTTCTTTAATAAAAAATTGTTTCAGTTGTACTGATCGACCAAGGCTCTTCCTCGATTAATCAAGTCTTTGGTTTTTTGGCTATAACTTCGAAAATAATGCACTTAGAAAGCTCTGCCTCCGATTTTTGTGTACCTCTTTCGATCCTCTTTAAGCATGTATAATCACAAGTCGACCGAAACACTTTCCATATTTTGCCGAAATAAGTTGCAAGGGGTATTTATTTCTTACCGCTTCCTCGATTTTCTTTAATCGCCTGTAACTTTCGAAACACCGATCGAAACCTATGATAATCATACATTTTCTTGAAGCTCTGGACGCGTACCTTAAGATAGGACTATCAGCGACAGCTCATCTTTAAAAAAAATATTGTTTCAGTAGTAGTGGTCGACCAAGGCTCTTCGTCGATTAATCAAGTCTTTGGTTTTTTGGCTATAACTTTGAAAATAATGCACTTAGAAAGCTCTGCCTGCGATTTTTGTGATCCTCTTTCCATGCTCTTTAAGCGTGTATAAGCACAAGTCGACCGAAACACTTTCCATTTTTTGCCGAAATAAATTGCAAGGGGTATGTATTCCTTACCGTTTCCTTGATTTTCTATAATCGCCTGTAGCTTTCGAAACACCGATCGAAACCTATGATAATCATACATTTTCTTGAAGCTCTCGACGCGTACCTTAAGATAGGACTATCAGCGAAAGCCCATCTTTAAAAAAAGATTGTTTCAGTTGTAGTGGTCGACCAAGGCTCTTCCTCGATTAATCAAGTCTTTGGTTTTTTGGCTTTAACTTCGAAAATAATGCACTTAGAAAGCTCTGCCTGCGATTTTTGTGATCCTCTTTCCATCCTCTTTTAGCATGTGTAAGCACAAGTCGACCGAAACACTTTCCATTTTTTGCCGAAATAAATTGCACGGGGCATGTATTCCTTACCGTTTCCTTGATTTTCTATAATCGCCTGTAACTTTCGAAACACCGATCGAAACCTATGATAATCATACATTTTCTTGAAGCTTGTGACGCGTACCTCAAGTTAGGATGATCAGCGAAAGCCCTTCTTTAATAAAAAATTGTTTCAGTTGTACTGATCGACCAAGGCTCTTCCTCGATTAATCAAGTCTTTGGTTTTTGGCTATAACTTTGAAAATAATGCACCTAGAAAGCTCTGCCTGCGATTTTTGTGATCCTCTTTCCATCCTCTTTAAGCACTTATAAGCACAAGTCGACTGAAACACTTTCCATTTTTTGAAGAAATAAATTGCAAGGGGTATGTATTCCTAGCCGTTTCCTCGATTTTATATAATCGCCTGTAACTTTCGAAACACCGATCGAAACCTATGATAATCTTACATTTTCTTGAAGCTGTCGACGCGTACCTTAAGATAGGACTATGAGCGACAGCTCATCTTTAAAAAGAAATATTGTTTCAGTAGTAGTGGTCGACCAAGGCTCTTCCTCGATTAATCAAGTCTTTGGTTTTTTGGCTGTAACTTCGAAAGTAATGCACTTAGAAAGCTCTGCCTGCGATTTTTGTGATCCTCTTTCCATCCTCTTTAAGCATGTATAATCACAAGTCGACCGAAACACTTTCCATATTTTGCCGAAATAAGTTGCAAGGGGTATTTATTTCTTACCGCTTCCTCGATTTTCTTTAATCGCCTGTAACTTTCGAAACACCGATCGAAACCTATGATAATCATACATTTTCTTGAAGCTCTGGACGCGTACCTTAAGATAGGACTATCAGCGACAGCTCATCTTTAAAAAAAATATTGTTTCAGTAGTAGTGGTCGACCAAGGCTCTTCGTCGATTAATCAAGTCTTTGGTTTTTTGGCTATAACTTTGAAAATAATGCACTTAGAAAGCTCTGCCTGCGATTTTTGTGATCCTCTTTCCATGCTCTTTAAGCGTGTATAAGCACAAGTCGACCGAAACACTTTCCATTTTTTGCCGAAATAAATTGCAAGGGGTATGTATTCCTTACCGTTTCCTTGATTTTCTATAATCGCCTGTAGCTTTCGAAACACCGATCGAAACCTATGATAATCATACATTTTCTTGAAGCTCTCGACGCGTACCTTAAGATAGGACTATCAGCGAAAGCCCATCTTTAAAAAAAGATTGTTTCAGTTGTAGTGGTCGACCAAGGCTCTTCCTCGATTAATCAAGTCTTTGGTTTTTTGGCTTTAACTTCGAAAATAATGCACTTAGAAAGCTCTGCCTGCGATTTTTGTGATCCTCTTTCCATCCTCTTTTAGCATGTGTAAGCACAAGTCGACCGAAACACTTTCCATTTTTTGCCGAAATAAATTGCACGGGGCATGTATTCCTTACCGTTTCCTTGATTTTCTATAATCGCCTGTAACTTTCGAAACACCGATCGAAACCTATGATAATCATACATTTTCTTGAAGCTTGTGACGCGTACCTCAAGTTAGGATGATCAGCGAAAGCCCTTCTTTAATAAAAAATTGTTTCAGTTGTACTGATCGACCAAGGCTCTTCCTCGATTAATCAAGTCTTTGGTTTTTGGCTATAACTTTGAAAATAATGCACCTAGAAAGCTCTGCCTGCGATTTTTGTGATCCTCTTTCCATCCTCTTTAAGCACTTATAAGCACAAGTCGACTGAAACACTTTCCATTTTTTGAAGAAATAAATTGCAAGGGGTATGTATTCCTAGCCGTTTCCTCGATTTTATATAATCGCCTGTAACTTTCGAAACACCGATCGAAACCTATGATAATCTTACATTTTCTTGAAGCTGTCGACGCGTACCTTAAGATAGGACTATGAGCGACAGCTCATCTTTAAAAAGAAATATTGTTTCAGTAGTAGTGGTCGACCAAGGCTCTTCCTCGATTAATCAAGTCTTTGGTTTTTTGGCTGTAACTTCGAAAGTAATGCACTTAGAAAGCTCTGCCTGCGATTTTTGTGATCCTCTTTCCATCCTCTTTAAGCATGTGTAAGCACAAGTCGACCGAAACACTTTCCATTTTTTGCCGAAAAAAATTGCAACGGGTATTTATTCCTTACCGTTTCCTCGATTTTCTTTAATCGCCTGTAACCTTCGAAACACCGATCGAAACCTATGATAATCATACATTTTCTTGAAGCTTGTGACGCGTACCTCAAGATAGGACTATCAGCGACAGCTCATCTTTAAAAAAAATATTGTTTCAGTAGTAGTGGTCGACCAAGGCTCTTCCTCGATTAATCAAGTCTTTGGTTTTTTGGCTATAACTTTGAAAATAATGCACTTAGAAAGCTCTGCCTGCGATTTTTGTGATCCTCTTTCCATCCTCTTTAAGCACATATGAGCACAAGTCGACTGAAACACTTTCCATTTTTTGCCGAAATAAATTGCAAGGGGTATGTATTCCTTGCCGTTTCCTCGATTTTCTATAATCGCCTGTAACTTTCGAAACGCCGATCGAAACCTATGATAATCATACATTTTCTTGAAGCTCTCGACGCGTACCTTAAGTTAGGATGATCAGCGAAAGCCCATCTTTAAAAAAAAATTGTTTCAGTTGTACTGGTCGACCAAGGCTCTTCCTCGATCAATCAAGCGTTTAGTTTTTTGGCTGTAACTTCGAAAATAATGCACTTAGGAGGCTCTGCCTGCGATTTTTGTGATCCTCTTTCCATGCTCTTTAAGTGCGTATAAGCACAAGTCGCCCGAAACACTTTCAATTTTTTGCCGAAATAAATTGCAAGGGGTATGTATTCCTTACCGTTTCCTTGATTTTCTATAATCGCATGTAACTTTCGAAACACCGATCGAAACCTATGATAATCATACATTTTCTTGAAGCTCTCGACGCGTACCTTAAGATAGGACTATCAGCGAAAGCCCATCTTTAAAAAAAAATTGTTTCATTTGTAGTGGTCGACCAAGGCTCTTCCTCGATTAATCAAGTTATTGGTTTTTTGGCTATAACTTCGAAAATAATGCACTTAGAAAGCTCTGCCTGCGATTTTTGTGATCCTCTTTCCATCCTCTTTAAGCGTGTATAAGCACAAGTCGCCCGAAACACTTTCCATTTTTTGCCGAAATAAATTGCACGGGGCATGTATTCCTTACCGTTTCCTTGATTTTCTATAATCGCCTGTAACTTTCGAAACACCGATCGAAACCTATGATAATCATACATTTTCTTGAAGCTTGTGACGCGTACCTCAAGTTAGGATGATCAGCGAAAGCCCTTCTTTAATAAAAAATTGTTTCAGTTGTACTGATCGACCAAGGCTCTTCCTCGATTAATCAAGTCTTTGGTTTTTTGGCTATAACTTTGAAAATAATGCACCTAGAAAGCTCTGCCTGCGATTTTTGTGATCCTCTTTCCATCCTCTTTAAGCACTTATAAGCACAAGTCGACTGAAACACTTTCCATTTTTTGCCGAAATAAATTGCAAGGGGTATGTATTCCTAGCCGTTTCCTCGATTTTCTATAATCGCCTGTAACTTTCGAAACACCGATCGAAACCTATGATAATCTTACATTTTCTTGAAGCTGTCGACGCGTACCTTAAGATAGGACTATGAGCGACAGCTCATCTTTAAAAAAAAATATTGTTTCAGTAGTAGTGGTCGACCAAGGCTCTTCCTCGATTAATCAAGTCTTTGGTTTTTTGGCTGTAACTTCGAAAGTAATGCACTTAGAAAGCTCTGCCTGCGATTTTTGTGATCCTCTTTCCATCCTCTTTTAGCATGTGTAAGCACAAGTCGACCGAAACACTTTCCATTTTTTGCCGAAATAAATTGCACGGGGCATGTATTCCTTACCGTTTCCTTGATTTTCTATAATCGCCTGTAACTTTCGAAACACCGATCGAAACCTATGATAATCATACATTTTCTTGAAGCTGGTGACGCATACCTCAAGTTAGGATGATCAGCGAAAGCCCTTCTTTAATAAAAAATTGTTTCAGTTGTACTGATCGACCAAGGCTCTTCCTCGATTAATCAAGTCTTTGGTTTTTTGGCTATAACTTTGAAAATAATGCACCTAGAAAGCTCTGCCTGCGATTTTTGTGATCCTCTTTCCATCCTCTTTAAGCACTTATAAGCACAAGTCGACTGAAACACTTTCCATTTTTTGCCGAAATAAATTGCAAGGGGTATGTATTCCTAGCCGTTTCCTCGATTTTCTATAATCGCCTGTAACTTTCGAAACACCGATCGAAACCTATGATAATCTTACATTTTCTTGAAGCTGTCGACGCGTACCTTAAGATAGGACTATGAGCGACAGCTCATCTTTAAAAAAAAATATTGTTTCAGTAGTAGTGGTCGACCAAGGCTCTTCCTCGATTAATCAAGTCTTTGGTTTTTTGGCTGTAACTTCGAAAGTAATGCACTTAGAAAGCTCTGCCTGCGATTTTTGTGATCCTCTTTCCATCCTATTTTAGCATGTGTAAGCACAAGTCGACCGAAACACTTTCCATTTTTTGCCGAAATAAATTGCACGGGGCATGTATTCCTTACCGTTTCCTTGATTTTCTATAATCGCCTGTAACTTTCGAAACACCGATCGAAAAATATGATAATCATACATTTTCTTGAAGCTGGTGACGCATACCTCAAGTTAGGATGATCAGCGAAAGCCCTTCTTTAATAAAAAATTGTTTCAGTTGTACTGATCGACCAAGGCTCTTCCTCGATTAATCAAGTCTTTGGTTTTTTGGCTATAACTTCGAAAATAATGCACTTAGAAAGCTCTGCCTGCGATTTTTGTGATCCTCTTTCCATCCTCTTTTAGCATGTGTAAGCACAAGTCGACCGAAACACTTTCCATTTTTTGCCGAAATAAATTGCACGGGGCATGTATTCCTTACCGTTTCCTTGATTTTCTATAATCGCCTGTAACTTTCGAAACACCGATCGAAACCTATGATAATCATACATTTTCTTGAAGCTTGTGACGCGTACCTCAAGTTAGGATGATCAGCGAAAGCCCTTCTTTAATAAAAAATTGTTTCAGTTGTACTGATCGACCAAGGCTCTTCCTCGATTAATCAAGTCTTTGGTTTTTGGCTATAACTTTGAAAATAATGCACCTAGAAAGCTCTGCCTGCGATTTTTGTGATCCTCTTTCCATCCTCTTTAAGCACTTATAAGCACAAGTCGACTGAAACACTTTCCATTTTTTGAAGAAATAAATTGCAAGGGGTATGTATTCCTAGCCGTTTCCTCGATTTTCTATAATCGCCTGTAACTTTCGAAACACCGATCGAAACCTATGATAATCTTACATTTTCTTGAAGCTGTCGACGCGTACCTTAAGATAGGACTATGAGCGACAGCTCATCTTTAAAAAGAAATATTGTTTCAGTAGTAGTGGTCGACCAAGGCTCTTCCTCGATTAAACAAGTCTTTGGTTTTTTGGCTGTAACTTCGAAAGTAATGCACTTAGAAAGCTCTGCCTGCGATTTTTGTGATCCTCTTTCCATCCTCTTTTAGCATGTGTAAGCACAAGTCGACCGAAACACTTTCCATTTTTTGCCGAAATAAATTGCACGGGGCATGTATTCCTTACCGTTTCCTTGATTTTCTATAATCGCCTGTAACTTTCGAAACACCGATCGAAACCTATGATAATCATACATTTTCTTGAAGCTTGTGACGCGTACCTCAAGTTAGGATGATCAGCGAAAGCCCTTCTTTAATAAAAAATTGTTTCAGTTGTACTGATCGACCAAGGCTCTTCCTCGATTAATCAAGTCTTTGGTTTTTTGGCTATAACTTCGAAAATAATACACTTAGAAAGCTCTGCCTGCGATTTTTGTGTACCTCTTTCCATCCTCTTTAAGCATGTATAAGCACAAGTCGACCGAAACACTTTCCATTTTTTGCCGAAAAAAATTGCAACGGGTATTTATTCCTTACCGTTTCCTCGATTTTCTTTAATCGCCTGTAACCTTCGAAACACCGATCGAAACCTATGATAATCATACATTTTCTTGAAGCTCTGGACGCGTACTTTAAGATAGGACTATCAGCGACAGCTCATCTTTAAAAAAAATATTGTTTCAGTAGTAGTGGTCGACCAAGGCTCTTCCTCGATTAATCAAGTCTTTGGTTTTTTGGCTATAACTTTGAAAATAATGCACTTAGAAAGCTCTGCCTGCGATTTTTGTGATCCTCTTTCCATCCTCTTTAAGCACATATGAGCACAAGTCGACTGAAACACTTTCCATTTTTTGCCGAAATAAATTGCAAGGGGTATGTATTCCTTGCCGTTTCCTCGATTTTCTATAATCGCCTGTAACTTTCGAAACGCCGATCGAAACCTATGATAATCATACATTTTCTTGAAGCTCTCGACGCGTACCTTAAGTTAGGATGATCAGCGAAAGCCCATCTTTAAAAAAAAATTGTTTCAGTTGTACTGGTCGACCAAGGCTCTTCCTCGATCAATCAAGCGTTTAGTTTTTTGGCTGTAACTTCGAAAATAATGCACTTAGGAGGCTCTGCCTGCGATTTTTGTGATCCTCTTTCCATGCTCTTTAAGTGCGTATAAGCACAAGTCGCCCGAAACACTTTCAATTTTTTGCCGAAATAAATTGCAAGGGGTATGTATTCCTTACCGTTTCCTTGATTTTCTATAATCGCATGTAACTTTCGAAACACCGATCGAAACCTATGATAATCATACATTTTCTTGAAGCTCTCGACGCGTACCTTAAGATAGGACTATCAGCGAAAGCCCATCTTTAAAAAAAAATTGTTTCATTTGTAGTGGTCGACCAAGGCTCTTCCTCGTTTAATCAAGTTATTGGTTTTTTGGCTATAACTTCGAAAATAATGCACTTAGAAAGCTCTGCCTGCGATTTTTGTGATCCTCTTTCCATCCTCTTTAAGCGTGTATAAGCACAAGTCGCCCGAAACACTTTCCATTTTTTGCCGAAATAAATTGCACGGGGCATGTATTCCTTACCGTTTCCTTGATTTTCTATAATCGCCTGTAACTTTCGAAACACCGATCGAAACCTATGATAATCATACATTTTCTTGAAGCTTGTGACGCGTACCTCAAGTTAGGATGATCAGCGAAAGCCCTTCTTTAATAAAAAATTGTTTCAGTTGTACTGATCGACCAAGGCTCTTCCTCGATTAATCAAGTCTTTGGTTTTTTGGCTATAACTTTGAAAATAATGCACCTAGAAAGCTCTGCCTGCGATTTTTGTGATCCTCTTTCCATCCTCTTTAAGCACTTATAAGCACAAGTCGACTGAAACACTTTCCATTTTTTGCCGAAATAAATTGCAAGGGGTATGTATTCCTAGCCGTTTCCTCGATTTTCTATAATCGCCTGTAACTTTCGAAACACCGATCGAAATATATGATAATCTTACATTTTCTTGAAGCTGTCGACGCGTACCTTAAGATAGGACTATGAGCGACAGCTCATCTTTAAAAAAAAATATTGTTTCAGTAGTAGTGGTCGACCAAGGCTCTTCCTCGATTAATCAAGTCTTTGGTTTTTTGGCTGTAACTTCGAAAGTAATGCACTTAGAAAGCTCTGCCTGCGATTTTTGTGATCCTCTTTCCATCCT
Source organism: Anoplius nigerrimus (assembly GCA_914767735.1). Taxonomy (NCBI): domain Eukaryota; kingdom Metazoa; phylum Arthropoda; class Insecta; order Hymenoptera; family Pompilidae; genus Anoplius; species Anoplius nigerrimus. Next base: position 298,806 of record CAJZBX010000759.1, read on the forward strand.
CTTTTAGCATGTGTAAGCACAAGTCGACCGAAACACTTTCCATTTTTTGCCGAAATAAATTGCACGGGGCATGTATTCCTTACCGTTTCCTTGATTTTCTATAATCGCCTGTAACTTTCGAAACACCGATCGAAACCTATGATAATCATACATTTTCTTGAAGCTGGTGACGCATACCTCAAGTTAGGATGATCAGCGAAAGCCCTTCTTTAATAAAAAATTGTTTCAGTTGTACTGATCGACCAAGGCTCTTCCTCGATTAATCAAGTCTTTGGTTTTTTGGCTATAACTTTGAAAATAATGCACCTAGAAAGCTCTGCCTGCGATTTTTGTGATCCTCTTTCCATCCTCTTTAAGCACTTATAAGCACAAGTCGACTGAAACACTTTCCATTTTTTGCCGAAATAAATTGCAAGGGGTATGTATTCCTAGCCGTTTCCTCGATTTTCTATAATCGCCTGTAACTTTCGAAACACCGATCGAAACCTATGATAATCTTACATTTTCTTGAAGCTGTCGACGCGTACCTTAAGATAGGACTATGAGCGACAGCTCATCTTTAAAAAAAAATATTGTTTCAGTAGTAGTGGTCGACCAAGTCTCTTCCTCGATTAATCAAGTGTTTGGTTTTTTGGCTGTAACTTCGAAAATAATGCACTTAGAAAGCTCTGCCTGCGATTTTTGTGATCCTCTTTCCATCCTCTTTTAGCATGTGTAAGCACAAGTCGACCGAAACACTTTCCATTTTTTGCCGAAATAAATTGCACGGGGCATGTATTCCTTACAGTTTCCTTGATTTTCTATAATCGCCTGTAACTTTCGAAACACCGATCGAAACCTATGATAATCATACATTTTCTTGAAGCTCTCGACGCGTACCTCAAGTTAGGATGATCAGCGAAAGCCCTTCTTTAATAAAAAATTGTTTCAGTTGTACTGATCGACCAAGGCTCTTCCTCGATTAATCAAGTCTTTGGTTTTTTGGCTATAACTTTGAAAATAATGCACTTAGAAAGCTCTGCCTGCGATTTTTGTGATCCTCTTTCCATGCTCTTTAAGCGTGTATAAGCACAAGTCGACCGAAACACTTTCCATTTTTTGCCGAAATAAATTGCAAGGGGTATGTATTCCTTACCGTTTCCTTGATTTTCTATAATCGCCTGTAACTTTCGAAACACCGATCGAAACCTATGATAATCATACATTTTCTTGAAGCTCTCGACGCGTACCTTAAGATAGGACTATCAGCGAAAGCCCATCTTTAAAAAAAGATTGTTTCAGTTGTAGTGGTCGACCAAGGCTCTTCCTCGATTAATCAAGTCTTTGGTTTTTTGGCTGTAACTTCGAAAATAATGCACTTAGAAAGCTCTGCCTGCGATTTTTGTGATCCTCTTTCCATCCTCTTTTAGCATGTGTAAGCACAAGTCGACCGAAACACTTTCCATTTTTTGCCGAAATAAATTGCACGGGGCATGTATTCCTTACCGTTTCCTTGATTTTCTATAATCGCCTGTAACTTTCGAAACGCCGATCGAAACTTATGATAATCATACATTTTCTTGAAGCTCTCGACGCGTACCTTAAGTTAGGATGATCAGCGAAAGCCCATCTTTAAAACAAAATTGTTTCAGTTGTACTGGTCGACCAAGGCTCTTCCTCGATTAATCAAGCGTTTGGTTTTTTGGCTGTATCTTCGAAAATAATGCACTTAGGAGGCTCTGCCTGCGATTTTTGTGATCCTCTTTCCATGCTCTTTAAGCGTGTATAAGCACAAGTCGACCGAAACACTTTCCATTTTTTGCCGAAATAAATTGCAAGGGGTATGTATTCCTAGCCGTTTCCTCGATTTTCTATAATCGCCTGTAACTTTCGAAACACCGATCGAAACCTATGATAATCATACATTTTCTTGAAGCTCTCGACGCGCACCTTAAGTTGGGATGATCAGCGAAAGCCCATCTTAAAAAAAAAATTGTTTCAGTTGTACTGGTCGACCAAGGCTCTTCCTCGATTAATCAAGCGTTTAGTTTTTTTGCTGTAACTTCGAAAATAATGCACTTAGGAGGCTCTGCCTGCGATTTTTGTGATCCTCTTTCCATGCTCTTTAAGTGCGTATAAGCACAAGTCGCCCGAAATACTTTCAATTTTTTGCCGAAATAAATTGCAAGGGGTATGTATTCCTTACCGTTTCCTCGATTTTCTATAATCGCCTGTAACTTTCGAAACACCGATCGAAACCTATGATAATCTTACATTTTCTTGAAGCTCTCGACGCGTACCTTAAGATAGGACTATGAGCGACAGCTCATCTTTAAAAAAAAATATTGTTTCAGTAGTAGTGGTCGACCAAGGCTCTTCCTCGATTAATCAAGTCTTTGGTTTTTTGGCTGTAACTTCGAAAGTAATGCACTTAGAAAGCTCTGCCTGCGATTTTTGTGATCCTCTTTCCATCCTCTTTTAGCATGTGTAAGCACAGGTCGACCGAAACACTTTCCATTTTTTGCCGAAATAAATTGCAAGGGGTATGTATTCCTAGCCGTTTCCTCGATTTTCTATAATCGCCTGTAACTTTCGAAACACCGATCGAAACCTATGATAATCATACATTTTCTTGAAGCGCTCGACGCGTACCTTAAGATAGGACTATCAGCGAAAGCCCATCTTTAAAAAAAGATTGTTTCAGTTGTAGTGGTCGACCAAGGCTCTTCCTCGATTAATCAAGTCTTTGGTTTTTTGGCTGTAACTTCGAAAATAATGCACTTAGAAAGCTCTGCCTGCGATTTTTGTGATCCTCTTTCCATCCTCTTTTAGCATGTGTAAGCACAAGTCGACCGAAACACTTTCCATTTTTTGCCGAAATAAATTGCACGGGGCATGTATTCCTTACCGTTTCCTTGATTTTCTATAATCGCCTGTAACTTTCGAAACGCCGATCGAAACTTATGATAATCATACATTTTCTTGAAGCTCTCGACGCGTACCTTAAGTTAGGATGATCAGCGAAAGCCCATCTTTAAAACAAAATTGTTTCAGTTGTACTGGTCGACCAAGGCTCTTCCTCGATTAATCAAGCGTTTGGTTTTTTGGCTGTATCTTCGAAAATAATGCACTTAGGAGGCTCTGCCTGCGATTTTTGTGATCCTCTTTCCATGCTCTTTAAGCGTGTATAAGCACAAGTCGACCGAAACACTTTCCATTTTTTGCCGAAATAAATTGCAAGGGGTATGTATTCCTAGCCGTTTCCTCGATTTTCTATAATCGCCTGTAACTTTCGAAACACCGATCGAAACCTATGATAATCATACATTTTCTTGAAGCTCTCGACGCGCACCTTAAGTTGGGATGATCAGCGAAAGCCCATCTTAAAAAAAAAATTGTTTCAGTTGTACTGGTCGACCAAGGCTCTTCCTCGATTAATCAAGCGTTTAGTTTTTTTGCTGTAACTTCGAAAATAATGCACTTAGGAGGCTCTGCCTGCGATTTTTGTGATCCTCTTTCCATGCTCTTTAAGTGCGTATAAGCACAAGTCGCCCGAAATACTTTCAATTTTTTGCCGAAATAAATTGCAAGGGGTATGTATTCCTTACCGTTTCCTCGATTTTCTATAATCGCCTGTAACTTTCGAAACACCGATCGAAACCTATGATAATCTTACATTTTCTTGAAGCTGTCGACGCGTACCTTAAGATAGGACTATGAGCGACAGCTCATCTTTAAAAAAAAATATTGTTTCAGTAGTAGTGGTCGACCAAGGCTCTTCCTCGATTAATCAAGTCTTTGGTTTTTTGGCTGTAACTTCGAAAGTAATGCACTTAGAAAGCTCTGCCTGCGATTTTTGTGATCCTCTTTCCATCCTCTTTTAGCATGTGTAAGCACAGGTCGACCGAAACACTTTCCATTTTTTGCCGAAATAAATTGCAAGGGGTATGTATTCCTAGCCGTTTCCTCGATTTTCTATAATCGCCTGTAACTTTCGAAACACCGATCGAAACCTATGATAATCATACATTTTCTTGAAGCGCTCGACGCGTACCTTAAGATAGGACTATCAGCGAAAGCCCATCTTTAAAAAAAGATTGTTTCAGTTGTAGTGGTCGACCAAGGCTCTTCCTCGATTAATCAAGTCTTTGGTTTTTTGGCTTTAACTTCGAAAATAATGCACTTAGAAAGCTCTGCCTGCGATTTTTGTGTACCTCTTTCCATCCTCTTTAAGCATGTATAAGCACAAGTCGACCGAAACACTTTCCATTTTTTTGCCGAAATAAATTGCAAGGGGTATGTATTCCTTGCCGTTTCCTCGATTTTCTATAATCGCCTGTAACTTTCGAAACGCCGATCGAAACCTATGATAATCTTACATTTTCTTGAAGCTGTCGACGCGTACCTTAAGATAGGACTATGAGCGACAGCTCATCTTTAAAAAAAAATATTGTTTCAGTAGTAGTGGTCGACCAAGTCTCTTCCTCGATTAATCAAGTCTTTGGTTTTTTGGCTGTAACTTCGAAAATAATGCACTTAGAAAGCTCTGCCTGCGATTTTTGTGATCCTCTTTCCATCCTCTTTTAGCATGTGTAAGCACAAGTCGACCGAAACACTTTCCATTTTTTGCCGAAATAAATTGCACGGGGCATGTATTCCTTACAGTTTCCTTGATTTTCTATAATCGCCTGTAACTTTCGAAACACCGATCGAAACCTATGATAACCATACATTTTCTTGAAGCTCTCGACGCGTACCTCAAGTTAGGATGATCAGCGAAAGCCCTTCTTTAATAAAAAATTGTTTCAGTTGTACTGATCGACCAAGGCTCTTCCTCGATTAATCAAGTCTTTGGTTTTTTGGCTATAACTTCGAAAATAATGCACTTAGAAAGCTCTGCCTCCGATTTTTGTGTACCTCTTTCGATCCTCTTTAAGCATGTATAATCACAAGTCGACCGAAACACTTTCCATATTTTGCCGAAATAAGTTGCAAGGGGTATTTATTTCTTACCGCTTCCTCGATTTTCTTTAATCGCCTGTAACTTTCGAAACACCGATCGAAACCTATGATAATAATACATTTTCTTGAAGCTCTGGACGCGTACCTTAAGATAGGACTATCAGCGACAGCTCATCTTTAAAAAAAATATTGTTTCAGTAGTAGTGGTCGACCAAGGCTCTTCGTCGATTAATCAAGTCTTTGGTTTTTTGGCTATAACTTTGAAAATAATGCACTTAGAAAGCTCTGCCTGCGATTTTTGTGATCCTCTTTCCATGCTCTTTAAGCGTGTATAAGCACAAGTCGACCGAAACACTTTCCATTTTTTGCCGAAATAAATTGCAAGGGGTATGTATTCCTTACCGTTTCCTTGATTTTCTATAATCGCCTGTAACTTTCGAAACACCGATCGAAACCTATGATAATCATACATTTTCTTGAAGCTCTCGACGCGTACCTTAAGATAGGACTATCAGCGAAAGCCCATCTTTAAAAAAAGATTGTTTCAGTTGTAGTGGTCGACCAAGGCTCTTCCTCGATTAATCAAGTCTTTGGTTTTTTGGCTTTAACTTCGAAAATAATGCACTTAGAAAGCTCTGCCTGCGATTTTTGTGATCCTCTTTCCATCCTCTTTTAGCATGTGTAAGCACAAGTCGACCGAAACACTTTCCATTTTTTGCCGAAATAAATTGCACGGGGCATGTATTCCTTACCGTTTCCTTGATTTTCTATAATCGCCTGTAACTTTCGAAACACCGATCGAAACCTATGATAATCATACATTTTCTTGAAGCTTGTGACGCGTACCTCAAGTTAGGATGATCAGCGACAGCCCTTCTTTAATAAAAAATTGTTTCAGTTGTACTGATCGACCAAGGCTCTTCCTCGATTAATCAAGTCTTTGGTTTTTTGGCTATAACTTTGAAAATAATGCACCTAGAAAGCTCTGCCTGCGATTTTTGTGATCCTCTTTCCATCCTCTTTAAGCACTTATAAGCACAAGTCGACTGAAACACTTTCCATTTTTTGAAGAAATAAATTGCAAGGGGTATGTATTCCTAGCCGTTTCCTCGATTTTTTATAATCGCCTGTAACTTTCGAAACACCGATCGAAACCTATGATAATCTTACATTTTCTTGAAGCTGTCGACGCGTACCTTAAGATAGGACTATGAGCGACAGCTCATCTTTAAAAAGAAATATTGTTTCAGTAGTAGTGGTCGACCAAGGCTCTTCCTCGATTAATCAAGTCTTTGGTTTTTTGGCTGTAACTTCGAAAGTAATGCACTTAGAAAGCTCTGCCTGCGATTTTTGTGATCCTCTTTCCATCCTCTCTTAGCATGTGTAAGCACAAGTCGACCGAAACACTTTCCATTTTTTGCCGAAATAAATTGCACGGGGCATGTATTCCTTACCGTTTCCTTGATTTTCTATAATCGCCTGTAACTTTCGAAACACCGATGGAAACCTATGATAATCATACATTTTCTTGAAGCTTGTGACGCGTACCTCAAGTTAGGATGATCAGCGAAAGCCCTTCTTTAATAAAAAATTGTTTCAGTTGTACTGATCGACCAAGGCTCTTCCTCGATTAATCAAGTCTTTGGTTTTTTGGCTATAACTTCGAAAATAATACACTTAGAAAGCTCTGCCTGCGATTTTTGTGTACCTCTTTCCATCCTCTTTAAGCATGTATAAGCACAAGTCGACCGAAACACTTTCCATTTTTTGCCGAAAAAAATTGCAACGGGTATTTATTCCTTACCGTTTCCTCGATTTTCTTTAATCGCCTGTAACCTTCGAAACACCGATCGAAACCTATGATAATCATACATTTTCTTGAAGCTCTGGACGCGTACTTTAAGATAGGACTATCAGCGACAGCTCATCTTTAAAAAAAATATTGTTTCAGTAGTAGTGGTCGACCAAGGCTCTTCCTCGATTAATCAAGTCTTTGGTTTTTTGGCTATAACTTTGAAAATAATGCACTTAGAAAGCTCTGCCTGCGATTTTTGTGATCCTCTTTCCATCCTCTTTAAGCACATATGAGCACAAGTCGACTGAAACACTTTCCATTTTTTGCCGAAATAAATTGCAAGGGGTATGTATTCCTTGCCGTTTCCTCGATTTTCTATAATCGCCTGTAACTTTCGAAACGCCGATCGAAACCTATGATAATCATACATTTTCTTGAAGCTCTCGACGCGTACCTTAAGTTAGGATGATCAGCGAAAGCCCATCTTTAAAAAAAAATTGTTTCAGTTGTACTGGTCGACCAAGGCTCTTCCTCGATCAATCAAGCGTTTAGTTTTTTAACTGTAACTTCGAAAATAATGCACTTAGGAGGCTCTGCCTGCGATTTTTGTGATCCTCTTTCCATGCTCTTTAAGTGCGTATAAGCACAAGTCGCCCGAAACACTTTCAATTTTTTGCCGAAATAAATTGCAAGGGGTATGTATTCCTTACCGTTTCCTTGATTTTCTATAATCGCATGTAACTTTCGAAACGCCGATCGAAACCTATGATAATCTTACATTTTCTTGAAGCTGTCGACGCGTACCTTAAGATAGGACTATGAGCGACAGCTCATCTTTAAAAAAAAATATTGTTTCAGTAGTAGTGGTCGACCAAGTCTCTTCCTCGATTAATCAAGTCTTTGGTTTTTTGGCTGTAACTTCGAAAATAATGCACTTAGAAAACTCTGCCTGCGATTTTTGTGATCCTCTTTCCATCCTCTTTTAGCATGTGTAAGCACAAGTCGACCGAAACACTTTCCATTTTTTGCCGAAATAAATTGCACGGGGCATGTATTCCTTACAGTTTCCTTGATTTTCTATAATCGCCTGTAACTTTCGAAACACCGATCGAAACCTATGATAACCATACATTTTCTTGAAGCTCTCGACGCGTACCTCAAGTTAGGATGATCAGCGAAAGCCCTTCTTTAATAAAAAATTGTTTCAGTTGTACTGATCGACCAAGGCTCTTCCTCGATTAATCAAGTCTTTGGTTTTTTGGCTTTAACTTCGAAAATAATGCACTTAGAAAGCTCTGCCTGCGATTTTTGTGATCCTCTTTCCATCCTCTTTTAGCATGTGTAAGCACAAGTCGACCGAAACACTTTCCATTTTTTGCCGAAATAAATTGCACGGGGCATGTATTCCTTACCGTTTCCTTGATTTTCTATAATCGCCTGTAACTTTCGAAACACCGATCGAAACCTATGATAATCATACATTTTCTTGAAGCTTGTGACGCGTACCTCAAGTTAGGATGATCAGCGACAGCCCTTCTTTAATAAAAAATTGTTTCAGTTGTACTGATCGACCAAGGCTCTTCCTCGATTAATCAAGTCTTTGGTTTTTGGCTATAACTTTGAAAATAATGCACCTAGAAAGCTCTGCCTGCGATTTTTGTGATCCTCTTTCCATCCTCTTTAAGCACTTATAAGCACAAGTCGACTGAAACACTTTCCATTTTTTGAAGAAATAAATTGCAAGGGGTATGTATTCCTAGCCGTTTCCTCGATTTTTTATAATCGCCTGTAACTTTCGAAACACCGATCGAAACCTATGATAATCTTACATTTTCTTGAAGCTGTCGACGCGTACCTTAAGATAGGACTATGAGCGACAGCTCATCTTTAAAAAGAAATATTGTTTCAGTAGTAGTGGTCGACCAAGGCTCTTCCTCGATTAATCAAGTCTTTGGTTTTTTGGCTGTAACTTCGAAAGTAATGCACTTAGAAAGCTCTGCCTGCGATTTTTGTGATCCTCTTTCCATCCTCTTTTAGCATGTGTAAGCACAAGTCGACCGAAACACTTTCCATTTTTTGCCGAAATAAATTGCACGGGGCATGTATTCCTTACCGTTTCCTTGATTTTCTATAATCGCCTGTAACTTTCGAAACACCGATGGAAACCTATGATAATCATACATTTTCTTGAAGCTTGTGACGCGTACCTCAAGTTAGGATGATCAGCGAAAGCCCTTCTTTAATAAAAAATTGTTTCAGTTGTACTGATCGACCAAGGCTCTTCCTCGATTAATCAAGTCTTTGGTTTTTTGGCTATAACTTCGAAAATAATACACTTAGAAAGCTCTGCCTGCGATTTTTGTGTACCTCTTTCCATCCTCTTTAAGCATGTATAAGCACAAGTCGACCGAAACACTTTCCATTTTTTGCCGAAAAAAATTGCAACGGGTATTTATTCCTTACCGTTTCCTCGATTTTCTTTAATCGCCTGTAACCTTCGAAACACCGATCGAAACCTATGATAATCATACATTTTCTTGAAGCTCTGGACGCGTACTTTAAGATAGGACTATCAGCGACAGCTCATCTTTAAAAAAAATATTGTTTCAGTAGTAGTGGTCGACCAAGGCTCTTCCTCGATTAATCAAGTCTTTGGTTTTTTGGCTATAACTTTGAAAATAATGCACTTAGAAAGCTCTGCCTGCGATTTTTGTGATCCTCTTTCCATCCTCTTTAAGCACATATGAGCACAAGTCGACTGAAACACTTTCCATTTTTTGCCGAAATAAATTGCAAGGGGTATGTATTCCTTGCCGTTTCCTCGATTTTCTATAATCGCCTGTAACTTTCGAAACGCCGATCGAAACCTATGATAATCATACATTTTCTTGAAGCTCTCGACGCGTACCTTAAGTTAGGATGATCAGCGAAAGCCCATCTTTAAAAAAAAATTGTTTCAGTTGTACTGGTCGACCAAGGCTCTTCCTCGATCAATCAAGCGTTTAGTTTTTTAACTGTAACTTCGAAAATAATGCACTTAGGAGGCTCTGCCTGCGATTTTTGTGATCCTCTTTCCATGCTCTTTAAGTGCGTATAAGCAGAAGTCGCCCGAAACACTTTCAATTTTTTGCCGAAATAAATTGCAAGGGGTATGTATTCCTTACCGTTTCCTTGATTTTCTATAATCGCATGTAACTTTCGAAACGCCGATCGAAACCTATGATAATCTTACATTTTCTTGAAGCTGTCGACGCGTACCTTAAGATAGGACTATGAGCGACAGCTCATCTTTAAAAAAAAATATTGTTTCAGTAGTAGTGGTCGACCAAGTCTCTTCCTCGATTAATCAAGTCTTTGGTTTTTTGGCTGTAACTTCGAAAATAATGCACTTAGAAAGCTCTGCCTGCGATTTTTGTGATCCTCTTTCCATCCTCTTTTAGCATGTGTAAGCACAAGTCGACCGAAACACTTTCCATTTTTTGCCGAAATAAATTGCACGGGGCATGTATTCCTTACAGTTTCCTTGATTTTCTATAATCGCCTGTAACTTTCGAAACACCGATCGAAACCTATGATAACCATACATTTTCTTGAAGCTCTCGACGCGTACCTCAAGTTAGGATGATCAGCGAAAGCCCTTCTTTAATAAAAAATTGTTTCAGTTGTACTGATCGACCAAGGCTCTTCCTCGATTAATCAAGTCTTTGGTTTTTTGGCTATAACTTCGAAAATAATGCACTTAGAAAGCTCTGCCTCCGATTTTTGTGTACCTCTTTCGATCCTCTTTAAGCATGTATAATCACAAGTCGACCGAAACACTTTCCATATTTTGCCGAAATAAGTTGCAAGGGGTATTTATTTCTTACCGCTTCCTCGATTTTCTTTAATCGCCTGTAACTTTCGAAACACCGATCGAAACCTATGATAATAATACATTTTCTTGAAGCTCTGGACGCGTACCTTAAGATAGGACTATCAGCGACAGCTCATCTTTAAAAAAAATATTGTTTCAGTAGTAGTGGTCGACCAAGGCTCTTCGTCGATTAATCAAGTCTTTGGTTTTTTGGCTATAACTTTGAAAATAATGCACTTAGAAAGCTCTGCCTGCGATTTTTGTGATCCTCTTTCCATGCTCTTTAAGCGTGTATAAGCACAAGTCGACCGAAACACTTTCCATTTTTTGCCGAAATAAATTGCAAGGGGTATGTATTCCTTACCGTTTCCTTGATTTTCTATAATCGCCTGTAACTTTCGAAACACCGATCGAAACCTATGATAATCATACATTTTCTTGAAGCTCTCGACGCGTACCTTAAGATAGGACTATCAGCGAAAGCCCATCTTTAAAAAAAGATTGTTTCAGTTGTAGTGGTCGACCAAGGCTCTTCCTCGATTAATCAAGTCTTTGGTTTTTTGGCTTTAACTTCGAAAATAATGCACTTAGAAAGCTCTGCCTGCGATTTTTGTGATCCTCTTTCCATCCTCTTTTAGCATGTGTAAGCACAAGTCGACCGAAACACTTTCCATTTTTTGCCGAAATAAATTGCACGGGGCATGTATTCCTTACCGTTTCCTTGATTTTCTATAATCGCCTGTAACTTTCGAAACACCGATCGAAACCTATGATAATCATACATTTTCTTGAAGCTTGTGACGCGTACCTCAAGTTAGGATGATCAGCGACAGCCCTTCTTTAATAAAAAATTGTTTCAGTTGTACTGATCGACCAAGGCTCTTCCTCGATTAATCAAGTCTTTGGTTTTTGGCTATAACTTTGAAAATAATGCACCTAGAAAGCTCTGCCTGCGATTTTTGTGATCCTCTTTCCATCCTCTTTAAGCACTTATAAGCACAAGTCGACTGAAACACTTTCCATTTTTTGAAGAAATAAATTGCAAGGGGTATGTATTCCTAGCCGTTTCCTCGATTTTCTATAATCGCCTGTAACTTTCGAAACACCGATCGAAACCTATGATAATCTTACATTTTCTTGAAGCTGTCGACGCGTACCTTAAGATAGGACTATGAGCGACAGCTCATCTTTAAAAAGAAATATTGTTTCAGTAGTAGTGGTCGACCAAGGCTCTTCCTCGATTAATCAAGTCTTTGGTTTTTTGGCTGTAACTTCGAAAGTAATGCACTTAGAAAGCTCTGCCTGCGATTTTTGTGATCCTCTTTCCATCCTCTTTTAGCATGTGTAAGCACAAGTCGACCGAAACACTTTCCATTTTTTGCCGAAATAAATTGCACGGGGCATGTATTCCTTACCGTTTCCTTGATTTTCTATAATCGCCTGTAACTTTCGAAACACCGATGGAAACCTATGATAATCATACATTTTCTTGAAGCTTGTGACGCGTACCTCAAGTTAGGATGATCAGCGAAAGCCCTTCTTTAATAAAAAATTGTTTCAGTTGTACTGATCGACCAAGGCTCTTCCTCGATTAATCAAGTCTTTGGTTTTTTGGCTATAACTTCGAAAATAATACACTTAGAAAGCTCTGCCTGCGATTTTTGTGTACCTCTTTCCATCCTCTTTAAGCATGTATAAGCACAAGTCGACCGAAACACTTTCCATTTTTTGCCGAAAAAAATTGCAACGGGTATTTATTCCTTACCGTTTCCTCGATTTTCTTTAATCGCCTGTAACCTTCGAAACACCGATCGAAACCTATGATAATCATACATTTTCTTGAAGCTCTGGACGCGTACTTTAAGATAGGACTATCAGCGACAGCTCATCTTTAAAAAAAATATTGTTTCAGTAGTAGTGGTCGACCAAGGCTCTTCCTCGATTAATCAAGTCTTTGGTTTTTTGGCTATAACTTTGAAAATAATGCACTTAGAAAGCTCTGCCTGCGATTTTTGTGATCCTCTTTCCATCCTCTTTAAGCACATATGAGCACAAGTCGACTGAAACACTTTCCATTTTTTGCCGAAATAAATTGCAAGGGGTATGTATTCCTTGCCGTTTCCTCGATTTTCTATAATCGCCTGTAACTTTCGAAACGCCGATCGAAACCTATGATAATCATACATTTTCTTGAAGCTCTCGACGCGTACCTTAAGTTAGGATGATCAGCGAAAGCCCATCTTTAAAAAAAAATTGTTTCAGTTGTACTGGTCGACCAAGGCTCTTCCTCGATCAATCAAGCGTTTAGTTTTTTAACTGTAACTTCGAAAATAATGCACTTAGGAGGCTCTGCCTGCGATTTTTGTGATCCTCTTTCCATGCTCTTTAAGTGCGTATAAGCACAAGTCGCCCGAAACACTTTCAATTTTTTGCCGAAATAAATTGCAAGGGGTATGTATTCCTTACCGTCTCCTTGATTTTCTATAATCGCATGTAACTTTCGAAACACCGATCGAAACCTATGATAATCATACATTTTCTTGAAGCTCTCGACGCGTACCTTAAGATAGGACTATCAGCGAAAGCCCATCTTTAAAAAAAAATTGTTTCATTTGTAGTGGTCGACCAAGGCTCTTCCTCGATTAATCAAGTTATTGGTTTTTTGGCTATAACTTCGAAAATAATGCACTTAGAAAGCTCTGCCTGCGATTTTTGTGATCCTCTTTCCATCCTCTTTAAGCGTGTATAAGCACAAGTCGCCCGAAACACTTTCCAGTTTTTGCCGAAATAAATTGCACGGGGCATGTATTCCTTACCGTTTCCTTGATTTTCTATAATCGCCTGTAACTTTCGAAACACCGATCGAAACCTATGATAATCATACATTTTCTTGAAGCTTGTGACGCGTACCTCAAGTTAGGATGATCAGCGAAAGCCCTTCTTTAATAAAAAATTGTTTCAGTTGTACTGATCGACCAAGGCTCTTCCTCGATTAATCAAGTCTTTGGTTTTTTGGCTATAACTTTGAAAATAATGCACCTAGAAAGCTCTGCCTGCGATTTTTGTGATCCTCTTTCCATCCTCTTTAATCACTTATAAGCACAAGTCGACTGAAACACTTTCCATTTTTTGCCGAAATAAATTGCAAGGGGTATGTATTCCTAGCCGTTTCCTCGATTTTCTATAATCGCCTGTAACTTTCGAAACACCGATCGAAACTTATGATAATCTTACATTTTCTTGAAGCTGTCGACGCGTACCTTAAGATAGGACTATGAGCGACAGCTCATCTTTAAAAAAAAATATTGTTTCAGTAGTAGTGGTCGACCAAGGCTCTTCCTCGATTAATCAAGTCTTTGGTTTTTTGGCTGTAACTTCGAAAGTAATGCACTTAGAAAGCTCTGCCTGCGATTTTTGTGATCCTCTTTCCATCCTCTTTTAGCATGTGTAAGCAAGAGTCGACCGAAACACTTTCCATTTTTTGCCGAAATAAATTGCACGGGGCATGTATTCCTTACCGTTTCCTTGATTTTCTATAATCGCCTGTAACTTTCGAAACACCGATCGAAACCTATGATAATCATACATTTTCTTGAAGCTGGTGACGCATACCTCAAGTTAGGATGATCAGCGAAAGCCCTTCTTTAATAAAAAATTGTTTCAGTTGTACTGATCGACCAAGGCTCTTCCTCGATTAATCAAGTCTTTGGTTTTTTGGCTATAACTTCGAAAATAATGCACTTAGAAAGCTCTGCCTGCGATTTTTGTGATCCTCTTTCCATCCTCTTTAACCACTTATAAGCACAAGTCGACTGAAACACTTTCCATTTTTTGCCGAAATAAATTGCAAGGGGTATGTATTCCTAGCCGTTTCCTCGATTTTCTATAATCGCCTGTAACTTTCGAAACACCGATCGAAACCTATGATAATCATACATTTTCTTGAAGCTCTGAACGCGTACTTTAAGATAGGACTATCAGCGACAGCTCATCTTTAAAAAAAATATTGTTTCAGTAGTAGTGGTCGACCAAGGCTCTTCCTCGATTAATCAAGTCTTTGGTTTTTTGGCTATAACTTTGAAAATAATGCACTTAGAAAGCTCTGCCTCCGATTTTTGTGTACCTCTTTCGATCCTCTTTAAGCATGTATAATCACAAGTCGACCGAAACACTTTCCATATTTTGCCGAAATAAGTTGCAAGGGGTATTTATTTCTTACCGCTTCCTCGATTTTCTTTAATCGCCTGTAACTTTCGAAACACCGATCGAAACCTATGATAATCATACATTTTCTTGAAGCTCTGGACGCGTACCTTAAGATAGGACTATCAGCGACAGCTCATCTTTAAAAAAAATATTGTTTCAGTAGTAGTGGTCGACCAAGGCTCTTCGTCGATTAATCAAGTCTTTGGTTTTTTGGCTATAACTTTGAAAATAATGCACTTAGAAAGCTCTGCCTGCGATTTTTGTGATCCTCTTTCCATGCTCTTTAAGCGTGTATAAGCACAAGTCGACCGAAACACTTTCCATTTTTTGCCGAAATAAATTGCAAGGGGTATGTATTCCTTACCGTTTCCTTGATTTTCTATAATCGCCTGTAACTTTCGAAACACCGATCGAAACCTATGATAATCATACATTTTCTTGAAGCTCTCGACGCGTACCTTAAGATAGGACTATCAGCGAAAGCCCATCTTTAAAAAAAGATTGTTTCAGTTGTAGTGGTCGACCAAGGCTCTTCCTCGATTAATCAAGTCTTTGGTTTTTTGGCTGTAACTTCGAAAATAATGCACTTAGAAAGCTCTGCCTGCGATTTTTGTGATCCTCTTTCCATCCTCTTTTAGCATGTGTAAGCACAAGTCGACCGAAACACTTTCCATTTTTTGCCGAAATAAATTGCACGGGGCATGTATTCCTTACCGTTTCCTTGATTTTCTATAATCGCCTGTAACTTTCGAAACGCCGATCGAAACTTATGATAATCATACATTTTCTTGAAGCTCTCGACGCGTACCTTAAGTTAGGATGATCAGCGAAAGCCCATCTTTAAAACAAAATTGTTTCAGTTGTACTGGTCGACCAAGGCTCTTCCTCGATTAATCAAGCGTCTGGTTTTTTGGCTGTATCTTCGAAAATAATGCACTTAGGAGGCTCTGCCTGCGATTTTTGTGATCCTCTTTCCATGCTCTTTAAGCGTGTATAAGCACAAGTCGACCGAAACACTTTCCATTTTTTGCCGAAATAAATTGCAAGGGGTATGTATTCCTTACCGTTTCCTCGATTTTCTTTAATCGCCTGTAACTTTCGAAACACCGGTCGAAACCTATGATAATCATACATTTTCTTGAAGCTCTGGACGCGTACCTTAAGATAGGACTATCAGCGACAGCTCATCTTTAAAAAAAATATTGTTTCAGTAGTAGTGGTCGACCAAGGCTCTTCCTCGATTAATCAAGTCTTTGGTTTTTTGGCTATAACTTTGAAAATAATGCACTTAGAAAGCTCTGCCTGCGATTTTTGTGATCCTCTTTCCATCCTCTTTAACCACTTATAAGCACAAGTCGACTGAAACACTTTCCATTTTTTGCCGAAATAAATTGCAAGGGGTATGTATTCCTAGCCGTTTCCTCGATTTTCTATAATCGCCTGTAACTTTCGAAACACCGATCGAAACCTATGATAATCATACATTTTCTTGAAGCTCTCGACGCGTACCTTAAGATAGGACTATCAGCGAAAGCCCATCTTTAAAAAAAAATTGTTTCAGTTGTAGATGGTCGACCAAAGCTCTTCCTCGATTAATCAAGTTATTGGTTTTTTGGCTATAACTTCGAAAATAATGCACTTAGAAAGCTCTGCCTGCGATTTTTGTGATCCTCTTTCCATCCTCTTTAAGCATGTATAAGCACAAGTCGACCGAAACACTTTCCATTTTTTGCCGAAATAAATTGCAAGGGGTATTTATTCCTTACCGTTTCCTCGATTTTCTTTAATCGTCTGTAACTTTCGAAACACCGATCGAAACCTATGATAATCATACATTTTCTTGAAGCTCTGGACGCGTACCTTAAGACAGGACTATCAGCGACAGCTCATCTTTAAAAAAAATATTGTTTCAGTAGTAGTGGTCGACCAAGGCTCTTCCTCGATTAATCAAGTCTTTGGTTTTTTGGCTATAACTTTGAAAATAATGCACTTAGAAAGCTCTGCCTGCGATTTTTGTGATCCTCTTTCCATCCCCTTTAAGCACTTATAAGCACAAGTCGACTGAAACACTTTCCATTTTTTGCCGAAATAAATTGCAAGGGGTATGTATTCCTAGCCGTTTCCTCGATTTTCTATAATCGCCTGTAACTTTCGAAACACCGATCGAAACCTATGATAATCATACATTTTCTTGAAGCTCTCGACGCGCACCTTAAGTTGGGATGATCAGCGAAAGCCCATCTTTAAAAAAAAAATTGTTTCAGTTGTACTGGTCGACCAAGGCTCTTCCTCGATTAATCAAGCGTTTAGTTTTTTTGCTGTAACATCGAAAATAATGCACTTAGGAGGCTCTGCCTGCGATTTTTGTGATCCTCTTTCCATGCTCTTTAAGTGCGTATAAGCACAAGTCGCCCGAAATACTTTCAATTTTTTGCCGAAATAAATTGCAAGGGGTATGTATTCCTTACCGTTTCCTCGATTTTCTATAATCGCCTGTAACTTTCGAAACACCGATCGAAACCTATGATAATCTTACATTTTCTTGAAGCTGTCGACGCGTACCTTAAGATAGGACTATCAGCGAAAGCCCATCTTTAAAAAAAGATTGTTTCAGTTGTAGTGGTCGACCAAGGCTCTTCCTCGATTAATCAAGTCTTTGGTTTTTTGGCTGTAACTTCGAAAATAATGCACTTAGAAAGCTCTGCCTGCGATTTTTGCGATCCTCTTTCCATCCTCTTTTAGCATGTGTAAGCACAAGTCGACCGAAACACTTTCCATTTTTTGCCGAAATAAATTGCACGGGGCATGTATTCCTTACCGTTTCCTTGATTTTCTATAATCGCCTGTAACTTTCGAAACGCCGATCGAAACTTATGATAATCATACATTTTCTTGAAGCTCTCGACGCGTACCTTAAGTTAGGATGATCAGCGAAAGCCCATCTTTAAAACAAAATTGTTTCAGTTGTACTGGTCGACCAAGGCTCTTCCTCGATTAATCAAGCGTTTGGTTTTTTGGCTGTATCTTCGAAAATAATGCACTTAGGAGGCTCTGCCTGCGATTTTTGTGATCCTCTTTCCATGCTCTTTAAGCGTGTATAAGCACAAGTCGACCGAAACACTTTCCATTTTTTGCCGAAATAAATTGCAAGGGGTATGTATTCCTTACCGTTTCCTCGATTTTCTTTAATCGCCTGTAACTTTCGAAACACCGATCGAAACCTATGATAATCATACATTTTCTTGAAGCTCTGGACGCGTACCTTAAGATAGGACTATCAGCGACAGCTCATCTTTAAAAAAAATATTGTTTCAGTAGTAGTGGTCGACCAAGGCTCTTCCTCGATTAATCAAGTCTTTGGTTTTTTGGCTATAACTTTGAAAATAATGCACTTAGAAAGCTCTGCCTGCGATTTTTGTGATCCTCTTTCCATCCTCTTTAAGCACTTATAAGCACAAGTCGACTGAAACACTTTCCATTTTTTGCCGAAATAAATTGCAAGGGGTATGTATTCCTAGCCGTTTCCTCGATTTTCTATAATCGCCTGTAACTTTCGAAACACCGATCGAAACCTATGATAATCATACATTTTCTTGAAGCTCTCGACGCGTACCTTAAGATAGGACTATCAGCGAAAGCCCATCTTTAAAAAAAAATTGTTTCAGTTGTAGTGGTCGACCAAAGCTCTTCCTCGATTAATCAAGTTATTGGTTTTTTGGCTATAACTTCGAAAATAATGCACTTAGAAAGCTCTGCCTGCGATTTTTGTGATCCTCTTTCCATCCTCTTTAAGCATGTATAAGCACAAGTCGACCGAAACACTTTCCATTTTTTGCCGAAATAAATTGCAAGGGGTATTTATTCCTTACCGTTTCCTCGATTTTCTTTAATCGTCTGTAACTTTCGAAACACCGATCGAAACCTATGATAATCATACATTTTCTTGAAGCTCTGGACGCGTACCTTAAGATAGGACTATCAGCGACAGCTCATCTTTAAAAAAAATATTGTTTCAGTAGTAGTGGTCGACCAAGGCTCTTCCTCGATTAATCAAGTCTTTGGTTTTTTGGCTATAACTTTGAAAATAATGCACTTAGAAAGCTCTGCCTGCGATTTTTGTGATCCTCTTTCCATCCCCTTTAAGCACTTATAAGCACAAGTCGACTGAAACACTTTCCATTTTTTGCCGAAATAAATTGCAAGGGGTATGTATTCCTAGCCGTTTCCTCGATTTTCTATAATCGCCTGTAACTTTCGAAACACCGATCGAAACCTATGATAATCATACATTTTCTTGAAGCTCTCGACGCGCACCTTAAGTTGGGATGATCAGCGAAAGCCCATCTTTAAAAAAAAATTGTTTCAGTTGTACTGGTCGACCAAGGCTCTTCCTCGATTAATCAAGCGTTTAGTTTTTTTGCTGTAACATCGAAAATAATGCACTTAGGAGGCTCTGCCTGCGATTTTTGTGATCCTCTTTCCATGCTCTTTAAGTGCGTATAAGCACAAGTCGCCCGAAATACTTTCAATTTTTTGCCGAAATAAATTGCAAGGGGTATGTATTCCTTACCGTTTCCTCGATTTTCTATAATCGCCTGTAACTTTCGAAACACCGATCGAAACCTATGATAATCTTACATTTTCTTGAAGCTGTCGACGCGTACCTTAAGATAGGACTATCAGCGAAAGCCCATCTTTAAAAAAAGATTGTTTCAGTTGTAGTGGTCGACCAAGGCTCTTCCTCGATTAATCAAGTCTTTGGTTTTTTGGCTGTAACTTCGAAAATAATGCACTTAGAAAGCTCTGCCTGCGATTTTTGCGATCCTCTTTCCATCCTCTTTTAGCATGTGTAAGCACAAGTCGACCGAAACACTTTCCATTTTTTGCCGAAATAAATTGCACGGGGCATGTATTCCTTACCGTTTCCTTGATTTTCTATAATCGCCTGTAACTTTCGAAACGCCGATCGAAACTTATGATAATCATACATTTTCTTGAAGCTCTCGACGCGTACCTTAAGTTAGGATGATCAGCGAAAGCCCATCTTTAAAACAAAATTGTTTCAGTTGTACTGGTCGACCAAGGCTCTTCCTCGATTAATCAAGCGTCTGGTTTTTTGGCTGTATCTTCGAAAATAATGCACTTAGGAGGCTCTGCCTGCGATTTTTGTGATCCTCTTTCCATGCTCTTTAAGCGTGTATAAGCACAAGTCGACCGAAACACTTTCCATTTTTTGCCGAAATAAATTGCAAGGGGTATGTATTCCTTACCGTTTCCTCGATTTTCTTTAATCGCCTGTAACTTTCGAAACACCGGTCGAAACCTATGATAATCATACATTTTCTTGAAGCTCTGGACGCGTACCTTAAGATAGGACTATCAGCGATAGCTCATCTTTAAAAAAAATATTGTTTCAGTAGTAGTGGTCGACCAAGGCTCTTCCTCGATTAATCAAGTCTTTGGTTTTTTGGCTATAACTTTGAAAATAATGCACTTAGAAAGCTCTGCCTGCGATTTTTGTGATCCTCTTTCCATCCTCTTTAACCACTTATAAGCACAAGTCGACTGAAACACTTTCCATTTTTTGCCGAAATAAATTGCAAGGGGTATGTATTCCTAGCCGTTTCCTCGATTTTCTATAATCGCCTGTAACTTTCGAAACACCGATCGAAACCTATGATAATCATACATTTTCTTGAAGCTCTCGACGCGTACCTTAAGATAGGACTATCAGCGAAAGCCCATCTTTAAAAAAAAATTGTTTCAGTTGTAGTGGTCGACCAAAGCTCTTCCTCGATTAATCAAGTTATTGGTTTTTTGGCTATAACTTCGAAAATAATGCACTTAGAAAGCTCTGCCTGCGATTTTTGTGATCCTCTTTCCATCCTCTTTAAGCATGTATAAGCACAAGTCGACCGAAACACTTTCCATTTTTTGCCGAAATAAATTGCAAGGGGTATTTATTCCTTACCGTTTCCTCGATTTTCTTTAATCGTCTGTAACTTTCGAAACACCGATCGAAACCTATGATAATCATACATTTTCTTGAAGCTCTCGACGCGTACCTTAAGTTAGGATGATCAGCGAAAGCCCATCTTTAAAACAAAATTGTTTCAGTTGTACTGGTCGACCAAGGCTCTTCCTCGATTAATCAAGCGTCTGGTTTTTTGGCTGTATCTTCGAAAATAATGCACTTAGGAGGCTCTGCCTGCGATTTTTGTGATCCTCTTTCCATGCTCTTTAAGCGTGTATAAGCACAAGTCGACCGAAACACTTTCCATTTTTTGCCGAAATAAATTGCAAGGGGTATGTATTCCTTACCGTTTCCTCGATTTTCTTTAATCGCCTGTAACTTTCGAAACACCGGTCGAAACCTATGATAATCATACATTTTCTTGAAGCTCTGGACGCGTACCTTAAGATAGGACTATCAGCGATAGCTCATCTTTAAAAAAAATATTGTTTCAGTAGTAGTGGTCGACCAAGGCTCTTCCTCGATTAATCAAGTCTTTGGTTTTTTGGCTATAACTTTGAAAATAATGCACTTAGAAAGCTCTGCCTGCGATTTTTGTGATCCTCTTTCCATCCTCTTTAACCACTTATAAGCACAAGTCGACTGAAACACTTTCCATTTTTTGCCGAAATAAATTGCAAGGGGTATGTATTCCTAGCCGTTTCCTCGATTTTCTATAATCGCCTGTAACTTTCGAAACACCGATCGAAACCTATGATAATCATACATTTTCTTGAAGCTCTCGACGCGTACCTTAAGATAGGACTATCAGCGAAAGCCCATCTTTAAAAAAAAATTGTTTCAGTTGTAGTGGTCGACCAAAGCTCTTCCTCGATTAATCAAGTTATTGGTTTTTTGGCTATAACTTCGAAAATAATGCACTTAGAAAGCTCTGCCTGCGATTTTTGTGATCCTCTTTCCATCCTCTTTAAGCATGTATAAGCACAAGTCGACCGAAACACTTTCCATTTTTTGCCGAAATAAATTGCAAGGGGTATTTATTCCTTACCGTTTCCTCGATTTTCTTTAATCGTCTGTAACTTTCGAAACACCGATCGAAACCTATGATAATCATACATTTTCTTGAAGCTCTGGACGCGTACCTTAAGATAGGACTATCAGCGACAGCTCATCTTTAAAAAAAATATTGTTTCAGTAGTAGTGGTCGACCAAGGCTCTTCCTCGATTAATCAAGTCTTTGGTTTTTTGGCTATAACTTTGAAAATAATGCACTTAGAAAGCTCTGCCTGCGATTTTTGTGATCCTCTTTCCATCCCCTTTAAGCACTTATAAGCACAAGTCGACTGAAACACTTTCCATTTTTTGCCGAAATAAATTGCAAGGGGTATGTATTCCTAGCCGTTTCCTCGATTTTCTATAATCGCCTGTAACTTTCGAAACACCGATCGAAACTTATGATAATCTTACATTTTCTTGAAGCTGTCGACGCGTACCTTAAGATAGGACTATGAGCGACAGCTCATCTTTAAAAAAAAATATTGTTTCAGTAGTAGTGGTCGACCAAGGCTCTTCCTCGATTAATCAAGTCTTTGGTTTTTTGGCTGTAACTTCGAAAGTAATGCACTTAGAAAGCTCTGCCTGCGATTTTTGTGATCCTCTTTCCATCCTCTTTTAGCATGTGTAAGCAAGAGTCGACCGAAACACTTTCCATTTTTTGCCGAAATAAATTGCACGGGGCATGTATTCCTTACCGTTTCCTTGATTTTCTATAATCGCCTGTAACTTTCGAAACACCGATCGAAACCTATGATAATCATACATTTTCTTGAAGCTGGTGACGCATACCTCAAGTTAGGATGATCAGCGAAAGCCCTTCTTTAATAAAAAATTGTTTCAGTTGTACTGATCGACCAAGGCTCTTCCTCGATTAATCAAGTCTTTGGTTTTTTGGCTATAACTTCGAAAATAATGCACTTAGAAAGCTCTGCCTGCGATTTTTGTGATCCTCTTTCCATCCTCTTTAACCATTTATAAGCACAAGTCGACTGAAACACTTTCCATTTTTTGCCGAAATAAATTGCAAGGGGTATGTATTCCTAGCCGTTTCCTCGATTTTCTATAATCGCCTGTAACTTTCGAAACACCGATCGAAACCTATGATAATCATACATTTTCTTGAAGCTCTGAACGCGTACTTTAAGATAGGACTATCAGCGACAGCTCATCTTTAAAAAAAATATTGTTTCAGTAGTAGTGGTCGACCAAGGCTCTTCCTCGATTAATCAAGTCTTTGGTTTTTTGGCTATAACTTTGAAAATAATGCACTTAGAAAGCTCTGCCTCCGATTTTTGTGTACCTCTTTCGATCCTCTTTAAGCATGTATAATCACAAGTCGACCGAAACACTTTCCATATTTTGCCGAAATAAGTTGCAAGGGGTATTTATTTCTTACCGCTTCCTCGATTTTCTTTAATCGCCTGTAACTTTCGAAACACCGATCGAAACCTATGATAATCATACATTTTCTTGAAGCTCTGGACGCGTACCTTAAGATAGGACTATCAGCGACAGCTCATCTTTAAAAAAAATATTGTTTCAGTAGTAGTGGTCGACCAAGGCTCTTCGTCGATTAATCAAGTCTTTGGTTTTTTGGCTATAACTTTGAAAATAATGCACTTAGAAAGCTCTGCCTGCGAGTTTTGTGATCCTCTTTCCATGCTCTTTAAGCGTGTATAAGCACAAGTCGACCGAAACACTTTCCATTTTTTGCCGAAATAAATTGCAAGGGGTATGTATTCCTTACCGTTTCCTTGATTTTCTATAATCGCCTGTAACTTTCGAAACACCGATCGAAACCTATGATAATCATACATTTTCTTGAAGCTCTCGACGCGTACCTTAAGATAGGACTATCAGCGAAAGCCCATCTTTAAAAAAAGATTGTTTCAGTTGTAGTGGTCGACCAAGGCTCTTCCTCGATTAATCAAGTCTTTGGTTTTTTGGCTGTAACTTCGAAAATAATGCACTTAGAAAGCTCTGCCTGCGATTTTTGTGATCCTCTTTCCATCCTCTTTAACCACTTATAAGCACAAGTCGACTGAAACACTTTCCATTTTTTGCCGAAATAAATTGCAAGGGGTATGTATTCCTAGCCGTTTCCTCGATTTTCTATAATCGCCTGTAACTTTCGAAACACCGATCGAAACCTATGATAATCATACATTTTCTTGAAGCTCTCGACGCGTACCTTAAGATAGGACTATCAGCGAAAGCCCATCTTTAAAAAAAAATTGTTTCAGTTGTAGTGGTCGACCAAAGCTCTTCCTCGATTAATCAAGTTATTGGTTTTTTGGCTATAACTTCGAAAATAATGCACTTAGAAAGCTCTGCCTGCGATTTTTGTGATCCTCTTTCCATCCTCTTTAAGCATGTATAAGCACAAGTCGACCGAAACACTTTCCATTTTTTGCCGAAATAAATTGCAAGGGGTATTTATTCCTTACCGTTTCCTCGATTTTCTTTAATCGTCTGTAACTTTCGAAACACCGATCGAAACCTATGATAATCATACATTTTCTTGAAGCTCTGGACGCGTACCTTAAGATAGGACTATCAGCGACAGCTCATCTTTAAAAAAAATATTGTTTCAGTAGTAGTGGTCGACCAAGGCTCTTCCTCGATTAATCAAGTCTTTGGTTTTTTGGCTATAACTTTGAAAATAATGCACTTAGAAAGCTCTGCCTGCGATTTTTGTGATCCTCTTTCCATCCCCTTTAAGCACTTATAAGCACAAGTCGACTGAAACACTTTCCATTTTTTGCCGAAATAAATTGCAAGGGGTATGTATTCCTAGCCGTTTCCTCGATTTTCTATAATCGCCTGTAACTTTCGAAACACCGATCGAAACTTATGATAATCTTACATTTTCTTGAAGCTGTCGACGCGTACCTTAAGATAGGACTATGAGCGACAGCTCATCTTTAAAAAAAAATATTGTTTCAGTAGTAGTGGTCGACCAAGGCTCTTCCTCGATTAATCAAGTCTTTGGTTTTTTGGCTGTAACTTCGAAAGTAATGCACTTAGAAAGCTCTGCCTGCGATTTTTGTGATCCTCTTTCCATCCTCTTTTAGCATGTGTAAGCAAGAGTCGACCGAAACACTTTCCATTTTTTGCCGAAATAAATTGCACGGGGCATGTATTCCTTACCGTTTCCTTGATTTTCTATAATCGCCTGTAACTTTCGAAACACCGATCGAAACCTATGATAATCATACATTTTCTTGAAGCTGGTGACGCATACCTCAAGTTAGGATGATCAGCGAAAGCCCTTCTTTAATAAAAAATTGTTTCAGTTGTACTGATCGACCAAGGCTCTTCCTCGATTAATCAAGTCTTTGGTTTTTTGGCTATAACTTCGAAAATAATGAACTTAGAAAGCTCTGCCTGCGATTTTTGTGATCCTCTTTCCATCCTCTTTAACCACTTATAAGCACAAGTCGACTGAAACACTTTCCATTTTTTGCCGAAATAAATTGCAAGGGGTATGTATTCCTAGCCGTTTCCTCGATTTTCTATAATCGCCTGTAACTTTCGAAACACCGATCGAAACCTATGATAATCATACATTTTCTTGAAGCTCTGAACGCGTACTTTAAGATAGGACTATCAGCGACAGCTCATCTTTAAAAAAAATATTGTTTCAGTAGTAGTGGTCGACCAAGGCTCTTCCTCGATTAATCAAGTCTTTGGTTTTTTGGCTATAACTTTGAAAATAATGCACTTAGAAAGCTCTGCCTCCGATTTTTGTGTACCTCTTTCGATCCTCTTTAAGCATGTATAATCACAAGTCGACCGAAACACTTTCCATATTTTGCCGAAATAAGTTGCAAGGGGTATTTATTTCTTACCGCTTCCTCGATTTTCTTTAATCGCCTGTAACTTTCGAAACACCGATCGAAACCTATGATAATCATACATTTTCTTGAAGCTCTGGACGCGTACCTTAAGATAGGACTATCAGCGACAGCTCATCTTTAAAAAAAATATTGTTTCAGTAGTAGTGGTCGACCAAGGCTCTTCGTCGATTAATCAAGTCTTTGGTTTTTTGGCTATAACTTTGAAAATAATGCACTTAGAAAGCTCTGCCTGCGAGTTTTGTGATCCTCTTTCCATGCTCTTTAAGCGTGTATAAGCACAAGTCGACCGAAACACTTTCCATTTTTTGCCGAAATAAATTGCAAGGGGTATGTATTCCTTACCGTTTCCTTGATTTTCTATAATCGCCTGTAACTTTCGAAACACCGATCGAAACCTATGATAATCATACATTTTCTTGAAGCTCTCGACGCGTACCTTAAGATAGGACTATCAGCGAAAGCCCATCTTTAAAAAAAGATTGTTTCAGTTGTAGTGGTCGACCAAGGCTCTTCCTCGATTAATCAAGTCTTTGGTTTTTTGGCTGTAACTTCGAAAATAATGCACTTAGAAAGCTCTGCCTGCGATTTTTGTGATCCTCTTTCCATCCTCTTTTAGCATGTGTAAGCACAAGTCGACCGAAACACTTTCCATTTTTTGCCGAAATAAATTGCACGGGGCATGTATTCCTTACCGTTTCCTTGATTTTCTATAATCGCCTGTAACTTTCGAAACGCCGATCGAAACTTATGATAATCATACATTTTCTTGAAGCTCTCGACGCGTACCTTAAGTTAGGATGATCAGCGAAAGCCCATCTGTAAAACAAAATTGTTTCAGTTGTACTGGTCGACCAAGGCTCTTCCTCGATTAATCAAGCGTCTGGTTTTTTGGCTCTATCTTCGAAAATAATGCACTTAGGAGGCTCTGCCTGCGATTTTTGTGATCCTCTTTCCATGCTCTTTAAGCGTGTATAAGCACAAGTCGACCGAAACACTTTCCATTTTTTGCCGAAATAAATTGCAAGGGGTATGTATTCCTTACCGTTTCCTCGATTTTCTTTAATCGCCTGTAACTTTCGAAACACCGGTCGAAACCTATGATAATCATACATTTTCTTGAAGCTCTGGACGCGTACCTTAAGATAGGACTATCAGCGACAGCTCATCTTTAAAAAAAATATTGTTTCAGTAGTAGTGGTCGACCAAGGCTCTTCCTCGATTAATCAAGTCTTTGGTTTTTTGGCTATAACTTTGAAAATAATGCACTTAGAAAGCTCTGCCTGCGATTTTTGTGATCCTCTTTCCATCCTCTTTAACCACTTATAAGCACAAGTCGACTGAAACACTTTCCATTTTTTGCCGAAATAAATTGCAAGGGGTATGTATTCCTAGCCGTTTCCTCGATTTTCTATAATCGCCTGTAACTTTCGAAACACCGATCGAACCCTATGATAATCATACATTTTCTTGAAGCTCTCGACGCGTACCTTAAGATAGGACTATCAGCGAAAGCCCATCTTTAAAAAAAAATTGTTTCAGTTGTAGTGGTCGACCAAAGCTCTTCCTCGATTAATCAAGTTATTGGTTTTTTGGCTATAACTTCGAAAATAATGCACTTAGAAAGCTCTGCCTGCGATTTTTGTGATCCTCTTTCCATCCTCTTTAAGCATGTATAAGCACAAGTCGACCGAAACACTTTCCATTTTTTGCCGAAATAAATTGCAAGGGGTATTTATTCCTTACCGTTTCCTCGATTTTCTTTAATCGTCTGTAACTTTCGAAACACCGATCGAAACCTATGATAATCATACATTTTCTTGAAGCTCTGGACGCGTACCTTAAGATAGGACTATCAGCGACAGCTCATCTTTAAAAAAAATATTGTTTCAGTAGTAGTGGTCGACCAAGGCTCTTCCTCGATTAATCAAGTCTTTGGTTTTTTGGCTATAACTTTGAAAATAATTTACTTAGAAAGCTCTGCCTGCGATTTTTGTGATCCTCTTTCCATCCCCTTTAAGCACTTATAAGCACAAGTCGACTGAAACACTTTCCATTTTTTGCCGAAATAAATTGCAAGGGGTATGTATTCCTAGCCGTTTCCTCGATTTTCTATAATCGCCTGTAACTTTCGAAACACCGATCGAAACCTATGATAATCATACATTTTCTTGAAGCTCTCGACGCGCACCTTAAGTTGGGATGATCAGCGAATGCCCATCTTTAAAAAAAAATTGTTTCAGTTGTACTGGTCGACCAAGGCTCTTCCTCGATTAATCAAGTCTTTGGTTTTTTGGCTGTAACTTCGAAAGTAATGCACTTAGAAAGCTCTGCCTGCGATTTTTGTGATCCTCTTTCCATCCTCTTTTAGCATGTGTAAGCAAGAGTCGACCGAAACACTTTCCATTTTTTGCCGAAATAAATTGCACGGGGCATGTATTCCTTACCGTTTCCTTGATTTTCTATAATCGCCTGTAACTTTCGAAACACCGATCGAAACCTATGATAATCATACATTTTCTTGAAGCTGGTGACGCATACCTCAAGTTAGGATGATCAGCGAAAGCCCTTCTTTAATAAAAAATTGTTTCAGTTGTACTGATCGACCAAGGCTCTTCCTCGATTAATCAAGTCTTTGGTTTTTTGGCTATAACTTCGAAAATAATGCACTTAGAAAGCTCTGCCTGCGATTTTTGTGATCCTCTTTCCATCCTCTTTAACCACTTATAAGCACAAGTCGACTGAAACACTTTCCATTTTTTGCCGAAATAAATTGCAAGGGGTATGTATTCCTAGCCGTTTCCTCGATTTTCTATAATCGCCTGTAACTTTCGAAACACCGATCGAAACCTATGATAATCATACATTTTCTTGAAGCTCTGAACGCGTACTTTAAGATAGGACTATCAGCGACAGCTCATCTTTAAAAAAAATATTGTTTCAGTAGTAGTGGTCGACCAAGGCTCTTCCTCGATTAATCAAGTCTTTGGTTTTTTGGCTATAACTTTGAAAATAATGCACTTAGAAAGCTCTGCCTGCGATTTTTGTGATCCTCTTTCCATCCCCTTTAAGCACTTATAAGCACAAGTCGACTGAAACACTTTCCATTTTTTGCCGAAATAAATTGCAAGGGGTATGTATTCCTAGCCGTTTCCTCGATTTTCTATAATCGCCTGTAACTTTCGAAACACCGATCGAAACTTATGATAATCTTACATTTTCTTGAAGCTGTCGACGCGTACCTTAAGATAGGACTATGAGCGACAGCTCATCTTTAAAAAAAAATATTGTTTCAGTAGTAGTGGTCGACCAAGGCTCTTCCTCGATTAATCAAGTCTTTGGTTTTTTGGCTGTAACTTCGAAAGTAATGCACTTAGAAAGCTCTGCCTGCGATTTTTGTGATCCTCTTTCCATCCTCTTTTAGCATGTGTAAGCAAGAGTCGACCGAAACACTTTCCATTTTTTGCCGAAATAAATTGCACGGGGCATGTATTCCTTACCGTTTCCTTGATTTTCTATAATCGCCTGTAACTTTCGAAACACCGATCGAAACCTATGATAATCATACATTTTCTTGAAGCTGGTGACGCATACCTCAAGTTAGGATGATCAGCGAAAGCCCTTCTTTAATAAAAAATTGTTTCAGTTGTACTGATCGACCAAGGCTCTTCCTCGATTAATCAAGTCTTTGGTTTTTTGGCTATAACTTCGAAAATAATGCACTTAGAAAGCTCTGCCTGCGATTTTTGTGATCCTCTTTCCATCCTCTTTAACCAATTATAAGCACAAGTCGACAGAAACACTTTCCATTTTTTGCCGAAATAAATTGCAAGGGGTATGTATTCCTAGCCGTTTCCTCGATTTTCTATAATCGCCTGTAACTTTCGAAACACCGATCGAAACCTATGATAATCATACATTTTCTTGAAGCTCTGAACGCGTACTTTAAGATAGGACTATCAGCGACAGCTCATCTTTAAAAAAAATATTGTTTCAGTAGTAGTGGTCGACCAAGGCTCTTCCTCGATTAATCAAGTCTTTGGTTTTTTGGCTATAACTTTGAAAATAATGCACTTAGAAAGCTCTGCCTCCGATTTTTGTGTACCTCTTTCGATCCTCTTTAAGCATGTATAATCACAAGTCGACCGAAACACTTTCCATATTTTGCCGAAATAAGTTGCAAGGGGTATTTATTTCTTACCGCTTCCTCGATTTTCTTTAATCGCCTGTAACTTTCGAAACACCGATCGAAACCTATGATAATCATACATTTTCTTGAAGCTCTGGACGCGTACCTTAAGATAGGACTATCAGCGACAGCTCATCTTTAAAAAAAATATTGTTTCAGTAGTAGTGGTCGACCAAGGCTCTTCGTCGATTAATCAAGTCTTTGGTTTTTTGGCTATAACTTTGAAAATAATGCACTTAGAAAGCTCTGCCTGCGAGTTTTGTGATCCTCTTTCCATGCTCTTTAAGCGTGTATAAGCACAAGTCGACCGAAACACTTTCCATTTTTTGCCGAAATAAATTGCAAGGGGTATGTATTCCTTACCGTTTCCTTGATTTTCTATAATCGCCTGTAACTTTCGAAACACCGATCGAAACCTATGATAATCATACATTTTCTTGAAGCTCTCGACGCGTACCTTAAGATAGGACTATCAGCGAAAGCCCATCTTTAAAAAAAGATTGTTTCAGTTGTAGTGGTCGACCAAGGCTCTTCCTCGATTAATCAAGTCTTTGGTTTTTTGGCTGTAACTTCGAAAATAATGCACTTAGAAAGCTCTGCCTGCGATTTTTGTGATCCTCTTTCCATCCTCTTTGAGCATGTGTAAGCACAAGTCGACCGAAACACTTTCCATTTTTTGCCGAAATAAATTGCACGGGGCATGTATTCCTTACCGTTTCCTTGATTTTCTATAATCGCCTGTAACTTTCGAAACGCCGATCGAAACTTATGATAATCATACATTTTCTTGAAGCTCTCGACGCGTACCTTAAGTTAGGATGATCAGCGAAAGCCCATCTTTAAAACAAAATTGTTTCAGTTGTACTGGTCGACCAAGGCTCTTCCTCGATTAATCAAGCGTCTGGTTTTTTGGCTGTATCTTCGAAAATAATGCACTTAGGAGGCTCTGCCTGCGATTTTTGTGATCCTCTTTCCATGCTCTTTAAGCGTGTATAAGCACAAGTCGACCGAAACACTTTCCATTTTTTGCCGAAATAAATTGCAAGGGGTATGTATTCCTTACCGTTTCCTCGATTTTCTTTAATCGCCTGTAACTTTCGAAACACCGGTCGAAACCTATGATAATCATACATTTTCTTGAAGCTCTGGACGCGTACCTTAAGATAGGACTATCAGCGACAGCTCATCTTTAAAAAAAATATTGTTTCAGTAGTAGTGGTCGACCAAGGCTCTTCCTCGATTAATCAAGTCTTTGGTTTTTTGGCTATAACTTTGAAAATAATGCACTTAGAAAGCTCTGCCTGCGATTTTTGTGATCCTCTTTCCATCCTCTTTAACCACTTATAAGCACAAGTCGACTGAAACACTTTCCATTTTTTGCCGAAATAAATTGCAAGGGGTATGTATTCCTAGCCGTTTCCTCGATTTTCTATAATCGCCTGTAACTTTCGAAACACCGATCGAAACCTATGATAATCATACATTTTCTTGAAGCTCTCGACGCGTACCTTAAGATAGGACTATCAGCGAAAGCCCATCTTTAAAAAAAAATTGTTTCAGTTGTAGTGGTCGACCAAAGCTCTTCCTCGATTAATCAAGTTATTGGTTTTTGGCTATAACTTCGAAAATAATGCACTTAGAAAGCTCTGCCTGCGATTTTTGTGATCCTCTTTCCATCCTCTTTAAGCATGTATAAGCACAAGTCGACCGAAACACTTTCCATTTTTTGCCGAAATAAATTGCAAGGGGTATTTATTCCTTACCGTTTCCTCGATTTTCTTTAATCGTCTGTAACTTTCGAAACACCGATCGAAACCTATGATAATCTTACATTTTCTTGAAGCTGTCGACGCGTACCTTAAGATAGGACTATGAGCGACAGCTCATCTTTAAAAAAAAATATTGTTTCAGTAGTAGTGGTCGACCAAGGCTCCTCCTCGATTAATCAAGTCTTTGGTTTTTTGGCTGTAACTTCGAAAGTAATGCACTTAGAAAGCTCTGCCTGCGATTTTTGTGATCCTCTTTCCATCCTCTTTTAGCATGTGTAAGCACAAGTCGACCGAAACACTTTCCATTTTTTGCCGAAATAAATTGCACGGGGCATGTATTCCTTACCGTTTCCTTGATTTTCTATAATCGCCTGTAACTTTCGAAACACCGATCGAAACCTATGATAATCATACATTTTCTTGAAGCTTGTGACGCGTACCTCAAGTTAGGATGATCAGCGAAAGCCCTTCTTTAATAAAAAATTGTTTCAGTTGTACTGATCGACCAAGGCTCTTCCTCGATTAATCAAGTCTTTGGTTTTTTGGCTATAACTTCGAAAATAATGCACTTAGAAAGCTCTGCCTGCGATTTTTGTGTACCTCTTTCCATCCTCTTTAAGCATGTATAAACACAAGTCGACCGAAACACTTTCCATTTTTTGCCGAAAAAAATTGCAACGGGTATTTATTCCTTACCGTTTCCTCGATTTTCTTTAATCGCCTGTAACCTTCGAAACACCGATCGAAACCTATGATAATCATACATTTTCTTGAAGCTCTGAACGCGTACTTTAAGATAGGACTATCAGCGACAGCTCATCTTTAAAAAAAATATTGTTTCAGTAGTAGTGGTCGACCAAGGCTCTTCCTCGATTAATCAAGTCTTTGGTTTTTTGGCTATAACTTTGAAAATAATGCACTTAGAAAGCTCTGCCTGCGATTTTTGTGATCCTCTTTCCATCCTCTTTAAGCACATATGAGCACAAGTCGACTGAAACACTTTCCATTTTTTGCCGAAATAAATTGCAAGGGGTATGTATTCCTAGCCGTTTCCTCGATTTTCTATAATCGCCTGTAACTTTCGAAACACCGATCGAAACCTATGATAATCATACATTTTCTTGAAGCTCTCGACGCGTACCTTAAGATAGGACTATGAGCGACAGCTCATCTTTAAAAAAAAATATTGTTTCAGTAGTAGTGGTCGACCAAGGCTCTTCGTCGATTAATCAAGTCTTTGGTTTTTTTACTGTAGCTTCGAAAATAATGCACTTAGAAAGCTCTGCCTGCGATTTTTGTGATCCTCTTTCCATCCTCTTTTAGCATGTGTAAGCACAAGTCGACCGAAACACTTCCCATTTTTGCCGAAATAAATTGCACGGGGCATGTATTCCTTACCGTTTCCTTGATTTTCTATAATCGCCTGTAACTTTCGAAACACCGATCGAAACCTATGATAATCATACATTTTCTTGAAGCTCTCGACGCGTACCTCAAGTTAGGATAATCAGCGAAAGCCCTTCTTTAATAAAAAATTGTTTCAGTTGTACTGGTCGACCAAGGCTCTTCCTCGATTAATCAAGCGTTTGGTTTTTTGGCTGTATCTTGGAAAATAATGCACTTAGGAGGCTCTGCCTGCGATTTTTGTGATCCTCTTTCCATGCTCTTTAAGCGCGTATAAGCACAAGTCGACCGAAACACTTTCCATTTTTTGCCGAAATAAATTGCAAGGGGTATGTATTCCTAGCCGTTTCCTCGATTTTCTATAATCGCCTGTAACTTTCGAAACACCGATCGAAACCTATGATAATCATACATTTTCTTGAAGCTCTCGACGCGTACCTTAAGATAGGACTATGAGCGACAGCTCATCTTTAAAAAAAATATTGTTCCAGTAGTAGTGGTCGACCAAGGCTCTTCCTCGATTAATCAAGTCTTTGGTTTTTTGGCTATAACTTTGAAAATAATGCACTTAGAAAGCTCTGCCTGCGATTTTTGTGATCCTCTTTCCATCCTCTTTAACCACTTATAAGCACAAGTCGACTGAAACACTTTCCATTTTTTGCCGAAATAAATTGCAAGGGGTATGTATTCCTAGCCGTTTCCTCGATTTTCTATAATCGCCTGTAACTTTCGAAACACCGATCGAAACCTATGATAATCATACATTTTCTTGAAGCTCTCGACGCGTACCTTAAGATAGGACTATCAGCGAAAGCCCATCTTTAAAAAAAATTGTTTCAGTTGTAGTGGTCGACCAAAGCTCTTCCTCGATTAATCAAGTTATTGGTTTTTTGGCTATAACTTCGAAAATAATGCACTTAGAAAGCTCTGCCTGCGATTTTTGTGATCCTCTTTCCATCCTCTTTAAGCATGTATAAGCACAAGTCGACCGAAACACTTTCCATTTTTTGCCGAAATAAATTGCAAGGGGTATTTATTCCTTACCGTTTCCTCGATTTTCTTTAATCGTCTGTAACTTTCGAAACACCGATCGAAACCTATGATAATCATACATTTTCTTGAAGCTCTGGACGCGTACCTTAAGATAGGACTATCAGCGACAGCTCATCTTTAAAAAAAATATTGTTTCAGTAGTAGTGGTCGACCAAGGCTCTTCCTCGATTAATCAAGTCTTTGGTTTTTTGGCTATAACTTTGAAAATAATGCACTTAGAAAGCACTGCCTGCGATTTTTGTGATCCTCTTCCCATCCCCTTTAAGCACTTATAAGCACAAGTCGACTGAAACACTTTCCATTTTTTGCCGAAATAAATTGCAAGGGGTATGTATTCCTAGCCGTTTCCTCGATTTTTTATAATCGCCTGTAACTTTCGAAACACCGATCGAAACCTATGATAATCATACATTTTCTTGAAGCTCTCGACGCGCACCTTAAGTTGGGATGATCAGCGAAAGCCCATCTTTAAAAAAAAATTGTTTCAGTTGTACTGGTCGACCAAGGCTCTTCCTCGATTAATCAAGCGTTTAGTTTTTTTGCTGTAACTTCGAAAATAATGCACTTAGGAGGCTCTGCCTGCGATTTTTGTGATCCTCTTTCCATGCTTTTTAAGTGCGTATAAGCACAAGTCGCCCGAAATACTTTCAATTTTTTGCCGAAATAAATTGCAAGGGGTATGTATTCCTTACCGTTTCCTTGATTTTCTATAATCGCATGTAACTTTCGAAACACCGATCGAAACCTATGATAATCATACATTTTCTTGAAGCTCTCGACGCGTACCTTAAGATAGGACTATCAGCGAAAGCCCATCTTTAAAAAAAAATTGTTTCAGTTGTAGTGGTCGACCAAGGCTCTTCCTCGATTAATCAAGTTATTGGTTTTTTGGCTATAACTTTGAAAATAATGCACTTAGAAAGCTCTGCCTGCGATTTTTGTGATCCTCTTTCCATCCTCTTTAAGCATTTATAAGCACAAGTCGACCGAAACACTTTCCCTTTTTTGCTGAAATAAATTGCACGGGGCATGTATTCCTTACCGTTTCCTTGATTTTCTATAATCGCCTGTAACTTTCGAAACACCGATCGAAACCTATGATAATCATACATTTTCTTGAAGCTCTCGACGCGTACCTTAAGATAGGACTATCAGCGAAAGCCCATCTTAAAAAAAAATTGTTTCAGTTGTTGTGGTCGACCTAGGCTCTTCTTCGATTAATCAAGCCTTGGGTTTTTTGGCTGTAACTTCGAAAATAATGCACTTAGGAGGCTCTGCCTGCGATTTTTGTGATGCCCTTTCCATCCTCTTTTAGCGTGTATAAGCACAAGTTGATCGAAAAACTGTCCATTTTTTGCCGAAATAAATTGCAAGGGGTATGTATTCCTAGCCGTTTCCTCGATTTTCTATAATCGCCTGTAACTTTCGAAACACCGATCGAAACCTATGATAATCTTACATTTTCTTGAAGCTGTCGACGCGTACCTTAAGATAGGACTATGAGCGACAGCTCATCTTTAAAAAAAAATATTGTTTCAGTAGTAGTGGTCGACCAAGGCTCTTCGTCGATTAATCAAGTCTTTGGTTTTTTTACTGTAGCTTCGAAAATAATGCACTTAGAAAGCTCTGCCTGCGATTTTTGTGATCCTCTTTCCATTATCTTTTAGCATGTGTAAGCACAAGTCGACCGAAACACTTTCCATTTTTTGCCGAAATAAATTGCACGGGGCATGTATTCCTTACCGTTTCCTTGATTTTCTATAATCGCCTGTAACTTTCGAAACACCGATCGAAACCTATGATAATCATACATTTTCTTGAAGCTCTCGACGCGTACCTTAAGATAGGACTATCAGCGAAAGCCCATCGTTAAAAAAAAATTGTTTCAGTTGTACTGATCGACCAAGGCTCTTCCTCGATTAATCAAGTCTTTGGTTTTTTGGCTGTATCTTCGAAAATAATGCACTTAGGAGGCTCTGCCTGCGATTTTTGTGATCCTCTTTCCATGCTCTTTAAGCGTGTAAAAGCACAAGTCGACCGAAACACTTTCCATTTTTTGCCGAAATAAATTGCAAGGGGTATGTATTCCTTACCGTTTCCTTGATTTTCTATAATCGCCTGTAATTTTCGAAACACCGATCGAAACCTATGATAATCATACATTTTCTTGAAGCTCTCGACGCGTACCTTAAGATAGGACTATCAGCGAAAGCCCATCGTTAAAAAAAAATTGTTTCAGTTGTAGTGGTCGACCAAGGCTCTTCCTCGATTAATCAAGTTATTGGTTTTTTGGCTATAACTTCGAAAATAATGGACTTAGAAAGCTCTGCCTGCGATTTTTGTGATCCTCTTTCCATCCTCTTTAAGCATGTATAAGCACAAGTCGACCGAAACACTTTCCATTTTTTGCCGAAATAAATTGCAAGGGGTATGTATTCCTAGCCGTTTCCTCGATTTTCTATAATCGCCTGTAACTTTCGAAACACCGATCGAGACCTATGATAATCTTACATTTTCTTGAAGCTGTCGACGCGTACCTTAAGATAGGACTATGAGCGACAGCTCATCTTTAAAAAAAAATATTGTTTCAGTAGTAGTGGTCGACCAAGGCTCTTCCTCGATTAATCAAGTCTTTGGTTTTTTGGCTGTAACTTCGAAAGTAATGCAGTTAGAAAGCTCTGCCTGCGATTTTTGTGATCCTCTTTCCATCCTCTTTTAGCATGTGTAAGCACAAGTCGACCGAAACACTTTCCATTTTTTGCCGAAATAAATTGCACGGGGCATGTATTCCTTACCGTTTCCTTGATTTTCTATAATCGCCTGTAACTTTCGAAACACCGATCGAAACCTATGATAATCATACATTTTCTTGAAGCTTGTGACGCGTACCTCAAGTTAGGATGATCAGCGAAAGCCCTTCTTTAATAAAAAATTGTTTCAGTTGTACTGATCGACCAAGGCTCTTCCTCGATTAATCAAGTCTTTGGTTTTTTGGCTGTATCTTCGAAAATAATGCACTTAGGAGGCTCTGCCTGCGATTTTTGTGATCCTCTTTCCATGCTCTTTAAGCGTGTAAAAGCACAAGTCGACCGAAACACTTTCCATTTTTTGCCGAAATAAATTGCAAGGGGTATGTATTCCTAGCCGTTTCCTCGATTTTCTATAATCGCCTGTAACTTTCGAAACACCGATCGAAACCTATGATAATCTTACATTTTCTTGAAGCTGTCGACGCGTACCTTAAGATAGGACTATGAGCGACAGCTCATCTTTAAAAAAAAATATTGTTTCAGTAGTAGTGGTCGACCAAGGCTCTTCGTCGATTAATCAAGTCTTTGGTTTTTTTACTGTAGCTTCGAAAATAATGCACTTAGAAAGCTCTGCCTGCGATTTTTGTGATCCTCTTTCCATTATCTTTTAGCATGTGTAAGCACAAGTCGACCGAAACACTTTCCATTTTTTGCCGAAATAAATTGCACGGGGCATGTATTCCTTACCGTTTCCTTGATTTTCTATAATCGCCTGTAACTTTCGAAACACCGATCGAAACCTATGATAATCATACATTTTCTTGAAGCTCTCGACGCGTACCTTAAGATAGGACTATCAGCGAAAGCCCATCGTTAAAAAAAAATTGTTTCAGTTGTAGTGGTCGACCAAGGCTCTTCCTCGATTAATCAAGTTATTGGTTTTTTGGCTATAACTTTGAAAATAATGCACCTAGAAAGCTCTGCCTGCGATTTTTGTGATCCTCTTTCCATCCTCTTTAAGCACTTATAAGCACAAGTCGACTGAAACACTTTCCATTTTTTGCCGAAATAAATTGCAAGGGGTATGTATTCCTAGCCGTTTCCTCGATTTTCTATAATCGCCTGTAACTTTCGAAACACCGATCGAAACCTATGATAATCTTACATTTTCTTGAAGCTGTCGACGCGTACCTTAAGATAGGACTATGAGCGACAGCTCATCTTTAAAAAAAAATATTGTTTCAGTAGTAGTGGTCGACCAAGGCTCTTCCTCGATTAATCAAGTCTTTGGTTTTTTGGCTGTAACTTCGAAAGTAATGCAGTTAGAAAGCTCTGCCTGCGATTTTTGTGATCCTCTTTCCATCCTCTTTTAGCATGTGTAAGCACAAGTCGACCGAAACACTTTCCATTTTTTGCCGAAATAAATTGCACGGGGCATGTATTCCTTACCGTTTCCTTGATTTTCTATAATCGCCTGTAACTTTCGAAACACCGATCGAAACCTATGATAATCATACATTTTCTTGAAGCTTGTGACGCGTACCTCAAGTTAGGATGATCAGCGAAAGCCCTTCTTTAATAAAAAATTGTTTCAGTTGTACTGATCGACCAAGGCTCTTCCTCGATTAATCAAGTCTTTGGTTTTTTGGCTGTATCTTCGAAAATAATGCACTTAGGAGGCTCTGCCTGCGATTTTTGTGATCCTCTTTCCATGCTCTTTAAGCTTGTAAAAGCACAAGTCGACCTAAACACTTTCCATTTTTTGCCGAAATAAATTGCAAGGGGTATGTATTCCTTACCGTTTCCTTGATTTTCTATAATCGCCTGTAATTTTCGAAACACCGATCGAAACCTATGATAATCATACATTTTCTTGAAGCTCTCGACGCGTACCTTAAGATAGGAC
Organism: Anoplius nigerrimus; assembly: GCA_914767735.1. Lineage (NCBI taxonomy): Eukaryota > Metazoa > Arthropoda > Insecta > Hymenoptera > Pompilidae > Anoplius > Anoplius nigerrimus. The sequence goes on from CAJZBX010000759.1 coordinate 337,559, forward strand.
TATCAGCGAAAGCCCATCGTTAAAAAAAAATTGTTTCAGTTGTAGTGGTCGACCAAGGCTCTTCCTCGATTAATCAAGTTATTGGTTTTTTGGCTATAACTTCGAAAATAATGGACTTAGAAAGCTCTGCCTGCGATTTTTGTGATCCTCTTTCCATCCTCTTTAAGCATGTATAAGCACAAGTCGACCGAAACACTTTCCATTTTTTGCCGAAATAAATTGCAAGGGGTATGTATTCCTAGCCGTTTCCTCGATTTTCTATAATCGCCTGTAACTTTCGAAACACCGATCGAAACCTATGATAATCTTACATTTTCTTGAAGCTGTCGACGCGTACCTTAAGATAGGACTATCAGCGACAGCTCATCTTTAAAAAAAATATTGTTTCAGTAGTAGTGGTCGACCAAGGCTCTTCCTCGATTAATCAAGTCTTTGGTTTTTTGGCTATAACTTTGAAAATAATGCACTTAGAAAGCTCTGCCTGCGATTTTTGTGATCCTCTTTCCATCCTCTTTAAGCACTTATAAGCACAAGTCGACTGAAACACTTTCCATTTTTTGCCGAAATAAATTGCAAGGGGTATGCATTCCTAGCCGTTTCCTCGATTTTCTATAATCGCCTGTAACTTTGGAAACACCGATCGAAACCTATGATAATCATACATTTTCTTGAAGCTCTGGACGCGTACCTTGTGATAGGACTAACAGCGACAGCCCATCTTTAAAAAAAATATTGTTTCAGTAGTAGTGGTCGACCAAGGCTCTTCGTCGATTAATCAAGTCTTTGGTTTTTTTACTGTAGCTTCGAAAATAATGCACTTAGAAAGCTCTGCCTGCGATTTTTGTGATCCTCTTTCCATCCTCTTTTAGCATGTGTAAGCACAAGTCGACCGAAACACTTCCCATTTTTTGCCGAAATAAATTGCAAGGGGTATGTATTCCTTACCGTTTCCTTGATTTTCTATAATCGCCTGTAACTTTCGAAACACCGATCGAAACCTATGATAATCTTACATTTTCTTGAAGCTGTCGAGGCGTACCTTAAGATAGGACTATGAGCGACAGCTCATCTTTAAAAAAAATATTGTTCCAGTAGTAGTGGTCGACCAAGGCTCTTCCTCGATTAATCAAGTCTTTGGTTTTTTGGCTGTAACTTCGAAAGTAATGCAGTTAGAAAGCTCTGCCTGCGATTTTTGTGATCCTCTTTCCATCCTCTTTTAGCATGTGTAAGCACAAGTCGACCGAAACACTTTCCATTTTTTGCCGAAATAAATTGCACGGGGCATGTATTCCTTACCGTTTCCTTGATTTTCTATAATCGCCTGTAACTTTCGAAACACCGATCGAAACCTATGATAATCATACATTTTCTTGAAGCTTGTGACGCGTACCTCAAGTTAGGATGATCAGCGAAAGCCCTTCTTTAATAAAAAATTGTTTCAGTTGTACTGATCGACCAAGGCTCTTCCTCGATTAATCAAGTCTTTGGTTTTTTGGCTGTATCTTCGAAAATAATGCACTTATGAGGCTCTGCCTGCGATTTTTGTGATCCTCTTTCCATGCTCTTTAAGCGTGTAAAAGCACAAGTCGACCTAAACACTTTCCATTTTTTGCCGAAATAAATTGCAAGGGGTATGTATTCCTTACCGTTTCCTTGATTTTCTATAATCGCCTGTAATTTTCGAAACACCGATCGAAACCTATGATAATCATACATTTTCTTGAAGCTCTCGACGCGTACCTTAAGATAGGACTATCAGCGAAAGCCCATCTTTAAAAAAAAATTGTTTCAGTTGTAGTGGTCGACCAAGGCTCTTCCTCGATTAATCAAGTTATTGGTTTTTTGGCTATAACTTCGAAAATAATGGACTTAGAAAGCTCTGCCTGCGATTTTTGTGATCCTCTTTCCATCCTCTTTAAGCATGTATAAGCACAAGTCGACCGAAACACTTTCCATTTTTTGCCGAAATAAATTGCAAGGGGTATGTATTCCTAGCCGTTTCCTCGATTTTCTATAATCGCCTGTAACTTTCGAAACACCGATCGAAACCTATGATAATCTTACATTTTCTTGAAGCTGTCGACGCGTACCTTAAGATAGGACTATCAGCGACAGCTCATCTTTAAAAAAAATATTGTTTCAGTAGTAGTGGTCGACCAAGGCTCTTCCTCGATTAATCAAGTCTTTGGTTTTTTGGCTATAACTTTGAAAATAATGCACTTAGAAAGCTCTGCCTGCGATTTTTGTGATCCTCTTTCCATCCTCTTTAAGCACTTATAAGCACAAGTCGACTGAAACACTTTCCATTTTTTGCCGAAATAAATTGCAAGGGGTATGCATTCCTAGCCGTTTCCTCGATTTTCTATAATCGCCTGTAACTTTGGAAACACCGATCGAAACCTATGATAATCATACATTTTCTTGAAGCTCTGGACGCGTACCTTGTGATAGGACTAACAGCGACAGCCCATCTTTAAAAAAAATATTGTTTCAGTAGTAGTGGTCGACCAAGGCTCTTCGTCGATTAATCAAGTCTTTGGTTTTTTTACTGTAGCTTCGAAAATAATGCACTTAGAAAGCTCTGCCTGCGATTTTTGTGATCCTCTTTCCATCCTCTTTTAGCATGTGTAAGCACAAGTCGACCGAAACACTTCCCATTTTTTGCCGAAATAAATTGCAAGGGGTATGTATTCCTTACCGTTTCCTTGATTTTCTATAATCGCCTGTAACTTTCGAAACACCGATCGAAACCTATGATAATCTTACATTTTCTTGAAGCTGTCGAGGCGTACCTTAAGATAGGACTATGAGCGACAGCTCATCTTTAAAAAAAATATTGTTCCAGTAGTAGTGGTCGACCAAGGCTCTTCCTCGATTAATCAAGTCTTTGGTTTTTTGGCTGTAACTTCGAAAGTAATGCAGTTAGAAAGCTCTGCCTGCGATTTTTGTGATCCTCTTTCCATCCTCTTTTAGCATGTGTAAGCACAAGTCGACCGAAACACTTTCCATTTTTTGCCGAAATAAATTGCACGGGGCATGTATTCCTTACCGTTTCCTTGATTTTCTATAATCGCCTGTAACTTTCGAAACACCGATCGAAACCTATGATAATCATACATTTTCTTGAAGCTTGTGACGCGTACCTCAAGTTAGGATGATCAGCGAAAGCCCTTCTTTAATAAAAAATTGTTTCAGTTGTACTGATCGACCAAGGCTCTTCCTCGATTAATCAAGTCTTTGGTTTTTTGGCTGTATCTTCGAAAATAATGCACTTAGGAGGCTCTGCCTGCGATTTTTGTGATCCTCTTTCCATGCTCTTTAAGCGTGTAAAAGCACAAGTCGACCGAAACACTTTCCATTTTTTGCCGAAATAAATTGCAAGGGGTATGTATTCCTTACCGTTTCCTTGATTTTCTATAATCGCCTGTAATTTTCGAAACACCGATCGAAACCTATGATAATCATACATTTTCTTGAAGCTCTCGACGCGCACCTTAAGTTGGGATGATCAGCGAAAGCCCATCTTTAAAAAAAAATTGTTTCAGTTGTACTGGTCGACCAAGGCTCTTCCTCGATTAATCAAGCGTTTAGTTTTTTGGCTGTAACTTCGAAAATAATGCACTTAGGAGGCTCTGCCTGCGATTTTTGTGATCCTCTTTCCATGCTCTTTAAGTGCGTATAAGCACAAGTCGCCCGAAACACTTTCAATTTTTTGCCGAAATAAATTGCAAGGGGTATGTATTCCTTACCGTTTCCTTGATTCTCTATAATCGCATGTAACTTTCGAAACACCGATCGAAACCTATGATAATCATACATTTTCTTGAAGCTCTCGACGCGTAGCTTAAGTTAGGATGATCAGCGAAAGCCCATCTTTAAAAAAAAATTGTTTCAGTTGTAGTGGTCGACCAAGGCTCTTCCTCGATTAATCAAGTTATTGGTTTTTTGGCTATAACTTCGAAAATAATGCACTTAGAAAGCTCTGCCTGCGATTTTTGTGATCCTCTTTCCATCCTCTTTAAGCGTGTATAAGCACAAGTCGCCCGAAACACTTTCCATTTTTTGCCGAAATAAATTGCACGGGGCATGTATTCCTTACCGTTCCCTTGATTTTCTATAATCGCCTGTAACTTTCGAAACACCGATCGAAACCTATGATAATCATACATTTTCATGAAGCTTGTGACGCGTACCTCAAGTTAGGATGATCAGCGAAAGCCCTTCTTTAATAAAAAATTGTTTCAGTTGTACTGATCGACCAAGGCTCTTCCTCGATTAATCAAGTCTTTGGTTTTTTGGCTATAACTTTGAAAATAATGCACCTAGAAAGCTCTGCCTGCGATTTTTGTGATCCTCTTTCCATCCTCTTTTAGCATGTGTAAGCACAAGTCGACCGAAACACTTTCCATTTTTTGCCGAAATAAATTGCACGGGGCATGTATTCCTTACCGTTTCCTTGATTTTCTATAATCGCCTGTAACTTTCGAAACACCGATCGAAACCTATGATAATCATACATTTTCTTGAAGCTTGTGACGCGTAGCTCAGGTTAGGATGATCAGCGAAAGCCCTTCTTTAATATAAAATTGTTTCAGTTGTACTGATCGACCAAGGCTCTTCCTCGATTAATCAAGTCTTTGGTTTTTTGGCTATAACTTCGAAAATAATGCACTTAGAAAGTTCTGCCTGCGAATTTTGTGTACCTCTTTCCATCCTCTTTAAGCATGTGTAAGCACAAGTCGACCGAAACACTTTCCATTTTTTGCCGAAATAAATTGCAAGGGGTATGTATTCCTTACCGTTTCCTTGATTTTCTATAATCGCCTGTAACTTTCGAAACACCGATCGAAACCTATGATAATCATACATTTTCTTGAAGCTCTCGACGCGTACCTTAAGATAGGACTATCAGCGAAAGCCCCTCTTTAAAAAAAAATTGTTTCAGTTGTAGTGGTCGACCAAGGCTCTTCCTCGATTAATCAAGTTATTGGTTTTTTGGCTATAACTTCGAAAATAATGGACTTAGAAAGCTCTGCCTGCGATTTTTGTGATCCTCTTTCCATCCTCTTTGAGCATGTATAAGCACAAGTCGACCGAAACACTGTCCATTTTTTGCCGAAATAAATTGCAAGGGGTATTTATTCCTAACCGTTTCCTCGATTTTCTTTAATCGTCTGTAACTTTCGAAACTCCGATCGAAACCTATGATAATGATACATTTTCTTGAAGCTCTGGACGCGTACCTTAAGATAGGACTATCAGCGACAGCTCATCTTTAAAAAAAATATTGTTTCAGTAGTAGTGGTCGACCAAGGCTCTTCCTCGATTAATCAAGTCTTTGGTTTTTTGGCTATAACTTTGAAAATAATGCACTTAGAAAGCTCTGCCTGCGATTTTTGTGATCCTCTTTCCATCCCCTTTAAGCACTTATAAGCACAAGTCGACGGAAACACTTTCCATTTTTTGCCGAAATAAATTCCAAGGGGTATGTGTTCCTTACGGTTTCCTCGATTTTCTATAATCGCCTGTAACTTTCGAAACACCGATCGAAACCTATGCTAATCATACATTTTCTTGAAGCTCTCGACGCGTACCTTAAGATAGGACTATCAGCGAAAGCCCATCTTAAAAAAAAATTGTTTCAGTTGTTGTGGTCGACCTAGGCTCTTCTTCGATTAATCAAGCCTTGGGTTTTTTGGCTGTAACTTCGAAAATAATGCACTTAGGAGGCTCTGCCTGCGATTCTTGTGATGCCCTTTCCATCCTCTTTCAGCGTGTATAAGCACAAGTTGATCGAAAAACTGTCCATTTTTTGCCGAAATAAATTGCAAGGGGTATGTGTTCCTTACGGTTTCCTCGATTTTCTATAATCGCCTGTAACTTTCGAAACACCGATCGAAACCTATGCTAATCATACATTTTCTTGAAGCTGTCGACGCGTACCTTGAGATAGGACTATCAGCGACAGCTCATCTTTAAAAAAAAATATTGTTTCAGTAGTAGTGGTCGACCAAGGCTCTTCCTCGATTAATCAAGTCTTTGGTTTTTTGGCTATAACTTTGAAAATAATGCACTTAGAAAGCTCTGCCTGCGATTTTTGTGTACCTCTTTCCATCCTCTTGAAGCATGTATAAGCACAAGTCGACCGAAACACTTTCCATTTTTTGCCGAAATAAATTGCAAGGGGTATGTATTCCTTACCGTTTCCTTGATTTTCTATAATCGCCTGTAACTTTCGAAACACCGATCGAAACCTATGATAATCATACATTTTCTTGAAGCTCTCGACGCGTACCTTAAGATAGGACTATCAGCGAAAGCCCATCAAAAAAAAAAAATATTGTTTCAGTAGTAGTGGTCGACCAAGTCTCTTCCTCGATTAATCAAGTCTTTGGTTTTTTGGCTGTAACTTCGAAAATAATGAACTTAGAAAGCTCTGCCTGCGATTTTTGTGATCCTCTTTCTATCCTCTTTTAGCACGTGTAAGCACAAGTCGACCGAAACACTTTCCATTTTTTGCCGAAATAAATTGCACGGGGTATGTATTCCTTACCGTTTCCTTGATTCTCTATAATCGCATGTAACTTTCGAAACACCGATCGAAACCTATGATAATCATACATTTTCTTGAAGCTCTCGACGCGTACCTTAAGATAGGACTATCAGCGAAAGCCTATCTTTAAAAAAAAATTGTTTCAGTTGTAGTGGTCGACCAAGGCTCTTCCTCGATTAATCAAGTTATTGGTTTTTTGGCTATAACTTCGAAAATAATGCACTTAGAAAGCTCTGCCTGCGATTTTTGTGATCCTCTTTCCATCCTCTTTAAGCGTGTATAAGCACAAGTCGCCCGAAACACTTTCCATTTTTTGCCGAAATAAATTGCAAGGGGTATTTATTCCTAACCGTTTCCTCGATTTTCTTTAATCGTCTGTAACTTTCGAAACACCGATCGAAACCTATGATAATCATACATTTTCTTGAAGCTGTCGACGCGTACCTTAAGATAGGACTATCAGCGAAAGCCTATCTTTAAAAAAAAATTGTTTCAGTTGTAGTGGTCGACCAAGGCTCTTCCTCGATTAATCAAGTTATTGGTTTTTTGGCTATAACTTCGAAAATAATGCACTTAGAAAGCTCTGCCTGCGATTTTTGTGATCCTCTTTCCATCCTCTTTAAGCGTGTATAAGCACAAGTCGCCCGAAACACTTTCCATTTTTTGCCGAAATAAATTGCAAGGGGTATTTATTCCTTACCGTTTCCTCGATTTTCTTTAATCGTCTGTAACTTTCGAAACACCGATCGAAACCTATGATAATCATACATTTTCTTGAAGCTCTGGACGCGTACCTTAAGATAGGACTATCAGCGACAGCGGCATGTATTCCTTACCGTTCCCTTGATTTTCTATAATCGCCTGTAACTTTCGAAACACCGATCGAAACCTATGATAATCATACATTTTCTTGAAGCTTGTGACGCGTACCTCAAGTTAGGATGATCAGCGAAAGCCCTTCTTTAATAAAAAATTGTTTCAGTTGTACTGATCGACCAAGGCTCTTCCTCGATTAATCAAGTCTTTGGTTTTTTGGCTATAACTTCGAAAATAATGCACTTAGAAAGTTCTGCCTGCGATTTTTGTGTACCTCTTTCCATCCTCTTTAAGCATGTGTAAGCACAAGTCGACCGAAACACTTTCCATTTTTTGCCGAAATAAATTGCAAGGTGTATGTATTCCTTGCCGTTTCCTCGATTTTCTATAATCGCCTGTAACTTTCGAAACGCCGCTCGAAACCTATGATAATCATACATTCTCTTGAAGCTCTCGACGCGTACCTTAAGTTAGGATGATCAGCGAAAGCCCATCTTTAAAAAAAAATTGTTTCAGTTGTACTGGTCAACCAAGGCTCTTCCTCGATTAATCAAGCGTTTGGTTTTTTGGCTGTATCTTCGAAAATAATGCACTTAGGAGGCTCTGCCTGCGATTTTTGTGATCCTCTTTCCATCCTCTTTGAGCATGTATAAGCACAAGTCGACCGAAACACTGTCCATTTTTTGCCGAAATAAATTGCAAGGGGTATTTATTCCTAACCGTTTCCTCGTTTTTCTTTAATCGTCTGTAACTTTCGAAACTCCGATCGAAACCTATGATAATGATACATTTTCTTGAAGCTCTGGACGCGTACCTTAAGATAGGACTATCAGCGACAGCTCATCTTTAAAAAAAATATTGTTTCAGTAGTAGTGGTCGACCAAGGCTCTTCCTCGATTAATCAAGTCTTTGGTTTTTTGGCTATAACTTTGAAAATAATGCACTTAGAAAGCTCTGCCTGCGATTTTTGTGATCCTCTTTCCATCCCCTTTAAGCACTTATAAGCACAAGTCGACTGAAACACTTTCCATTTTTTGCCGAAATAAATTGCAAGGGGTATGTATTCCTAGCCGTTTCCTCGATTTTCTATAATCGCCTGTAACTTTCGAAACACCGATCGAAACCTATGATAATCATACATTTTCTTGAAGCTCTCGACGCGCACCTTAAGTTGGGATGATCAGCGAAAGCCCATCTTTAAAAAAAAATTGTTTCAGTTGTACTGGTCGACCAAGGCTCTTCCTCGATTAATCAAGCGTTTAGTTTTTTGGCTGTAACTTCGAAAATAATGCACTTAGGAGGCTCTGCCTGCGATTTTTGTGATCCTCTTTCCATGCTCTTTAAGTGCGTATAAGCACAAGTCGCCCGAAACACTTTCAATTTTTTGCCGAAATAAATTGCAAGGGGTATGTATTCCTTACCGTTTCCTTGATTCTCTATAATCGCATGTAACTTTCGAAACACCGATCGAAACCTATGATAATCATACATTTTCTTGAAGCTCTCGACGCGTACCTTAAGTTAGGATGATCAGCGAAAGCCCATCTTTAAAAAAAAATTGTTTCAGTTGTAGTGGTCGACCAAGGCTCTTCCTCGATTAATCAAGTTATTGGTTTTTTGGCTATAACTTCGAAAATAATGCACTTAGAAAGCTCTGCCTGCGATTTTTGTGATCCTCTTTCCAACCTCTTTAAGCGTGTATAAGCACAAGTCGCCCGAAACACTTTCCATTTTTTGCCGAAATAAATTGCACGGGGCATGTATTCCTTACCGTTCCCTTGATTTTCTATAATCGCCTGTAACTTTCGAAACACCGATCGAAACCTATGATAATCATACATTTTCATGAAGCTTGTGACGCGTACCTCAAGTTAGGATGATCAGCGAAAGCCCTCCTTTAATAAAAAATTGTTTCAGTTGTACTGATCGACCAAGGCTCTTCCTCGATTAATCAAGTCTTTGGTTTTTTGGCTATAACTTTGAAAATAATGCACCTAGAAAGCTCTGCCTGCGATTTTTGTGATCCTCTTTCCATCCTCTTTTAGCATGTGTAAGCACAAGTCGACCGAAACACTTTCCATTTTTTGCCGAAATAAATTGCACGGGGCATGTATTCCTTACCGTTTCCTTGATTTTCTATAATCGCCTGTAACTTTCGAAACACCGATCGAAACCTATGATAATCATACATTTTCTTGAAGCTTGTGACGCGTACCTCAGGTTAGGATGATCAGCGAAAGCCCTTCTTTAATATAAAATTGTTTCAGTTGTACTGATCGACCAAGGCTCTTCCTCGATTAATCAAGTCTTTGGTTTTTTGGCTATAACTTCGAAAATAATGCACTTAGAAAGTTCTGCCTGCGAATTTTGTGTACCTCTTTCCATCCTCTTTAAGCATGTGTAAGCACAAGTCGACCGAAACACTTTCCATTTTTTGCCGAAATAAATTGCAAGGGGTATGTATTCCTTACCGTTTCCTTGATTTTCTATAATCGCCTGTAACTTTCGAAACACCGATCGAAACCTATGATAATCATACATTTTCTTGAAGCTCTCGACGCGTACCTTAAGATAGGACTATCAGCGAAAGCCCCTCTTTAAAAAAAAATTGTTTCAGTTGTAGTGGTCGACCAAGGCTCTTCCTCGATTAATCAAGTTATTGGTTTTTTGGCTATAACTTCGAAAATAATGGACTTAGAAAGCTCTGCCTGCGATTTTTGTGATCCTCTTTCCATCCTCTTTGAGCATGTATAAGCACAAGTCGACCGAAACACTGTCCAGTTTTTGCCGAAATAAATTGCAAGGGGTATTTATTCCTAACCGTTTCCTCGATTTTCTTTAATCGTCTGTAACTTTCGAAACTCCGATCGAAACCTATGATAATGATACATTTTCTTGAAGCTCTGGACGCGTACCTTAAGATAGGACTATCAGCGACAGCTCATCTTTAAAAAAAATATTGTTTCAGTAGTAGTGGTCGACCAAGGCTCTTCCTCGATTAATCAAGTCTTTGGTTTTTTGGCTATAACTTTGAAAATAATGCACTTAGAAAGCTCTGCCTGCGATTTTTGTGATCCTCTTTCCATCCCCTTTAAGCACTTATAAGCACAAGTCGACTGAAACACTTTCCATTTTTTGCCGAAATAAATTCCAAGGGGTATGTGTTCCTTACGGTTTCCTCGATTTTCTATAATCGCCTGTAACTTTCGAAACACCGATCGAAACCTATGCTAATCATACATTTTCTTGAAGCTGTCGACGCGTACCTTGAGATAGGACTATCAGCGACAGCTCATCTTTAAAAAAAATATTGTTTCAGTAGTAGTGGTCGACCAAGGCTCTTCCTCGATTAATCAAGTCTTTGGTTTTTTGGCTATAACTTTGAAAATAATGCACTTAGAAAGCTCTGCCTGCGATTTTTGTGATCCTCTTTCCATCCTCTTTAAGCATTTATAAGCACAAGTCGACCGAAACACTTTCCCTTTTTTGCCGAAATAAATTGCACGGGGCATGTATTCCTTACCGTTTCCTTGATTTTCTATAATCGCCTGTAACTTTCGAAACACCGATCGAAACCTATGATAATCATACATTTTCTTGAAGCTCTCGACGCGTACCTTAAGATAGGACTATCAGCGAAAGCCCATCTTAAAAAAAAATTGTTTCAGTTGTTGTGGTCGACCTAGGCTCTTCTTCGATTAATCAAGCCTTGGGTTTTTTGGCTGTAACTTCGAAAATAATGCACTTAGGAGGCTCTGCCTGCGATTCTTGTGATGCCCTTTCCATCCTCTTTCAGCGTGTATAAGCACAAGTTGATCGAAAAACTGTCCATTTTTTGCCGAAATAAATTGCAAGGGGTATGTGTTCCTTACAGTTTCCTCGATTTTCTATAATCGCCTGTAACTTTCGAAACACCGATCGAAACCTATGCTAATCATACATTTTCTTGAAGCTGTCGACGCGTACCTTGAGATAGGACTATCAGCGACAGCTCATCTTTAAAAAAAAATATTGTTTCAGTAGTAGTGGTCGACCAAGGCTCTTCCTCGATTAATCAAGTCTTTGGTTTTTTGGCTATAACTTTGAAAATAATGCACTTAGAAAGCTCTGCCTGCGATTTTTGTGATCCTCTTTCTGTCCTCTTTTAGCACGTGTAAGCACAAGTCGACCGAAACACTTTCCATTTTTTGCCGAAATAAATTGCACGGGGTATGTATTCCTTACCGTTTCCTTGATTCTCTATAATCGCATGTAACTTTCGAAACACCGATCGAAACCTATGATAATCATACATTTTCTTGAAGCTCTCGACGCGTACCTTAAGATAGGACTATCAGCGAAAGCCTATCTTTAAAAAAAAATTGTTTCAGTTGTAGTGGTCGACCAAGGCTCTTCCTCGATTAATCAAGTTATTGGTTTTTTGGCTGTAACTTCGAAAATAATGCACTTAGAAAGCTCTGCCTGCGATTTTTGTGATCCTCTTTCCATCCTCTTTAAGCGTGTATAAGCACAAGTCGCCCGAAACACTTTCCATTTTTTGCCGAAATAAATTGCAAGGGGTATTTATTCCTAACCGTTTCCTCGATTTTCTTTAATCGTCTGTAACTTTCGAAACACCGATCGAAACCTATGATAATCATACATTTTCTTGAAGCTGTCGACGCGTACCTTAAGATAGGACTATCAGCGAAAGCCCATCTTTAAAAAAAAATTGTTTCAGTTGTAGTGGTCGACCAAGGCTCTTCCTCGATTAATCAAGCGTTTGGTTTTTTGGCTGTATCTTCGAAAATAATGCACTTAGGAGGCTCTGCCTGCGATTTTTGTGATCCTCTTTCCATGCTCTTTAAGCGTGTAAAAGCACAAGTCGACCGAAACACTTTCCATTTTTTGCCGAAATAAATTGCAAGGGGTATGTATTCCTTACCGTTTCCTTGATTTTCTATAATCGCCTGTAACTTTCGAAACACCGATCGAAACCTATGATAATCATACATTTTCTTGAAGCTCTGGACGCGTACCTTAAGATAGGACTATCAGCGACAGCTCATCTTTAAAAAAAATATTGTTTCAGTAGTAGTGGTCGACCAAGGCTCTTCCTCGATTAATCAAGTCTTTGGTTTTTTGGCTATAACTTTGAAAATAATGCACTTAGAAAGCTCTGCCTGCGATTTTTGTGATCCACTTTCCATCCCCTTTAAGCACTTATAAGCACAGGTCGACTGAAACACTTTCCATTTTTTGCCGAAATAAATTGCAAGGGGTATGTATTCCTAGCCGTTTCCTCGATTTTCTATAATCGCCTGTAACTTTCGAAACACCGATCGAAACCTATGATAATCATACATTTTCTTGAAGCTCTCGACGCGCACCTTAAGTTGGGATGATCAGCGAAAGCCCATCTTTAAAAAAAAATTGTTTCAGTTGTACTGGTCGACCAAGGCTCTTCCTCGATTAATCAAGCGTTTAGTTTTTTGGCTGTAACTTCGAAAATAATGCACTTAGGAGGCTCTGCCTGCGATTTTTGTGATCCTCTTTCCATGCTCTTTAAGTGCGTATAAGCACAAGTCGCCCGAAACACTTTCAATTTTTTGCCGAAATAAATTGCAAGGGGTATGTATTCCTTACCGTTTCCTTGATTCTCTATAATCGCATGTAACTTTCGAAACACCGATCGAAACCTATGATAATCATACATTTTCTTGAAGCTCTCGACGCGTACCTTAAGATAGGACTATCAGCGAAAGCCTATCTTTAAAAAAAAATTGTTTCAGTTGTAGTGGTCGACCAAGGCTCTTCCTCGATTAATCAAGTTATTGGTTTTTTGGCTATAACTTCGAAAATAATGCACTTAGAAAGCTCTGCCTGCGATTTTTGTGATCCTCTTTCCATCCTCTTTAAGCGTGTATAAGCACAAGTCGCCCGAAACACTTTCCATTTTTTGCCGAAATAAATTGCAAGGGGTATTTATTCCTTACCGTTTCCTCGATTTTCTTTAATCGTCTGTAACTTTCGAAACACCGATCGAAACCTATGATAATCATACATTTTCTTGAAGCTCTGGACGCGTACCTTAAGATAGGACTATCAGCGACAGCTCATCTTTAAAAAAAATATTGTTTCAGTAGTAGTGGTCGACCAAGGCTCTTCCTCGATTAATCAAGTCTTTGGTTTTTTGGCTATAACTTTGAAAATAATGCACTTAGAAAGCTCTGCCTGCGATTTTTGTGATCCTCTTTCCATCCTCTTTGAGCATGTATAAGCACAAGTCGACCGAAACACTGTCCAGTTTTTGCCGAAATAAATTGCAAGGGGTATTTATTCCTAACCGTTTCCTCGATTTTCTTTAATCGTCTGTAACTTTCGAAACTCCGATCGAAACCTATGATAATGATACATTTTCTTGAAGCTCTGGACGCGTACCTTAAGATAGGACTATCAGCGACAGCTCATCTTTAAAAAAAATATTGTTTCAGTAGTAGTGGTCGACCAAGGCTCTTCCTCGATTAATCAAGTCTTTGGTTTTTTGGCTATAACTTTGAAAATAATGCACTTAGAAAGCTCTGCCTGCGATTTTTGTGATCCTCTTTCCATCCCCTTTAAGCACTTATAAGCACAAGTCGACTGAAACACTTTCCATTTTTTGCCGAAATAAATTCCAAGGGGTATGTGTTCCTTACGGTTTCCTCGATTTTCTATAATCGCCTGTAACTTTCGAAACACCGATCGAAACCTATGCTAATCATACATTTTCTTGAAGCTGTCGACGCGTACCTTGAGATAGGACTATCAGCGACAGCTCATCTTTAAAAAAAATATTGTTTCAGTAGTAGTGGTCGACCAAGGCTCTTCCTCGATTAATCAAGTCTTTGGTTTTTTGGCTATAACTTTGAAAATAATGCACTTAGAAAGCTCTGCCTGCGATTTTTGTGATCCTCTTTCCATCCTCTTTAAGCATTTATAAGCACAAGTCGACCGAAACACTTTCCCTTTTTTGCCGAAATAAATTGCACGGGGCATGTATTCCTTACCGTTTCCTTGATTTTCTATAATCGCCTGTAACTTTCGAAACACCGATCGAAACCTATGATAATCATACATTTTCTTGAAGCTCTCGACGCGTACCTTAAGATAGGACTATCAGCGAAAGCCCATCTTAAAAAAAATTGTTTCAGTTGTTGTGGTCGACCTAGGCTCTTCTTCGATTAATCAAGCCTTGGGTTTTTTGGCTGTAACTTCGAAAATAATGCACTTAGGAGGCTCTGCCTGCGATTCTTGTGATGCCCTTTCCATCCTCTTTCAGCGTGTATAAGCACAAGTTGATCGAAAAACTGTCCATTTTTTGCCGAAATAAATTGCAAGGGGTATGTGTTCCTTACAGTTTCCTCGATTTTCTATAATCGCCTGTAACTTTCGAACCACCGATCGAAACCTATGCTAATCATACATTTTCTTGAAGCTGTCGACGCGTACCTTGAGATAGGACTATCAGCGACAGCTCATCTTTAAAAAAAAATATTGTTTCAGTAGTAGTGGTCGACCAAGGCTCTTCCTCGATTAATCAAGTCTTTGGTTTTTTGGCTATAACTTTGAAAATAATGCACTTAGAAAGCTCTGCCTGCGATTTTTGTGATCCTCTTTCTGTCCTCTTTTAGCACGTGTAAGCACAAGTCGACCGAAACACTTTCCATTTTTTGCCGAAATAAATTGCACGGGGTATGTATTCCTTACCGTTTCCTTGATTCTCTATAATCGCATGTAACTTTCGAAACACCGATCGAAACCTATGATAATCATACATTTTCTTGAAGCTCTCGACGCGTACCTTAAGATAGGACTATCAGCGAAAGCCTATCTTTAAAAAAAAATTGTTTCAGTTGTAGTGGTCGACCAAGGCTCTTCCTCGATTAATCAAGTTATTGGTTTTTTGGCTGTAACTTCGAAAATAATGCACTTAGAAAGCTCTGCCTGCGATTTTTGTGATCCTCTTTCCATCCTCTTTAAGCGTGTATAAGCACAAGTCGACCGAAACACTTTCCATTTTTTGCCGAAATAAATTGCAAGGGGTATTTATTCCTAACCGTTTCCTCGATTTTCTTTAATCGTCTGTAACTTTCGAAACACCGATCGAAACCTATGATAATCATACATTTTCTTGAAGCTCTCGACGCGTACCTTAAGATAGGACTATCAGCGAAAGCCCATCTTTAAAAAAAAATTGTTTCAGTTGTAGTGGTCGACCAAGGCTCTTCCTCGATTAATCAAGCGTTTGGTTTTTTGGCTGTATCTTCGAAAATAATGCACTTAGGAGGCTCTGCCTGCGATTTTTGTGATCCTCTTTCCATGCTCTTTAAGCGTGTAAAAGCACAAGTCGACCGAAACACTTTCCATTTTTTGCCGAAATAAATTGCAAGGGGTATGTATTCCTTACCGTTTCCTTGATTTTCTATAATCGCCTGTAACTTTCGAAACACCGATCGAAACCTATGATAATCATACATTTTCTTGAAGCTCTGGACGCGTACCTTAAGATAGGACTATCAGCGACAGCTCATCTTTAAAAAAAATATTGTTTCAGTAGTAGTGGTCGACCAAGGCTCTTCCTCGATTAATCAAGTCTTTGGTTTTTTTGGCTATAACTTTGAAAATAATGCACTTAGAAAGCTCTGCCTGCGATTTTTGTGATCCATTTTCCATCCCCTTTAAGCACTTATAAGCACTGGTCGACTGAAACACTTTCCATTTTTTGCCGAAATAAATTGCAAGGGGTATGTATTCCTAGCCGTTTCCTCGATTTTCTATAATCGCCTGTAACTTTCGAAACACCGATCGAAACCTATGATAATCATACATTTTCTTGAAGCTCTCGACGCGCACCTTAAGTTGGGATGATCAGCGAAAGCCCATCTTTAAAAAAAAATTGTTTCAGTTGTACTGGTCGACCAAGGCTCTTCCTCGATTAATCAAGCGTTTAGTTTTTTGGCTGTAACTTCGAAAATAATGCACTTAGGAGGCTCTGCCTGCGATTTTTGTGATCCTCTTTCCATGCTCTTTAAGTGCGTATAAGCACAAGTCGCCCGAAACACTTTCAATTTTTTGCCGAAATAAATTGCAAGGGGTATGTATTCCTTACCGTTTCCTTGATTCTCTATAATCGCATGTAACTTTCGAAACACCGATCGAAACCTATGATAATCATACATTTTCTTGAAGCTCTCGACGCGTACCTTAAGATAGGACTATCAGCGAAAGCCTATCTTTAAAAAAAAATTGTTTCAGTTGTAGTGGTCGACCAAGGCTCTTCCTCGATTAATCAAGTTATTGGTTTTTTGGCTATAACTTCGAAAATAATGCACTTAGAAAGCTCTGCCTGCGATTTTTGTGATCCTCTTTCCATCCTCTTTAAGCGTGTATAAGCACAAGTCGCCCGAAACACTTTCCATTTTTTGCCGAAATAAATTGCAAGGGGTATTTATTCCTTACCGTTTCCTCGATTTTCTTTAATCGTCTGTAACTTTCGAAACACCGATCGAAACCTATGATAATCATACATTTTCTTGAAGCTCTGGACGCGTACCTTAAGATAGGACTATCAGCGACAGCGGCATGTATTCCTTACCGTTCCCTTGATTTTCTATAATCGCCTGTAACTTTCGAAACACCGATCGAAACCTATGATAATCATACATTTTCTTGAAGCTTGTGACGCGTACCTCAAGTTAGGATGATCAGCGAAAGCCCTTCTTTAATAAAAAATTGTTTCAGTTGTACTGATCGACCAAGGCTCTTCCTCGATTAATCAAGTCTTTGGTTTTTTGGCTATAACTTCGAAAATAATGCACTTAGAAAGTTCTGCCTGCGATTTTTGTGTACCTCTTTCCATCCTCTTTAAGCATGTGTAAGCACAAGTCGACCGAAACACTTTCCATTTTTTGCCGAAATAAATTGCAAGGGGTATGTATTCCTTGCCGTTTCCTCGATTTTCTATAATCGCCTGTAACTTTCGAAACGCCAATCGAAACCTATGATAATCATACATTTTCTTGAAGCTCTCGACGCGTACCTTAAGTTAGGATGATCAGCGAAAGCCCATCTTTAAAAAAAAATTGTTTCAGTTGTACTGGTCAACCAAGGCTCTTCCTCGATTAATCAAGCGTTTGGTTTTTTGGCTGTATCTTCGAAAATAATGCACTTAGGAGGCTCTGCCTGCGATTTTTGTGATCCTCTTTCCATGCTCTTTAAGCGTGTAAAAGCACAAGTCGACCGAAACACTTTCCATTTTTTGCCGAAATAAATTGCAAGGGGTATGTATTCCTTACCGTTTCCTCGATTTTCTTTAATCGTCTGTAACTTTCGAAACACCGATCGAAACCTATGATAATCATACATTTTCTTGAAGCTCTGGACGCGTACCTTAAGATAGGACTATCAGCGACAGCTCATCTTTAAAAAAAATATTGTTTCAGTAGTAGTGGTCGACCAAGGCTCTTCCTCGATTAATCAAGTCTTTGGTTTTTTGGCTATAACTTTGAAAATAATGCACTTAGAAAGCTCTGCCTGCGATTTTTGTGATCCTCTTTCCATCCCCTTTAAGCACTTATAAGCACAAGTCGACTGACACACTTTCCATTTTTTGCCGAAATAAATTGCAAGGGGTATGTATTCCTAGCCGTTTCCTCGATTTTCTATAATCGCCTGTAACTTTCGAAACACCGATCGAAACCTATGATAATCATACATTTTCTTGAAGCTCTCGACGCGCACCTTAAGTTGGGATGATCAGCGAAAGCCCATCTTTAAAAAAAAATTGTTTCAGTTGTACTGGTCGACCAAGGCTCTTCCTCGATTAATCAAGCGTTTAGTTTTTTGGCTGTAACTTCGAAAATAATGCACTTAGGAGGCTCTGCCTGCGATTTTTGTGATCCTCTTTCCATGCTCTTTAAGTGCGTATAAGCACAAGTCGCCCGAAACACTTTCAATTTTTTGCCGAAATAAATTGCAAGGGGTATGTATTCCTTACCGTTTCCTTGATTCTCTATAATCGCATGTAACTTTCGAAACACCGATCGAAACCTATGATAATCATACATTTTCTTGAAGCTCTCGACGCGTACCTTAAGTTAGGATGATCAGCGAAAGCCCATCTTTAAAAAAAAATTGTTTCAGTTGTAGTGGTCGACCAAGGCTCTTCCTCGATTAATCAAGTTATTGGTTTTTTGGCTATAACTTCGAAAATAATGCACTTAGAAAGCTCTGCCTGCGATTTTTGTGATCCTCTTTCCAACCTCTTTAAGCGTGTATAAGCACAAGTCGCCCGAAACACTTTCCATTTTTTGCCGAAATAAATTGCACGGGGCATGTATTCCTTACCGTTCCCTTGATTTTCTATAATCGCCTGTAACTTTCGAAACACCGATCGAAACCTATGATAATCATACATTTTCATGAAGCTTGTGACGCGTACCTCAAGTTAGGATGATCAGCGAAAGCCCTTCTTTAATAAAAAATTGTTTCAGTTGTACTGATCGACCAAGGCTCTTCCTCGATTAATCAAGTCTTTGGTTTTTTGGCTATAACTTTGAAAATAATGCACCTAGAAAGCTCTGCCTGCGATTTTTGTGATCCTCTTTCCATCCTCTTTTAGCATGTGTAAGCACAAGTCGACCGAAACACTTTCCATTTTTTGCCGAAATAAATTGCACGGGGCATGTATTCCTTACCGTTTCCTTGATTTTCTATAATCGCCTGTAACTTTCGAAACACCGATCGAAACCTATGATAATCATACATTTTCTTGAAGCTTGTGACGCGTACCTCAGGTTAGGATGATCAGCGAAAGCCCTTCTTTAATATAAAATTGTTTCAGTTGTACTGATCGACCAAGGCTCTTCCTCGATTAATCAAGTCTTTGGTTTTTTGGCTATAACTTCGAAAATAATGCACTTAGAAAGTTCTGCCTGCGAATTTTGTGTACCTCTTTCCATCCTCTTTAAGCATGTGTAAGCACAAGTCGACCGAAACACTTTCCATTTTTTGCCGAAATAAATTGCAAGGGGTATTTATTCCTAACCGTTTCCTCGATTTTCTTTAATCGTCTGTAACTTTCGAAACTCCGATCGAAACCTATGATAATGATACATTTTCTTGAAGCTCTGGACGCGTACCTTAAGATAGGACTATCAGCGACAGCTCGTCTTTAAAAAAAATATTGTTTCAGTAGTAGTGGTCGACCAAGGCTCTTCCTCGATTAATCAAGTCTTTGGTTTTTTGGCTATAACTTTGAAAATAATGCACTTAGAAAGCTCTGCCTGCGATTCTTGTGATCCTCTTTCCATCCCCTTTAAGCACTTATAAGCACAAGTCGACTGAAACACTTTCCATTTTTTGCCGAAATAAATTCCAAGGGGTATGTGTTCCTTACGGTTTCCTCGATTTTCTATAATCGCCTGTAACTTTCGAAACACCGATCGAAACCTATGCTAATCATACATTTTCTTGAAGCTGTCGACGCGTACCTTGAGATAGGACTATCAGCGACAGCTCATCTTTAAAAAAAATATTGTTTCAGTAGTAGTGGTCGACCAAGGCTCTTCCTCGATTAATCAAGTCTTTGGTTTTTTGGCTATAACTTTGAAGATAATGCACTTAGAAAGCTCTGCCTGCGATTTTTGTGATCCTCTTTCCATCCTCTTTAAGCATTTATAAGCACAAGTCGACCGAAACACTTTCCCTTTTTTGCCGAAATAAATTGCACGGGGCATGTATTCCTTACCGTTTCCTTGATTTTCTATAATCGCCTGTAACTTTCGAAACACCGATCGAAACCTATGATAATCATACATTTTCTTGAAGCTCTCGACGCGTACCTTAAGATAGGACTATCAGCGAAAGCCCATCTTAAAAAAAAATTGTTTCAGTTGTTGTGGTCGACCTAGGCTCTTCTTCGATTAATCAAGCCTTGGGTTTTTTGGCTGTAACTTCGAAAATAATGCACTTAGGAGGCTCTGCCTGCGATTCTTGTGATGCCCTTTCCATCCTCTTTCAGCGTGTATAAGCACAAGTTGATCGAAAAACTGTCCATTTTTTGCCGAAATAAATTGCAAGGGGTATGTGTTCCTTACGGTTTCCTCGATTTTCTATAATCGCCTGTAACTTTCGAAACACCGATCGAAACCTATGCTAATCATACATTTTCTTGAAGCTGTCGACGCGTACCTTGAGATAGGACTATCAGCGACAGCTCATCTTTAAAAAAAAATATTGTTTCAGTAGTAGTGGTCGACCAAGGCTCTTCCTCGATTAATCAAGTCTTTGGTTTTTTGGCTATAACTTTGAAAATAATGCACTTAGAAAGCTCTGCCTGCGATTTTTGTGTACCTCTTTCCATCCTCTTGAAGCATGTATAAGCACAAGTCGACCGAAACACTTTCCATTTTTTGCCGAAATAAATTGCAAGGGGTATGTATTCCTTACCGTTTCCTCGATTTTCTATAATCGCCTGTAACTTTCGAAACACCGATCGAAACCTATGATAATCATACATTTTCTTGAAGCTCTCGACGCGTACCTTAAGATAGGACTATCAGCGAAAGCCCAACAAAAAAAAAAATATTGTTTCAGTAGTAGTGGTCGACCAAGTCTCTTCCTCGATTAATCAAGTCTTTGGTTTTTTGGCTGTAACTTCGAAAATAATGCACTTAGAAAGCTCTGCCTGCGATTTTTGTGATCCTCTTTCTATCCTCTTTAAGCACGTGTAAGCACAAGTCGACCGAAACACTTTCCATTTTTTGCCGAAATAAATTGCACGGGGTATGTATTCCTTACCGTTTCCTTGATTCTCTATAATCGCATGTAACTTTCGAAACACCGATCGAAACCTATGATAATCATACATTTTCTTGAAGCTCTCGACGCGTACCTTAAGATAGGACTATCAGCGAAAGCCTATCTTTAAAAAAAAATTGTTTCAGTTGTAGTGGTCGACCAAGGCTCTTCCTCGATTAATCAAGCGTTTGGTTTTTTGGCTGTATCTTCGAAAATAATGCACTTAGGAGGCTCTGCCTGCGATTTTTGTGATCCTCTTTCCATGCTCTTTAAGCGTGTAAAAGCACAAGTCGACCGAAACACTTTCCATTTTTTGCCGAAATAAATTGCAAGGGGTATGTATTCCTTACCGTTTCCTTGATTTTCTATAATCGCCTGTAACTTTCGAAACACCGATCGAAACCTATGATAATCATACATTTTCTTGAAGCTCTGGACGCGTACCTTAAGATAGGACTATCAGCGACAGCTCATCTTTAAAAAAAATATTGTTTCAGTAGTAGTGGTCGACCAAGGCTCTTCCTCGATTAATCAAGTCTTTGGTTTTTTGGCTATAACTTTGAAAATAATGCACTTAGAAAGCTCTGCCTGCGATTTTTGTGATCCACTTTCCATCCCCTTTAAGCACTTATAAGCACAAGTCGACTGAAACACTTTCCATTTTTTGCCGAAATAAATTGCAAGGGGTATGTATTCCTAGCCGTTTCCTCGATTTTCTATAATCGCCTGTAACTTTCGAAACACCGATCGAAACCTATGATAATCATACATTTTCTTGAAGCTCTCGACGCGCACCTTAAGTTGGGATGATCAGCGAAAGCCCATCTTTAAAAAAAAATTGTTTCAGTTGTACTGGTCGACCAAGGCTCTTCCTCGATTAATCAAGCGTTTAGTTTTTTGGCTGTAACTTCGAAAATAATGCACTTAGGAGGCTCTGCCTGCGATTTTTGTGATCCTCTTTCCATGCTCTTTAAGTGCGTATAAGCACAAGTCGCCCGAAACACTTTCAATTTTTTGCCGAAATAAATTGCAAGGGGTATGTATTCCTTACCGTTTCCTTGATTCTCTATAATCGCATGTAACTTTCGAAACACCGATCGAAACCTATGATAATCATACATTTTCTTGAAGCTCTCGACGCGTACCTTAAGATAGGACTATCAGCGAAAGCCTATCTTTAAAAAAAAATTGTTTCAGTTGTAGTGGTCGACCAAGGCTCTTCCTCGATTAATCAAGTTATTGGTTTTTTGGCTATAACTTCGAAAATAATGCACTTAGAAAGCTCTGCCTGCGATTTTTGTGATCCTCTTTCCATCCTCTTTAAGCGTGTATAAGCACAAGTCGCCCGAAACACTTTCCATTTTTTGCCGAAATAAATTGCAAGGGGTATTTATTCCTTACCGTTTCCTCGATTTTCTTTAATCGTCTGTAACTTTCGAAACACCGATCGAAACCTATGATAATCATACATTTTCTTGAAGCTCTGGACGCGTACCTTAAGATAGGACTATCAGCGACAG
Source organism: Anoplius nigerrimus (assembly GCA_914767735.1). NCBI lineage: Eukaryota > Metazoa > Arthropoda > Insecta > Hymenoptera > Pompilidae > Anoplius > Anoplius nigerrimus. The sequence goes on from CAJZBX010000759.1 coordinate 360,269, forward strand.
CGGCATGTATTCCTTACCGTTCCCTTGATTTTCTATAATCGCCTGTAACTTTCGAAACACCGATCGAAACCTATGATAATCATACATTTTCTTGAAGCTTGTGACGCGTACCTCAAGTTAGGATGATCAGCGAAAGCCCTTCTTTAATAAAAAATTGTTTCAGTTGTACTGATCGACCAAGGCTCTTCCTCGATTAATCAAGTCTTTGGTTTTTTGGCTATAACTTCGAAAATAATGCACTTAGAAAGTTCTGCCTGCGATTTTTGTGTACCTCTTTCCATCCTCTTTAAGCATGTGTAAGCACAAGTCGACCGAAACACTTTCCATTTTTTGCCGAAATAAATTGCAAGGTGTATGTATTCCTTGCCGTTTCCTCGATTTTCTATAATCGCCTGTAACTTTCGAAACGCCGCTCGAAACCTATGATAATCATACATTCTCTTGAAGCTCTCGACGCGTACCTTAAGTTAGGATGATCAGCGAAAGCCCATCTTTAAAAAAAAATTGTTTCAGTTGTACTGGTCAACCAAGGCTCTTCCTCGATTAATCAAGCGTTTGGTTTTTTGGCTGTATCTTCGAAAATAATGCACTTAGGAGGCTCTGCCTGCGATTTTTGTGATCCTCTTTCCATGCTCTTTAAGCGTGTAAAAGCACAAGTCGACCGAAACACTTTCCATTTTTTGCCGAAATAAATTGCAAGGGGTATGTATTCCTTACCGTTTCCTTGATTTTCTATAATCGCCTGTAACTCTCGAAACACCGATCGAAACCTATGATAATCATACATTTTCTTGAAGCTCTCGACGCGTACCTTAAGATAGGACTATCAGCGAAAGCCCCTCTTTAAAAAAAAATTGTTTCAGTTGTAGTGGTCGACCAAGGCTCTTCCTCGATTAATCAAGTTATTGGTTTTTTGGCTATAACTTCGAAAATAATGGACTTAGAAAGCTCTGCCTGCGATTTTTGTGATCCTCTTTCCATCCTCTTTGAGCATGTATAAGCACAAGTCGACCGAAACACTGTCCATTTTTTGCCGAAATAAATTGCAAGGGGTATTTATTCCTAACCGTTTCCTCGTTTTTCTTTAATCGTCTGTAACTTTCGAAACTCCGATCGAAACCTATGATAATGATACATTTTCTTGAAGCTCTGGACGCGTACCTTAAGATAGGACTATCAGCGACAGCTCATCTTTAAAAAAAATATTGTTTCAGTAGTAGTGGTCGACCAAGGCTCTTCCTCGATTAATCAAGTCTTTGGTTTTTTGGCTATAACTTTGAAAATAATGCACTTAGAAAGCTCTGCCTGCGATTTTTGTGATCCTCTTTCCATCCCCTTTAAGCACTTATAAGCACAAGTCGACTGAAACACTTTCCATTTTTTGCCGAAATAAATTCCAAGGGGTATGTGTTCCTTACGGTTTCCTCGATTTTCTATAATCGCCTGTAACTTTCGAAACACCGATCGAAACCTATGCTAATCATACATTTTCTTGAAGCTGTCGACGCGTACCTTGAGATAGGACTATCAGCGACAGCTCATCTTTAAAAAAAATATTGTTTCAGTAGTAGTGGTCGACCAAGGCTCTTCCTCGATTAATCAAGTCTTTGGTTTTTTGGCTATAACTTTGAAGATAATGCACTTAGAAAGCTCTGCCTGCGATTTTTGTGATCCTCTTTCCATCCTCTTTAAGCATTTATAAGCACAAGTCGACCGAAACACTTTCCCTTTTTTGCCGAAATAAATTGCACGGGGCATGTATTCCTTACCGTTTCCTTGATTTTCTATAATCGCCTGTAACTTTCGAAACACCGATCGAAACCTATGATAATCATACATTTTCTTGAAGCTCTCGACGCGTACCTTAAGATAGGACTATCAGCGAAAGCCCATCTTAAAAAAAAATTGTTTCAGTTGTTGTGGTCGACCTAGGCTCTTCTTCGATTAATCAAGCCTTGGGTTTTTTGGCTGTAACTTCGAAAATAATGCACTTAGGAGGCTCTGCCTGCGATTCTTGTGATGCCCTTTCCATCCTCTTTCAGCGTGTATAAGCACAAGTTGATCGAAAAACTGTCCATTTTTTGCCGAAATAAATTGCAAGGGGTATGTATTCCTTACCGTTCCCTTGATTTTCTATAATCGCCTGTAACTTTCGAAACACCGATCGAAACCTATGCTAATCATACATTTTCTTGAAGCTGTCGACGCGTACCTTGAGATAGGACTATCAGCGACAGCTCATCTTTAAAAAAAATATTGTTTCAGTAGTAGTGGTCGACCAAGGCTCTTCCTCGATTAATCAAGTCTTTGGTTTTTTGGCTATAACTTTGAAGATAATGCACTTAGAAAGCTCTGCCTGCGATTTTTGTGATCCTCTTTCCATCCTCTTTAAGCATTTATAAGCACAAGTCGACCGAAACACTTTCCCTTTTTTGCCGAAATAAATTGCACGGGGCATGTATTCCTTACCGTTTCCTTGATTTTCTATAATCGCCTGTAACTTTCGAAACACCGATCGAAACCTATGATAATCATACATTTTCTTGAAGCTCTCGACGCGTACCTTAAGATAGGACTATCAGCGAAAGCCCATCTTAAAAAAAAATTGTTTCAGTTGTTGTGGTCGACCTAGGCTCTTCTTCGATTAATCAAGCCTTGGGTTTTTTGGCTGTAACTTCGAAAATAATGCACTTAGGAGGCTCTGCCTGCGATTCTTGTGATGCCCTTTCCATCCTCTTTCAGCGTGTATAAGCACAAGTTGATCGAAAAACTGTCCATTTTTTGCCGAAATAAATTGCAAGGGGTATGTGTTCCTTACGGTTTCCTCGATTTTCTATAATCGCCTGTAACTTTCGAAACACCGATCGAAACCTATGCTAATCATACATTTTCTTGAAGCTGTCGACGCGTACCTTGAGATAGGACTATCAGCGACAGCTCATCTTTAAAAAAAAATATTGTTTCAGTAGTAGTGGTCGACCAAGGCTCTTCCTCGATTAATCAAGTCTTTGGTTTTTTGGCTATAACTTTGAAAATAATGCACTTAGAAAGCTCTGCCTGCGATTTTTGTGTACCTCTTTCCATCCTCTTGAAGCATGTATAAGCACAAGTCGACCGAAACACTTTCCATTTTTTGCCGAAATAAATTGCAAGGGGTATGTATTCCTTACCGTTTCCTCGATTTTCTATAATCGCCTGTAACTTTCGAAACACCGATCGAAACCTATGATAATCATACATTTTCTTGAAGCTCTCGACGCGTACCTTAAGATAGGACTATCAGCGAAAGCCCAACAAAAAAAAAAATATTGTTTCAGTAGTAGTGGTCGACCAAGTCTCTTCCTCGATTAATCAAGTCTTTGGTTTTTTGGCTGTAACTTCGAAAATAATGCACTTAGAAAGCTCTGCCTGCGATTTTTGTGATCCTCTTTCTATCCTCTTTTAGCACGTGTAAGCACAAGTCGACCGAAACACTTTCCATTTTTTGCCGAAATAAATTGCACGGGGTATGTATTCCTTACCGTTTCCTTGATTCTCTATAATCGCATGTAACTTTCGAAACACCGATCGAAACCTATGATAATCATACATTTTCTTGAAGCTCTCGACGCGTACCTTAAGATAGGACTATCAGCGAAAGCCTATCTTTAAAAAAAAATTGTTTCAGTTGTAGTGGTCGACCAAGGCTCTTCCTCGATTAATCAAGCGTTTGGTTTTTTGGCTGTATCTTCGAAAATAATGCACTTAGGAGGCTCTGCCTGCGATTTTTGTGATCCTCTTTCCATGCTCTTTAAGCGTGTAAAAGCACAAGTCGACCGAAACACTTTCCATTTTTTGCCGAAATAAATTGCAAGGGGTATGTATTCCTTACCGTTTCCTTGATTTTCTATAATCGCCTGTAACTTTCGAAACACCGATCGAAACCTATGATAATCATACATTTTCTTGAAGCTCTGGACGCGTACCTTAAGATAGGACTATCAGCGACAGCTCATCTTTAAAAAAAATATTGTTTCAGTAGTAGTGGTCGACCAAGGCTCTTCCTCGATTAATCAAGTCTTTGGTTTTTTGGCTATAACTTTGAAAATAATGCACTTAGAAAGCTCTGCCTGCGATTTTTGTGATCCACTTTCCATCCCCTTTAAGCACTTATAAGCACAAGTCGACTGAAACACTTTCCATTATTTGCCGAAATAAATTGCAAGGGGTATGTATTCCTAGCCGTTTCCTCGATTTTCTATAATCGCCTGTAACTTTCGAAACACCGATCGAAACCTATGATAATCATACATTTTCTTGAAGCTCTCGACGCGCACCTTAAGTTGGGATGATCAGCGAAAGCCCATCTTTAAAAAAAAATTGTTTCAGTTGTACTGGTCGACCAAGGCTCTTCCTCGATTAATCAAGCGTTTAGTTTTTTGGCTGTAACTTCGAAAATAATGCACTTAGGAGGCTCTGCCTGCGATTTTTGTGATCCTCTTTCCATGCTCTTTAAGTGCGTATAAGCACAAGTCGCCCGAAACACTTTCAATTTTTTGCCGAAATAAATTGCAAGGGGTATGTATTCCTTACCGTTTCCTTGATTCTCTATAATCGCATGTAACTTTCGAAACACCGATCGAAACCTATGATAATCATACATTTTCTTGAAGCTCTCGACGCGTACCTTAAGATAGGACTATCAGCGAAAGCCTATCTTTAAAAAAAAATTGTTTCAGTTGTAGTGGTCGACCAAGGCTCTTCCTCGATTAATCAAGTTATTGGTTTTTTGGCTATAACTTCGAAAATAATGCACTTAGAAAGCTCTGCCTGCGATTTTTGTGATCCTCTTTCCATCCTCTTTAAGCGTGTATAAGCACAAGTCGCCCGAAACACTTTCCATTTTTTGCCG
>CAJZBX010000760.1:0-89646 GCA_914767735.1 Anoplius nigerrimus
ATTAAAGAAAATCAAGGAAACGGTAAGGAATACATACCCCTTGCAATTTATTTCGGCAAAAAATGGAAAGTTTTTCGATCGACTTGTGCTTATACACGCTTAAAGAGGATGGAAAGGGCATCACAAAAATCGCAGGCAGAGCCTTCTAAGTGCATTATTTGCGAAGTTACAGCCAAAAAACCAACGGCTTGATTAATCGAGAAGAGCCTTGGTCGACCACTACAACTGAAACCATTTTTTTTTTAAGATGGGCTTTCGCTGATATTCCTATCTAAAGGAACGCGTCGAGAGCTTCAAGAAGATGTAAGATTATCATAGGTTTCGATCGGTGTTTCGAAAGTTACAGGCGATTAAAGAAAATCGAGGAAACGGTAAGGAATACATACCCATTGCAATATATTTCGGCAAATAATGGAAAGTGTTTCGGTCGACTTGTACTTATACACGCTTAAAGCGGATGGAACGAGGATCACAAAAATCGCAGGCAGAGCCTTCTAAGAGCATTATTTTCGAAGTTACAGCCAAAAAACCAAAGACTTGATTAATCGAGGAAGAGCCTTGGTCGACCACTACAACTGAAACAATTTTTTTTTAAAGATGGGCTTTCGCTGATAGTCCTATCTTAAGGTACGCGTCGAGAGCTTCAAGAAAATGTATGATTAACATAGGTTTCGATCGGTGGTTCGGAAGGTACAGGCGATTATAGAAAATCGAGGAAACGGTAAGGAATACATACCCCTTGCAATTTATTTCGGCAAAAAATGGAAAGTTTTTCGATCGACTTGCGCTTATACGCGCTTAAAGAGGATGGAAAGGGCATCACAAAAATCGCAGGCAGAGCTTTCTAAGTGCATTATTTGCGAAGTTACAGCCAAAAAACCAAAGACTTGATTAATCGAGGAAGAGCCTTGGTCGACCACTACAACTGAAACAATTTTTTTTTAAAGATGGGCTTTCGCTGATAGTCCTATCTTAAGGTACGCGTCGAGAGCTTCAAGAAGATGTAAGATTATCATAGGTTTCGATCGGTGTTTCGAAAGTTACAGGCGATTATAGAAAATCAAGGAATCGGTAAGGAATACATACCCCTTGCAATTTATTTCGGCAAAAAATGGAAAGTTTTTTGATCGACTTGTGCTTGTACAGGCTTAAAGAGGATGGAAAGGTCATCACAAAAATCGCAGGCAGAGCCTTGTAAGTGCATTATTTTCAAAGTTACAGCCAAAAAACCAAAGACTTGATTAATCGAGGAAGAGCCTTGGTCGACCACTACTACTGAAACAATATTTTTTTTTAAAGACGAGCTGTCGCTGATAGTCCTATCTTAAGGTACGCGTCGACAGTTTCAAGAAAATGTATGATTAGCATAGGTTTCGATCGGTGTTTCGAAAGTTACAGGCGATTATAGAAAATCGAGGAAACGGTAAGGAATACATACCCCTTGCAATTTATTTCGGCAAAAAATGGAAAGTTTTTCGATCGACTTGCGCTTATACGCGCTTAAAGAGGATGGAAAGGGCATCACAAAAATCGCAGGCAGAGCTTTCTAAGTGCATTATTTGCGAAGTTACAGCCAAAAAACCAAAGACTTGATTAATCGAGGAAGAGCCTTGGTCGACCACTACAACTGAAACAATTTTTTTTTAAAGATGGGCTTTCGCTGATAGTCCTATCTTAAGGTACGCGTCGAGAGCTTCAAGAAGATGTAAGATTATCATAGGTTTCGATCGGTGTTTCGAAAGTTACAGGCGATTAAAGAAAATCGAGGAAACGGTAAGGAATACATACCCATTGCAATATATTTCGGCAAATAATGGAAAGAGTTTCGGTCGACTCGTACTTATACACGCTCAAGAGCGGAGGGAACGAGGATCACAAAAATCGCAGGCAGAGCTTTCTAAGTGCATTATTTTCGAAGTTACAGCCAAAAAACCAAAGACTTGATTAATCGAGGAAGAGCCTTGGTCGACCACTACTACTGAAACAATATTTTTTTTTAAAGACGAGCTGTCGCTGATAGTCCTATCTTAAGGTACGCGTCGACAGTTTCAAGAAAATGTATGATTAGCATAGGTTTCGATCGGTGTTTCGAAAGTTACAGGCGATTATAGAAAATCAAGGAATCGGTAAGGAATACATACCCCTTGCAATTTATTTCGGCAAAAAATGGAAAGTTTTTTGATCGACTTGTGCTTGTACAGGCTTAAAGAGGATGGAAAGGTCATCACAAAAATCGCAGGCAGAGCCTTGTAAGTGCATTATTTTCAAAGTTACAGCCAAAAAACCAAAGACTTGATTAATCGAGGAAGAGCCTTGGTCGACCACTACAACTGAAACATTTTTTTTTTAATGATGGGCTGTCGCTGGTAGTCCTATCTTAAGGTACGCGTCGACAGCTTCAAGAAAATGTATGATTATCGTAGGGTTCGATCGGTGTTTCGAAAGTTACAGGCGATTATAGAATATCAAAGAAACGGTAAGGAATACATACCCCTTGCAATTTATTTCGGCAAAAAATGGAAAGTTTTTCGATCGACTTGTGCTTATACACGCTTAAAGAGGATGGAAAGGGCATCACAAAAATCGCAGGCAGAGCCTCCTAAGTGCATTATTTGCGAAGTTACAGCCAAAAAACCAACGGCTTGATTAAACGAGAAGAGCCTTGGTCGACCACTACAACTGAAACCATTTTTTTTTAAGATGGGCTTTCGCTGATAGCCCTATCTCAAGGCACGCGTCGAGAGCTTCAAGAAGATGTAAGATTATCATAGGTTTCGATCGGTGTTTCGAAAGTTACAGGCGATTAAAGAAAATCGAGGAAACGGTAAGGAATACATACCCATTGCAATATATTTCGGCAAATAATGGAAAGTGTTTCGGTCGACTTGTACTTATACACGCTTAAAGCGGATGGAACGAGGATCACAAAAATCGCAGGCAGAGCCTTCTAAGTGCATTATTTTCGAAGTTACAGCCAAAAAACCAAAGACTTGATTAATCGAGGAAGAGCCTTGGTCGACCACTACAACTGAAACAATTTTTTTTTAAAGATGGGCTTTCGCTGATAGTCCTATCTTAAGGTACGCGTCGAGAGCTTCAAGAAAATGTATGATTAACATAGGTTTCGATCGGTGGTTCGGAAGGTACAGGCGATTATAGAAAATCGAGGAAACGGTAAGGAATACATACCCCTTGCAATTTATTTCGGCAAAAAATGGAAAGTTTTTCGATCGACTTGTGCTTATACGCGCTTAAAGAGGATGGAAAGGGCATCACAAAAATCGCAGGCAGAGCTTTCTAAGTGCATTATTTGCGAAGTTACAGCCAAAAAACCAAAGACTTGATTAATCGAGGAAGAGCCTTGGTCGACCACTACAACTGAAACAATTTTTTTTTAAAGATGGGCTTTCGCTGATAGTCCTATCTTAAGGTACGCGTCGAGAGCTTCAAGAAGATGTAAGATTATCATAGGTTTCGATCGGTGTTTCGAAAGTTACAGGCGATTAAAGAAAATCGAGGAAACGGTAAGGAATACATACCCATTGCAATATATTTCGGCAAATAATGGAAAGAGTTTCGGTCGACTCGTACTTATACACGCTCAAGAGCGGAGGGAACGAGGATCACAAAAATCGCAGGCAGAGCTTTCTAAGTGCATTATTTTCGAAGTTACAGCCAAAAAACCAAAGACTTGATTAATCGAGGAAGAGCCTTGGTCGACCACTACTACTGAAACAATATTTTTTTTTAAAGACGAGCTGTCGCTGATAGTCCTATCTTAAGGTACGCGTCGACAGTTTCAAGAAAATGTATGATTAGCATAGGTTTCGATCGGTGTTTCGAAAGTTACAGGCGATTATAGAAAATCAAGGAATCGGTAAGGAATACATACCCCTTGCAATTTATTTCGGCAAAAAATGGAAAGTTTTTTGATCGACTTGTGCTTGTACAGGCTTAAAGAGGATGGAAAGGTCATCACAAAAATCGCAGGCAGAGCCTTGTAAGTGCATTATTTTCAAAGTTACAGCCAAAAAACCAAAGACTTGATTAATCGAGGAAGAGCCTTGGTCGACCACTACAACTGAAACATTTTTTTTTTAATGATGGGCTGTCGCTGGTAGTCCTATCTTAAGGTACGCGTCGACAGCTTCAAGAAAATGTATGATTATCGTAGGGTTCGATCGGTGTTTCGAAAGTTACAGGCGATTATAGAATATCAAAGAAACGGTAAGGAATACATACCCCTTGCAATTTATTTCGGCAAAAAATGGAAAGTTTTTCGATCGACTTGTGCTTATACACGCTTAAAGAGGATGGAAAGGGCATCACAAAAATCGCAGGCAGAGCCTCCTAAGTGCATTATTTGCGAAGTTACAGCCAAAAAACCAACGGCTTGATTAAACGAGAAGAGCCTTGGTCGACCACTACAACTGAAACCATTTTTTTTTAAGATGGGCTTTCGCTGATAGCCCTATCTCAAGGCACGCGTCGAGAGCTTCAAGGAGATGTAAGATTATCATAGGTTTCGATCGGTGTTTCGAAAGTTACAGGCGATTAAAGAAAATCGAGGAAACGGTAAGGAATACATACCCATTGCAATATATTTCGGCAAATAATGGAAAGTGTTTCGGTCGACTTGTACTTATACACGCTTAAAGCGGATGGAACGAGGATCACAAAAATCGCAGGCAGAGCCTTCTAAGTGCATTATTTTCGAAGTTACAGCCAAAAAACCAAAGACTTGATTAATCGAGGAAGAGCCTTGGTCGACCACTACAACTGAAACAATTTTTTTTTAAAGATGGGCTTTCGCTGATAGTCCTATCTTAAGGTACGCGTCGAGAGCTTCAAGAAAATGTATGATTAACATAGGTTTCGATCGGTGGTTCGGAAGGTACAGGCGATTATAGAAAATCGAGGAAACGGTAAGGAATACATACCCCTTGCAATTTATTTCGGCAAAAAATGGAAAGTTTTTCGATCGACTTGCGCTTATACGCGCTTAAAGAGGATGGAAAGGGCATCACAAAAATCGCAGGCAGAGCTTTCTAAGTGCATTATTTGCGAAGTTACAGCCAAAAAACCAAAGGCTTGATTAATCGAGGAAGAGCCTTGGTCGACCACTACAACTGAAACAATTTTTTTTTAAAGATGGGCTCTCGCTGATAGTCCTATCTTAAGGTACGCGTCGAGAGCTTCAAGAAGATGTAAGATTATCATAGGTTTCGATCGGTGTTTCGAAAGTTACAGGCGATTAAAGAAAATCGAGGAAACGGTAAGGAATACATACCCATTGCAATATATTTCGGCAAATAATGGAAAGAGTTTCGGTCGACTCGTACTTATACACGCTCAAGAGCGGAGGGAACGAGGATCACAAAAATCGCAGGCAGAGCTTTCTAAGTGCATTATTTTCGAAGTTACAGCCAAAAAACCAAAGACTTGATTAATCGAGGAAGAGCCTTGGTCGACCACTACTACTGAAACAATATTTTTTTTTAAAGACGAGCTGTCGCTGATAGTCCTATCTTAAGGTACGCGTCGACAGTTTCAAGAAAATGTATGATTAGCATAGGTTTCGATCGGTGTTTCGAAAGTTACAGGCGATTATAGAAAATCAAGGAATCGGTAAGGAATACATACCCCTTGCAATTTATTTCGGCAAAAAATGGAAAGTTTTTTGATCGACTTGTGCTTGTACAGGCTTAAAGAGGATGGAAAGGTCATCACAAAAATCGCAGGCAGAGCCTTGTAAGTGCATTATTTTCAAAGTTACAGCCAAAAAACCAAAGACTTGATTAATCGAGGAAGAGCCTTGGTCGACCACTACAACTGAAACATTTTTTTTTTAAAGATGGGCTGTCGCTGGTAGTCCTATCTTAAGGTACGCGTCGACAGCTTCAAGAAAATGTATGATTATCGTAGGGTTCGATCGGTGTTTCGAAAGTTACAGGCGATTATAGAATATCAAAGAAACGGTAAGGAATACATACCCCTTGCAATTTATTTCGGCAAAAAATGGAAAGTTTTTCGATCGACTTGTGCTTATACACGCTTAAAGAGGATGGAAAGGGCATCACAAAAATCGCAGGCAGAGCCTCCTAAGTGCATTATTTGCGAAGTTACAGCCAAAAAACCAACGGCTTGATTAAACGAGAAGAGCCTTGGTCGACCACTACAACTGAAACCATTTTTTTTTAAGATGGGCTTTCGCTGATAGTCCTATCTCAAGGCACGCGTCGAGAGCTTCAAGAAGATGTAAGATTATCATAGGTTTCGATCGGTGTTTCGAAAGTTACAGGCGATTAAAGAAAATCGAGGAAACGGTAAGGAATACATACCCATTGCAATATATTTCGGCAAATAATGGAAAGTGTTTCGGTCGACTTGTACTTATACACGCTTAAAGCGGATGGAACGAGGATCACAAAAATCGCAGTCGGAGCCTTCTAAGTGCATTATTTTCGAAGTTACAGCCAAAAAACCAAAGACTTGATTAATCGAGGAAGAGCCTTGGTCGACCACTACAACTGAAACAATTTTTTTTTTAAGATGGGCTTTCGCTGATAGTCCAATTTTAAGGTACGCGTCGAGAGCTTCAAGAAAATGTATGATTATCGTAGGGTTCGATCGGTGTTTCGAAAGTTACAGGCGATTATAGAAAATCAAGGAAACGGTAAGGAATACATACCCCTTGCAATTTATTTCGGCAAAAAATGGAAAGTTTTTCGATCGACTTGTGCTTATACAGGCTTAAAGAGGATGGAAAGTGCATCACAAAAATCGCAGGCAGAGCCTTGTAAGTGCATTATTTTCGAAGTTACAGCCAAAAAACCAAAGACCTGATTATTCGAAGAAGAGCCTTGGTCGACCACTACTACAGAAACAATATTTTTTTTTAAAGATGAGCTGTCGCTGATCATCCTAACTTAAGGTACGCGTCCAAAGCTTCAAGAAAATGTATGATTATCATAGGTTTCGATCGGTGTTTCGAAAGTTACAGGCGATTATAGAAAATCGAGGAAACGGCAAGGAATACATACCCCTTGCAATTTATTTCGGCAAAAAATGGAAAGTTTTTCAGTCGACTTGTGCTTATAAGTGCTTAAAGAGGATGGAAAGAGGATCACAAAAATCGCAGGCAGAGCTTTCTAAGTGCATTATTTTTAAAGTTACAGCCAAAAAACCAAAGACTTAATTAATCGAGGAAGAGCCTTGGTCGACCACTACAACTGAAACATTTTTTTTTTAAAGATGGGCTGTCGCTGATAGTCCTATCTTAAGGTACGCTTCGAGAGCTTCAAGAAAATGTATGATTATCGTAGGGTTCGATCGGTGTTTCGAAAGTTACAGGCGATTATAGAAAATCAAGGAAACGGTAAGGAATACATACCCCTTGCAATTTATTTCGGCAAAAAATGGAAAGTTTTTCGATCGACTTGCGCTTATACGCGCTTAAAGAGGATGGAAAGGGCATCACAAAAATCGCAGGCAGAGCTTTCTAAGTGCATTATTTGCGAAGTTACAGCCAAAAAACCAAAGACTTGATTAATCGAGGAAGAGCCTTGGTCGACCACTACAACTGAAACAATTTTTTTTTAAAGATGGGCTTTCGCTGATAGTCCTATCTTAAGGTACGCGTCGAGAGCTTCAAGAAGATGTAAGATTATCATAGGTTTCGATCGGTGTTTCGAAAGTTACAGGCGATTAAAGAAAATCGAGGAAACGGTAAGGAATACATACCCATTGCAATATATTTCGGCAAATAATGGAAAGAGTTTCGGTCGACTCGTACTTATACACGCTCAAGAGCGGAGGGAACGAGGATCACAAAAATCGCAGGCAGAGCTTTCTAAGTGCATTATTTTCGAAGTTACAGCCAAAAAACCAAAGACTTGATTAATCGAGGAAGAGCCTTGGTCGACCACTACTACTGAAACAATATTTTTTTTTAAAGACGAGCTGTCGCTGATAGTCCTATCTTAAGGTACGCGTCGACAGTTTCAAGAAAATGTATGATTAGCATAGGTTTCGATCGGTGTTTCGAAAGTTACAGGCGATTATAGAAAATCAAGGAATCGGTAAGGAATACATACCCCTTGCAATTTATTTCGGCAAAAAATGGAAAGTTTTTTGATCGACTTGTGCTTGTACAGGCTTAAAGAGGATGGAAAGGTCATCACAAAAATCGCAGGCAGAGCCTTGTAAGTGCATTATTTTCAAAGTTACAGCCAAAAAACCAAAGACTTGATTAATCGAGGAAGAGCCTTGGTCGACCACTACAACTGAATCATTTTTTTTTTAAAGATGGGCTGTCGCTGGTAGTCCTATCTTAAGGTACGCGTCGACAGCTTCAAGAAAATGTATGATTATCGTAGGGTTCGATCGGTGTTTCGAAAGTTACAGGCGATTATAGAATATCAAAGAAACGGTAAGGAATACATACCCCTTGCAATTTATTTCGGCAAAAAATGGAAAGTTTTTCGATCGACTTGTGCTTAGACACGCTTAAAGAGGATGGAAAGGGCATCACAAAAATCGCAGGCAGAGCCTCCTAAGTGCATTATTTGCGAAGTTACAGCCAAAAAACCAACGGCTTGATTAAACGAGAAGAGCCTTGGTCGACCACTACAACTGAAACCATTTTTTTTAAAGATGGGCTTTCGCTGATAGCCCTATCTCAAGGCACGCGTCGAGAGCTTCAAGAAGATGTAAGATTATCATAGGTTTCGATCGGTGTTTCGAAAGTTACAGGCGATTAAAGAAAATCGAGGAAACGGTAAGGAATACATACCCATTGCAATATATTTCGGCAAATAATGGAAAGTGTTTCGGTCGACTTGTACTTATACACGCTTAAAGCGGATGGAACGAGGATCACAAAAATCGCAGGCAGAGCCTTCTAAGTGCATTATTTTCGAAGTTACAGCCAAAAAACCAAAGACTTGATTAATCGAGGAAGAGCCTTGGTCGACCACTACAACTGAAACAATTTTTTTTTAAAGATGGGCTTTCGCTGATAGTCCTATCTTAAGGTACGCATCGAGAGCTTCAAGAAAATGTATGATTAACATAGGTTTCGATCGGTGGTTCGAAAGTTGCAGGCGATTATAGAAAATCGAGGAAACGGTAAGGAATACATACCCCTTGCAATTTATTTCGGCAAAAAATGGAAAGTTTTTCAGTCGACTTGTGCTTATAAGTGCTTAAAGAGGATGGAAAGAGGATCACAAAAATCGCAGGCAGAGCTTTCTAAGTGCATTATTTTCAAAGTTACAGCCAAAAAACCAAAGACTTGATTAATCGAGGAAGAGCCTTGGTCGACCACTACAACTGAAACATTTTTTTTTTAAAGATGGGCTGTCGCTGATAGTCCTATCTTAAGGTACGCGTCGACAGCTTCAAGAAAATGTATGATTATCGTAGGGTTCGATCGGTGTTTCGAAAGTTACAGGCGATTATAGAAAATCAAAGAAACGGTAAGGAATACATACCCCTTGCAATTTATTTCGGCAAAAAATGGAAAGTTTTTCGATCGACTTGTGCTTATACACGCTTAAAGGGGATGGAAAGGGCATCACAAAAATCGCAGGCAGAGCCTCCTAAGTGCATTATTTGCGAAGTTACAGCCAAAAAACCAACGGCTTGATTAATCGAGAAGAGCCTTGGTCGACCACTACAACTGAAACCATTTTTTTTTTAAGATGGGCTTTCGCTGATAGTCCTATCTCAAGGCACGCGTCGAGAGCTTCAAGAAGATGTAAGATTATCCTAGGTTTCGATCGGTGTTTCGAAAGTTACAGGCGATTAAAGAAAATCGAGGAAACGGTAAGGAATACATACCCATTGCAATATATTTCGGCAAATAATGGAAAGAGTTTCGGTCGACTCGTACTTATACACGCTCAAGAGCGGAGGGAACGAGGATCGCAAAAATCGCAGGCAGAGCTTTCTAAGTGCATTATTTTCGACGTTACAGCCAAAAAACCAAAGACTTGATTAATCGAGGAAGAGCCTTGGTCGACCACTACAACTGAAACATTTTTTTTTTAAAGATGGGCTTTCGCTGATAGTCCTATCTTAAGGTACGCGTCGAGAGCTTCAAGAAAATGTATGATTATCGTAGGGTTCGATCGGTGTTTCGAAAGTTACAGGCGATTATAGAAAATCAAAGAAACGGTAAGGAATACATGCCCCGTGCAATTTATTTCAGGCATAAATGGAAAGTGTTTCGGTCGACTTGTGCTTATACACGCTAAAAGAGGATGGAAAGAGGATCAGAAAAATCGCAGGCAGAGCTTTCTAAGTGCATTATTTTCGAAGTTACAGCCAAAAAACCAAAGACTTGATTAATCGAGGAAGAGCCTTGGTCGACCACTACTACTGAAACAATATTTTTTTTTAAAGATGAGCTGTCGCTGATAGTCCTATCTTAAGGTACGCGTCGACAGCTTCAAGAAAATGAATGATTATCATAGGTTTCGATCGGTGTTTCGAAAGTTACAGGCGATTATAGAAAATCGAGGAAACGGCAAGGAATACATACCCCTTGCAATTAATTTCGGCAAAAAATGAAAAGTGTTTCAGTCGACTTGTGCTTATAAATGCTTAAAGAGGATGGAAAGAGGATCACAAAAATCGCAGGCAGAGCTTTCTAAGTGCATTATTTTCGAAGTTACAGCCAAAAAACCAAAGACTTGATTAATCGAGGAAGAGCCTTGGTCGACCACTAGAACTGAAACAATATTTTTTTTTAAAGATGAGCTGTCGCTGATAGTCCTATCTTAAGGTACGCGTCGACAGTTTCAAGAAAATGTATGATTAGCATAGGTTTCGA
The DNA here is from genome assembly GCA_914767735.1 of Anoplius nigerrimus. Classification (NCBI taxonomy): domain Eukaryota; kingdom Metazoa; phylum Arthropoda; class Insecta; order Hymenoptera; family Pompilidae; genus Anoplius; species Anoplius nigerrimus. Next base: position 10,838 of record CAJZBX010000760.1, read on the forward strand.
TCGGTGTTTCGAAAGTTACAGGCGATTATAGAAAATCAAGGAAACGGTAAGGAATACATACCCCTTGCAATTTATTTCGGCAAAAAATGGAAAGTTTTTTGATCGACTTGTGCTTGTACAGGCTTAAAGAGGATGGAAAGGGCATCACAAAAATCGCAGGCAGAGCCTTGTAAGTGCATTATTTTCGAAGTTACAGCCAAAAAACCAAAGACTTGATTAATCGAAGAAGAGCCTTGGTCGACCACTACTACTGAAACAATATTTTTTTTTAAAGATGAGCTGTCGCTGATAATCCTATCTTAAGGTACGCGTCGAGAGCTTCAAGAAAATGTATGATTAACATAGGTTTCGATCGGTGGTTCGAAAGTTGCAGGCGATTATAGAAAATCGAGGAAACGGTAAGGAATACATACCCCTTGCAATTTATTTCGGCAAAAAATGGAAAGTTTTTCAGTCGACTTGTGCTTATAAGTGCTTAAAGAGGATGGAAAGAGGATCACAAAAATCGCAGGCAGAGCTTTCTAAGTGCATTATTTTCGAAGTTACAGCCAAAAAACCAAAGACTTGATTAATCGAGGAAGAGCCTTGGTCGACCACTACTACTGAAACAATATTTTTTTTTAAAGATGAGCTGTCGCTGATAATCCTAACTTAAGGTACGCGTCGAGAGCTTCAAGAAAATGTATGATTATCATAGGTTTCGATCGGTGTCTCGAAAGTTACAGGCGATTATAGAAAATCAAGGAAACGGTAAGGAATACATACCCCTGGCAAATTATTTCGGCCAAAAAATGGAAAGTGTTTCGGCCGACTTGTACTTATACACGCTCAAAGAGGATGGAAAGAGGATCATAAAAATCGCAGGCAGAGCTTTCTGAGTGCATTATTTTCGAAGTTACAGCCAAAAAACCAAAGACTTGATTAATCGAGGAAGAGCCTTGGTCGACCACTACAACTGAAACCATTTTTTTTAAGATGGGCTTTCGCTGATAGTCGTGTCTTAAGGTACGCGTCGAGAGCATCAAGAAAATGTAAGATTATCATAGGTTTCGAACGGTGTTTCGAAAGTTACAGGCGATTATCGAAAATCGAGGAAACGGTAAGGAATACATACCCCTTGCAATTTATTTCGGCAAAAAATGGAAAGTGTTTCGGTCGACTTGCACTTATACACGCTCAAAGAGGATGGAACGAGGATCACAAAAATCGCATGCAGAGCCTTCTAAGTGCATTATTTTCGAAGTTACAGCCAAAAAACCAACGGCTTGATTAATCGAAGAAGAGCCTTGGTCGACCACTACAACTGAAACCATTTTTTTGTTAAGATGGGCTTTCGCTGATAGTCCTATCTCAGGGCACGCGTCGAGAGCTTCAAGAAGATGTAAGATTATCATAGGTTTCGATCGGTGTTTCGAAAGTTACAGGCGATTAAAGAAAATCGAGGAAACGGTAAGGAATACATACCCACTGCAATATATTTCGGCAAATAATGGAAAGTGTTTCGGTCGACTTGTACTTATACACGCTTAAAGCGGATGGAACGAGGATCACAAAAATCGCAGGCAGAGCCTTCTAAGTGCATTATTTTCGAAGTTACAGCCAAAAAACCAAAGACTTGATTAATCGAGGAAGAGCCTTGGTCGACCACTACTACTGAAACAATATTTTTTTTTAAAGATGACCTGTCGCTGATAGTCCTATCTTAAGGTACGCGTCGAGAGCTTCAAGAAAATGTATGATTAACATAGGTTTCGATCGGTGGTTCGAAAGTTGCAGGCGATTATAGAAAATCGAGGAAACGGTAAGGAATACATACCCCTTGCAATTTATTTCGGCAAAAAATGGAAAGTTTTTCAGTCGACTTGTGCTTATAAGAGCTTAAAGAGGATGGAAAGAGGATCACAAAAATCGCAAGCAGAGCTTTCTAAGTGCATTATTTTCGAAGTTACAGCCAAAAAACCAAAGACTTGATTAATCGAGGAAGAGCCTTGGTCGACCACTACTACTGAAACAATATTTTTTTTTAAAGATGAGCTGTCGCTGATAGTCCTATCTTAAGGTACGCGTCGACAGCTTCAAGAAGATGTATGATTATCATAGGTTTCGACCGGTGTTTCGAAAGTTACAGGCGATTATAGAAAATCGAGGAAACGGCAAGGAATACATACCCCTTGCAATTTATTTCGGCAAAAAATGGAAAGTTTTTCAGTCGACTTGTTCTTATAAGTGCTTAAAGAGGATGGAAAGAGGATCACAAAAATCGCAGGCAGAGCTTTCTAAGTGCATTATTTTCAAAGTTACAGCCAAAAAACCAAAGACTTGATTAATCGAGGAAGAGCCTTGGTCGACCACTACAACTGAAACATTTTTTTTTTAAAGATGGGCTGTCGCTGATAGTCCTATCTTAAGGTACGCGTCGACAGCTTCAAGAAAATGTATGATTATCGTAGGGTTCGATCGGTGTTTCGAAAGTTACAGGCGATTATAGAAAATCAAAGAAACGGTAAGGAATACATACCCCTTGCAATTTATTTCGGCAAAAAATGGAAAGTTTTTCGATCGACTTGTGCTTATACACGCTTAAAGAGGATGGAAAGGGCATCACAAAAATCGCAGGTAGAGCCTCCTAAGTGCATTATTTGCGAAGTTACAGCCAAAAAACCAACGGCTTGATTAATCGAGAAGAGCCTTGGTCGACCACTACAACTGAAACCATGTTTTTTTTAAGATGGGCTTTCGCTGATAGTCCTATCTCAAGGCACGCGTCGAGAGCTTCAAGAAGATGTAAGATTATCATAGGTTTCGATCGGTGTTTCGAAAGTTACAGGCGATTAAAGAAAATCGAGGAAACGGTAAGGAATACATACCCATTGCAATATATTTCGGCAAATAATGGAAAGAGTTTCGGTCGACTCGTACTTATACACGCCCAAGAGCGGAGGGAACGAGGATCACAAAAATCGCAGGCAGAGCTTTCTAAGTGCATTATTTTCGACGTTACAGCCAAAAAACCAAAGACTTGATTAATCGAGGAAGAGCCTTGGTCGACCACTACACCTGAAACATTTTTTTTTTAAAGATGGGCTTTCGCTGATAGTCCTATCTTAAGGTACGCGTCGAGAGCTTCAAGAAAATGTATGATTATCGTAGGGTTCGATCGGTGTTTCGAAAGTTACAGGCGATTATAGAAAATCAAAGAAACGGTAAGGAATACATGCCCCGTGCAATTTATTTCGGCAATAAATGGAAAGTGTTTCTGGTCGACTTGTGCTTATACACGCTAAAAGAGGATGGAAAGAGGATCAGAAAAATCGCAGGCAGAGCTTTCTAAGTGCATTATTTTCGAAGTTACAGCCAAAAAACCAAAGACTTGATTAATCGAGGAAGAGCCTTGGTCGACCACTACTACTGAAACAATATTTTTTTTTAAAGATGAGCTGTCGCTGATAGTCCTATCTTAAGGTACGCGTCGACAGCTTCAAGAAAATGTATGATTATCATAGGTTTCGATCGGTGTTTCGAAAGTTACAGGCGATTATAGAAAATCGAGGAAACGGCAAGGAATACATACCCCTTGCAATTAATTTCGGCAAAAAATGAAAAGTGTTTCAGTCGACTTGTGCTTATAAATGCTTAAAGAGGTTGGAAAGAGGATCACAAAAATCGCAGGCAGAGCTTTCTAAGTGCATTATTTTCGAAGTTACAGCCAAAAAACCAAAGACTTGATTAATCGAGGAAGAGCCTTGGTCGACCACTACTACTGAAACAATATTTTTTTTTAAAGATGAGCTGTCGCTGATAGTCCTATCTTAAGGTACGCGTCGACAGTTTCAAGAAAATGTATGATTAGCATAGGTTTCGATCGGTGTTTCGAAAGTTACAGGCGATTATAGAAAATCAAGGAAACGGTAAGGAATACATACCCCTTGCAATTTATTTCGGCAAAAAATGGAAAGTTTTTTGATCGACTTGTGCTTATACAGGCTTGAAGAGGATGGAAAGGGCATCACAAAAATCGCAGGCAGAGCCTTGTAAGTGCATTATTTTCGAAGTTACAGCCAAAAAACCAAAGACTTGATTAATCGAAGAAGAGCCTTGGTCGACCACTACTACTGAAACAATATTTTTTTTTAAAGATGAGCTGTCGCTGATAATCCTAACTTAAGGTACGCGTCGAGAGCTTCAAGAAAATGTATGATTATCATAGGTTTCGATCGGTGTCTCGAAAGTTACAGGCGATTATAGAAAATCAAGGAAACGGTAAGGAATACATACCCCTGGCAAATTATTTCGGCCAAAAAATGGAAAGTGTTTCGGCCGACTTGTACTTATACACGCTCAAAGAGGATGGAAAGAGGATCATAAAAATCGCAGGCAGAGCTTTCTGTGTGCATTATTTTCGAAGTTACAGCCAAAAAACCAAAGACTTGATTAATCGAGGAAGAGCCTTGGTCGACCACTACAACTGAAACCATTTTTTTTAAGATGGGCTTTCGCTGATAGTCGTATCTTAAGGTACGCGTCGAGAGCTTCAAGAAAATGTAAGATTATCATAGGTTTCGAACGGTGTTTCGAAAGTTACAGGCGATTATCGAAAATCGAGGAAACGGTAAGGAATACATACCCCTTGCAATTTATTTCGGCAAAAAATGGAAAGTGTTTCGGTCGACTTGCACTTATACACGCTCAAAGAGGATGGAACGAGGATCACAAAAATCGCAGGCAGAGCCTTCTAAGTGCATTATTTTCGAAGTTACAGCCAAAAAACCAACGGCTTGATTAATCGAAGAAGAGCCTTGGTCGACCACTACAACTGAAACCATTTTTTTGTTAAGATGGGCTTTCGCTGATAGTCCTATCTCAGGGCACGCGTCGAGAGCTTCAAGAAGATGTAAGATTATCATAGGTTTCGATCGGTGTTTCGAAAGTTACAGGCGATTAAAGAAAATCGAGGAAACGGTAAGGAATACATACCCATTGCAATATATTTCGGCAAATAATGGAAAGTGTTTCGGTCGACTTGTACTTATACACGCTTAAAGCGGATGGAACGAGGATCACAAAAATCGCAGGCAGAGCCTTCTAAGTGCATTATTTTCGAAGGTACAGCCAAAAAACCAAAGACTTGATTAATCGATGAAGAGCCTTGGTCGACCACTACTACTGAAACAATATTTTTTTTTAAAGATGAGCTGTCGCTGATAGTCCTATCTTAAGGTACGCGTCGAGAGCTTCAAGAAAATGTATGATTAACATAGGTTTCGATCGGTGGTTCGAAAGTTGCAGGCGATTATAGAAAATCGAGGAAACGGCAAGGAATACATACCCCTTGCAATTTATTTCGGCAAAAAATGGAAAGTTTTTCAGTCGACTTGTGCTTATATGTGCTTAAAGAGGATGGAAAGAGGATCACAAAAATCGCAGGCAGAGCTTTCTAAGTGCATTATTTTCAAAGTTACAGCCAAAAAACCAAAGACTTGATTAATCGAGGAAGAGCCTTGGTCGACCACTACTACTAAAACAATATTTTTTTTTAAAGATGAGCTGTCGCTGATAGTCCTATCTTAAGGTACGCGTCGACAGCTTCAAGAAAATGTATGATTATCATAGGTTTCGATCGGTGTTTCGAAAGTTACAGGCGATTATAGAAAATCGAGGAAACGGCAAGGAATACATACCCCTTGCAATTAATTTCGGCAAAAAATGAAAAGTGTTTCAGTCTACTTGTGCTTATAAATGCTTAAAGAGGATGGAAAGAGGATCACAAAAATCGCAGGCAGAGCTTTCTAAGTGCATTATTTTCGAAGTTACAGCCAAAAAACCAAAGACTTGATTAATCGAGGAAGAGCCTTGGTCGACCACTACTACTGAAACAATATTTTTTTTTAAAGATGAGCTGTCGCTGATAGTCCTATCTTAAGGTACGCGTCGACAGTTTCAAGAAAATGTATGATTAGCATAGGTTTCGATCGGTGTTTCGAAAGTTACAGGCGATTATAGAAAATCAAGGAAACGGTAAGGAATACATACCCCTTGCAATTCATTTCGGCAAAAAATGGAAAGTTTTTTGATCGACTTGTGCTTGTACAGGCTTAAAGAGGATGGAAAGGGCATCACAAAAATCGCAGGCAGAGCCTTGTAAGTGCATTATTTTCGAAGTTACAGCCAAAAAACCAAAGACTTGATTAATCGAGGAAGAGCCTTGGTCGACCACTACAACTGAAACAATTTTTTTTTTAAGATGGGCTTTCGCTGATAGTCCAATTTTAAGGTACGCGTCGAGAGCTTCAAGAAAAAGTATGATTATCGTAGGTTTCGATCGGTGGTTCGAAAGTTGCAGGCGATTATAGAAAATCGAGGAAACGGTAAGGAATACATACCCCTTGCAATTTATTTCGGCAAAAAATGGAAAGTTTTTCAGTCGACTTGTGCTTATAAGAGCTTAAAGAGGATGGAAAGAGGATCACAAAAATCGCAAGCAGAGCTTTCTAAGTGCATTATTTTCGAAGTTACAGCCAAAAAACCAAAGACTTGATTAATCGAGGAAGAGCCTTGGTCGACCACTACTACTGAAACAATATTTTTTTTTAAAGATGAGCTGTCGCTGATAGTCCTATCTTAAGGTACGCGTCGACAGCTTCAAGAAGATGTATGATTATCATAGGTTTCGACCGGTGTTTCGAAAGTTACAGGCGATTATAGAAAATCGAGGAAACGGCAAGGAATACATACCCCTTGCAATTTATTTCGGCAAAAAATGGAAAGTTTTTCAGTCGACTTGTTCTTATAAGTGCTTAAAGAGGATGGAAAGAGGATCACAAAAATCGCAGGCAGAGCTTTCTAAGTGCATTATTTTCAAAGTTACAGCCAAAAAACCAAAGACTTGATTAATCGAGGAAGAGCCTTGGTCGACCACTACAACTGAAACATTTTTTTTTTAAAGATGGGCTGTCGCTGATAGTCCTATCTTAAGGTACGCGTCGACAGCTTCAAGAAAATGTATGATTATCGTAGGGTTCGATCGGTGTTTCGAAAGTTACAGGCGATTATAGAAAATCAAGGAAACGGTAAGGAATACATACCCCTTGCAATTTATTTCGGCAAAAAATGGAAAGTTTTTCGATCGACTTGTGCTTATACACGCTTAAAGAGGATGGAAAGGGCATCACAAAAATCGCAGGTAGAGCCTCCTAAGTGCATTATTTGCGAAGTTACAGCCAAAAAACCAACGGCTTGATTAATCGAGAAGAGCCTTGGTCGACCACTACAACTGAAACCATGTTTTTTTTAAGATGGGCTTTCGCTGATAGTCCTATCTCAAGGCACGCGTCGAGAGCTTCAAGAAGATGTAAGATTATCATAGGTTTCGATCGGTGTTTCGAAAGTTACAGGCGATTAAAGAAAATCGAGGAAACGGTAAGGAATACATACCCATTGCAATATATTTCGGCAAATAATGGAAAGAGTTTCGGTCGACTCGTACTTATACACGCCCAAGAGCGGAGGGAACGAGGATCACAAAAATCGCAGGCAGAGCTTTCTAAGTGCATTATTTTCGACGTTACAGCCAAAAAACCAAAGACTTGATTAATCGAGGAAGAGCCTTGGTCGACCACTACACCTGAAACATTTTTTTTTTAAAGATGGGCTTTCGCTGATAGTCCTATCTTAAGGTACGCGTCGAGAGCTTCAAGAAAATGTATGATTATCGTAGGGTTCGATCGGTGTTTCGAAAGTTACAGGCGATTATAGAAAATCAAAGAAACGGTAAGGAATACATGCCCCGTGCAATTTATTTCGGCAATAAATGGAAAGTGTTTCTGGTCGACTTGTGCTTATACACGCTAAAAGAGGATGGAAAGAGGATCAGAAAAATCGCAGGCAGAGCTTTCTAAGTGCATTATTTTCGAAGTTACAGCCAAAAAACCAAAGACTTGATTAATCGAGGAAGAGCCTTGGTCGACCACTACTACTGAAACAATATTTTTTTTTAAAGATGAGCTGTCGCTGATAGTCCTATCTTAAGGTACGCGTCGACAGCTTCAAGAAAATGTATGATTATCATAGGTTTCGATCGGTGTTTCGAAAGTTACAGGCGATTATAGAAAATCGAGGAAACGGCAAGGAATACATACCCCTTGCAATTAATTTCGGCAAAAAATGAAAAGTGTTTCAGTCGACTTGTGCTTATAAATGCTTAAAGAGGATGGAAAGAGGATCACAAAAATCGCAGGCAGAGCTTTCTAAGTGCATTATTTTCGAAGTTACAGCCAAAAAACCAAAGACTTGATTAATCGAGGAAGAGCCTTGGTCGACCACTACTACTGAAACAATATTTTTTTTTAAAGATGAGCTGTCGCTGATAGTCCTATCTTAAGGTACGCGTCGACAGTTTCAAGAAAATGTATGATTAGCATAGGTTTCGATCGGTGTTTCGAAAGTTACAGGCGATTATAGAAAATCAAGGAAACGGTAAGGAATACATACCCCTTGCAATTTATTTCGGCAAAAAATGGAAAGTTTTTTGATCGACTTGTGCTTATACAGGCTTAAATAGGATGGAAAGGGCATCACAAAAATCGCAGGCAGAGCCTTGTAAGTGCATTATTTTCGAAGTTACAGCCAAAAAACCAAAGACTTGATTAATCGAAGAAGAGCCTTGGTCGACCACTACTACTGAAACAATATTTTTTTTTAAAGATGAGCTGTCGCTGATAATCCTAACTTAAGGTACGCGTCGAGAGCTTCAAGAAAATGTATGATTATCATAGGTTTCGATCGGTGTCTCGAAAGTTACAGGCGATTATAGAAAATCAAGGAAACGGTAAGGAATACATACCCCTGGCAAATTATTTCGGCCAAAAAATGGAAAGTGTTTCGGCCGACTTGTACTTATACACGCTGAAAGAGGATGGAAAGAGGATCATAAAAATCGCAGGCAGAGCTTTCTGTGTGCATTATTTTCGAAGTTACAGCCAAAAAACCAAAGACTTGATTAATCGAGGAAGAGCCTTGGTCGACCACTACAACTGAAACCATTTTTTTTAAGATGGGCTTTCGCTGATAGTCGTATCTTAAGGTACGCGTCGAGAGCTTCAAGAAAATGTAAGATTATCATAGGTTTCGAACGGTGTTTCGAAAGTTACAGGCGATTATCGAAAATCGAGGAAACGGTAAGGAATACATACCCCTTGCAATTTATTTCGGCAAAAAATGGAAAGTGTTTCGGTCGACTTGCACTTATACACGCTCAAAGAGGATGGAACGAGGATCACAAAAATCGCAGGCAGAGCCTTCTAAGTGCATTATTTTCGAAGTTACAGCCAAAAAACCAACGGCTTGATTAATCGAAGAAGAGCCTTGGTCGACCACTACAACTGAAACCATTTTTTTGTTAAGATGGGCTTTCGCTGATAGTCCTATCTCAGGGCACGCGTCGAGAGCTTCAAGAAGATGTAAGATTATCATAGGTTTCGATTGGTGTTTCGAAAGTTACAGGCGATTAAAGAAAATCGAGGAAACGGTAAGGAATACATACCCATTGCAATATATTTCGGCAAATAATGGAAAGTGTTTCGGTCGACTTGTACTTATACACGCTTAAAGCGGATGGAACGAGGATCACAAAAATCGCAGGCAGAGCCTTCTAAGTGCATTATTTTCGAAGTTACAGCCAAAAAACCAAAGACTTGATTAATCGATGAAGAGCCTTGGTCGACCACTACTACTGAAACAATATTTTTTTTTAAAGATGAGCTGTCGCTGATAGTCCTATCTTAAGGTACGCGTCGAGAGCTTCAAGAAAATGTATGATTAACATAGGTTTCGATCGGTGGTTCGAAAGTTGCAGGCGATTATAGAAAATCGAGGAAACGGTAAGGAATACATACCCCTTGCAATTTATTTCGGCAAAAAATGGAAAGTTTTTCAGTCGACTTGTGCTTATAAGAGCTTAAAGAGGATGGAAAGAGGATCACAAAAATCGCAGGCAGAGCTTTCTAAGTGCATTATTTTCAAAGTTACAGCCAAAAAACCAAAGACATGATTAATCGAGGAAGAGCCTTGGTCGACCACTACTACTGAAACAATATTTTTTTTAAAGATGGGCAGTCGCTGATAGTCCTATCTCAAGGTACGCGTCGACAGCTTCATGAAAATGTATGATTAGCATATGTTTCGATCGGTGTTTCGAAAGTTATAGCGATTATAGAAAATCGAGGAAACTGTAAGGAATACATACCCCTTGCAATTTATTTCGGCAAAAAATGGAAAGTTTTTCGATCGACTTGTGCTTATACACGCTTAAAGAGGATGGAAAGGGCGTCACAAAAATCGCAGGCAGAGCCTCCTAAGTGCATTATTTTCGAAGTTACAGCCAAAAAACCAACGGTTTGATTAATCGAAGAAGAGCCTTGGTCGACCACTACAACTGAAACAATTTTTTTTTGAGATGGGCTTTCGCTGATAGTCCAATTTTAAGGTACGCGTCGAGAGCTTCAAGAAAATGTATGATTATCGTAGGGTTCGATCGGTGTTTCGAAAGTTACAGGCGATTATAGAAAATCAAGGAAACGGTAAGGAATACATACCCCTTGCAATTTATTTCGGCAAAAAATGGAAAGTGTTTTGGTCAAATTGTGCTTATACATGCTTAAAGAGGATGGAAAGAGGATCACAAAAATCGCAAGCAGAGCTTTCTAAGTGCATTATTTTCGAAGTTACAGCCAAAAAACCAAAGACTTGATTAATCGAGGAAGAGCCTTGGTCGACCACTACTACTGAAACAATATTTTTTTTTAAAGATGAGCTGTCGCTGATAGTCCTATCTTAAGGTACGCGTCGACAGCTTCAAGAAGATGTATGATTATCATAGGTTTCGACCGGTGTTTCGAAAGTTACAGGCGATTATAGAAAATCGAGGAAACGGCAAGGAATACATACCCCTTGCAATTTATTTCGGCAAAAAATGGAAAGTTTTTCAGTCGACTTGTGCTTATATGTGCTTAAAGAGGATGGAAAGAGGATCACAAACATCGCAGGCAGAGCTTTCTAAGTGCATTATTTTCAAAGTTACAGCCAAAAAACCAAAGACTTGATTAATCGAGGAAGAGCCTTGGTCGACCACTACAACTGAAACATTTTTTTTTTAAAGATGGGCTTTCGCTGATAGTCCTATCTTAAGGTACGCGTCGAGAGCTTCAAGAAAATGTATGATTATCGTAGGGTTCGATCGGTGTTTCGAAAGTTACAGGCGATTATAGAAAATCAAAGAAACGGTAAGGAATACATGCCCCGTGCAATTTATTTCGGCAATAAATGGAAAGTGTTTCGGTCGACTTGTGCTTATAGATTCTAAAAGAGGATGGAAAGAGGATCAGAAAAATCGCAGGCAGAGCTTTCTAAGTGCATTATTTTCGAAGTTACAGCCAAAAAACCAAAGACTTGATTAATCGAGGAAGAGCCTTGGTCGACCACTACTACTAAAACAATATTTTTTTTTAAAGATGAGCTGTCGCTGATAGTCCTATCTTAAGGTACGCGTCGACAGCTTCAAGAAAATGTATGATTATCATAGGTTTCGATCGGTGTTTCGAAAGTTACAGGCGATTATAGAAAATCGAGGAAACGGCAAGGAATACATACCCCTTGCAATTAATTTCGGCAAAAAATGAAAAGTGTTTCAGTCGACTTGTGCTTATAAACGCTTAAAGAGGATGGAAAGAGGATCACAAAAATCGCAGGCAGAGCTTTCTAAGTGCATTATTTTCGAAGTTACAGCCAAAAAACCAAAGACTTGATTAATCGAGGAAGAGCCTTGGTCGACCACTACTACTGAAACAATATTTTTTTTTAAAGATGAGCTGTCGCTGATAGTCCTATCTTAAGGTACGCGTCGACAGTTTCAAGAAAATGTATGATTAGCATAGGTTTCGATCGGTGTTTCGAAAGTTACAGGCGATTATAGAAAATCAAGGAAACGGTAAGGAATACATACCCCTTGCAATTTATTTCGGCAAAAAATGGAAAGTTTTTTGATCGACTTGTGCTTGTACAGGCTTAAAGAGGATGGAAAGGGCATCACAAAAATCGCAGGCAGAGCTTTCTAAGTGCATTATTTTCAAAGTTACAGCCAAAAAACCAAAGACATGATTAATCGAGGAAGAGCCTTGGTCGACCACTACTACTGAAACAATATTTTTTTTAAAGATGGGCAGTCGCTGATAGTCCTATCTCAAGGTACGCGTCGACAGCTTCAAGAAAATGTATGATTAGCATATGTTTCGATCGGTGTTTCGAAAGTTATAGCGATTATAGAAAATCGAGGAAACTGTAAGGAATACATACCCCTTGCAATTTATTTCGGCAAAAAATGGAAAGTTTTTCGATCGACTTGTGCTTATACACGCTTAAAGAGGATGGAAAGGGCGTCACAAAAATCGCAGGCAGAGCCTCCTAAGTGCATTATTTTCGAAGTTACAGCCAAAAAACCAACGGTTTGATTAATCGAAGAAGAGCCTTGGTCGACCACTACAACTGAAACAATTTTTTTTTGAGATGGGCTTTCGCTGATAGTCCAATTTTAAGGTACGCGTCGAGAGCTTCAAGAAAATGTATGATTATCGTAGGGTTCGATCGGTGTTTCGAAAGTTACAGGCGATTATAGAAAATCAAGGAAACGGTAAGGAATACATACCCCTTGCAATTTATTTCGGCAAAAAATGGAAAGTGTTTTGGTCAAATTGTGCTTATACATGCTTAAAGAGGATGGAAAGAGGATCACAAAAATCGCAAGCAGAGCTTTCTAAGTGCATTATTTTCGAAGTTACAGCCAAAAAACCAAAGACTTGATTAATCGAGGAAGAGCCTTGGTCGACCACTACTACTGAAACAATATTTTTTTTTAAAGATGAGCTGTCGCTGATAGTCCTATCTTAAGGTACGCGTCGACAGCTTCAAGAAGATGTATGATTATCATAGGTTTCGACCGGTGTTTCGAAAGTTACAGGCGATTATAGAAAATCGAGGAAACTGTAAGGAATACATACCCCTTGCAATTTATTTCGGCAAAAAATGGAAAGTTTTTCGATCGACTTGTGCTTATACACGCTTAAAGAGGATGGAAAGGGCGTCACAAAAATCGCAGGCAGAGCCTCCTAAGTGCATTATTTTCGAAGTTACAGCCAAAAAACCAACGGTTTGATTAATCGAAGAAGAGCCTTGGTCGACCACTACAACTGAAACAATTTTTTTTTGAGATGGGCTTTCGCTGATAGTCCAATTTTAAGGTACGCGTCGAGAGCTTCAAGAAAATGTATGATTATCGTAGGGTTCGATCGGTGTTTCGAAAGTTACAGGCGATTATAGAAAATCAAGGAAACGGTAAGGAATACATACCCCTTGCAATTTATTTCGGCAAAAAATGGAAAGTGTTTTGGTCAAATTGTGCTTATACATGCTTAAAGAGGATGGAAAGAGGATCACAAAAATCGCAAGCAGAGCTTTCTAAGTGCATTATTTTCGAAGTTACAGCCAAAAAACCAAAGACTTGATTAATCGAGGAAGAGCCTTGGTCGACCACTACTACTGAAACAATATTTTTTTTTAAAGATGAGCTGTCGCTGATAGTCCTATCTTAAGGTACGCGTCGACAGCTTCAAGAAGATGTATGATTATCATAGGTTTCGACCGGTGTTTCGAAAGTTACAGGCGATTATAGAAAATCGAGGAAACGGCAAGGAATACATACCCCTTGCAATTTATTTCGGCAAAAAATGGAAAGTTTTTCAGTCGACTTGTGCTTATATGTGCTTAAAGAGGATGGAAAGAGGATCACAAACATCGCAGGCAGAGCTTTCTAAGTGCATTATTTTCAAAGTTACAGCCAAAAAACCAAAGACTTGATTAATCGAGGAAGAGCCTTGGTCGACCACTACAACTGAAACATTTTTTTTTTAAAGATGGGCTTTCGCTGATAGTCCTATCTTAAGGTACGCGTCGAGAGCTTCAAGAAAATGTATGATTATCGTAGGGTTCGATCGGTGTTTCGAAAGTTACAGGCGATTATAGAAAATCAAAGAAACGGTAAGGAATACATGCCCCGTGCAATTTATTTCGGCAATAAATGGAAAGTGTTTCGGTCGACTTGTGCTTATAGATTCTAAAAGAGGATGGAAAGAGGATCAGAAAAATCGCAGGCAGAGCTTTCTAAGTGCATTATTTTCGAAGTTACAGCCAAAAAACCAAAGACTTGATTAATCGAGGAAGAGCCTTGGTCGACCACTACTACTAAAACAATATTTTTTTTTAAAGATGAGCTGTCGCTGATAGTCCTATCTTAAGGTACGCGTCGACAGCTTCAAGAAAATGTATGATTATCATAGGTTTCGATCGGTGTTTCGAAAGTTACAGGCGATTATAGAAAATCGAGGAAACGGCAAGGAATACATACCCCTTGCAATTAATTTCGGCAAAAAATGAAAAGTGTTTCAGTCGACTTGTGCTTATAAACGCTTAAAGAGGATGGAAAGAGGATCACAAAAATCGCAGGCAGAGCTTTCTAAGTGCATTATTTTCGAAGTTACAGCCAAAAAACCAAAGACTTGATTAATCGAGGAAGAGCCTTGGTCGACCACTACTACTGAAACAATATTTTTTTTTAAAGATGAGCTGTCGCTGATAGTCCTATCTTAAGGTACGCGTCGACAGTTTCAAGAAAATGTATGATTAGCATAGGTTTCGATCGGTGTTTCGAAAGTTACAGGCGATTATAGAAAATCAAGGAAACGGTAAGGAATACATACCCCTTGCAATTTATTTCGGCAAAAAATGGAAAGTTTTTTGATCGACTTGTGCTTATACAGGCTTAAAGAGGATGGAAAGGGCATCACAAAAATCGCAGGCAGAGCTTTCTAAGTGCATTATTTTCAAAGTTACAGCCAAAAAACCAAAGACTTGATTAATCGAGGAAGAGCCTTGGTCGACCACTACTACTGAAACAATATTTTTTTTAAAGATGGGCAGTCGCTGATAGTCCTATCTCAAGGTACGCGTCGACAGCTTCAAGAAAATGTATGATTAGCATATGTTTCGATCGGTGTTTCGAAAGTTATAGCGATTATAGAAAATCGAGGAAACTGTAAGGAATACATACCCCTTGCAATTTATTTCGGCAAAAAATGGAAAGTTTTTCGATCGACTTGTGCTTATACACGCTTAAAGAGGATGGAAAGGGCGTCACAAAAATCGCAGGCAGAGCCTCCTAAGTGCATTATTTTCGAAGTTACAGCCAAAAAACCAACGGTTTGATTAATCGAAGAAGAGCCTTGGTCGACCACTACAACTGAAACAATTTTTTTTTGAGATGGGCTTTCGCTGATAGTCCAATTTTAAGGTACGCGTCGAGAGCTTCAAGAAAATGTATGATTATCGTAGGGTTCGATCGGTGTTTCGAAAGTTACAGGCGATTATAGAAAATCAAGGAAACGGTAAGGAATACATACCCCTTGCAATTTATTTCGGCAAAAAATGGAAAGTGTTTTGGTCAAATTGTGCTTATACATGCTTAAAGAGGATGGAAAGAGGATCACAAAAATCGCAAGCAGAGCTTTCTAAGTGCATTATTTTCGAAGTTACAGCCAAAAAACCAAAGACTTGATTAATCGAGGAAGAGCCTTGGTCGACCACTACTACTGAAACAATATTTTTTTTTAAAGATGAGCTGTCGCTGATAGTCCTATCTTAAGGTACGCGTCGACAGCTTCAAGAAGATGTATGATTATCATAGGTTTCGACCGGTGTTTCGAAAGTTACAGGCGATTATAGAAAATCGAGGAAACGGCAAGGAATACATACCCCTTGCAATTTATTTCGGCAAAAAATGGAAAGTTTTTCAGTCGACTTGTGCTTATATGTGCTTAAAGAGGATGGAAAGAGGATCACAAAAATCGCAGGCAGAGCTTTCTAAGTGCATTATTTTCAAAGTTACAGCCAAAAAACCAAAGACTTGATTAATCGAGGAAGAGCCTTGGTCGACCACTACAACTGAAACATTTTTTTTTTAAAGATGGGCTTTCGCTGATAGTCCTATCTTAAGGTACGCGTCGAGAGCTTCAAGAAAATGTATGATAATCGTAGGGTTCGATCGGTGTTTCGAAAGTTACAGGCGATTATAGAAAATCAAAGAAACGGTAAGGAATACATGCCCCGTGCAATTTATTTCGGCAATAAATGGAAAGTGTTTCGGTCGACTTGTGCTTATAGATTCTAAAAGAGGATGGAAAGAGGATCAGAAAAATCGCAGGCAGAGCTTTCTAAGTGCATTATTTTCGAAGTTACAGCCAAAAAACCAAAGACTTGATTAATCGAGGAAGAGCCTTGGTCGACCACTACTACTAAAACAATATTTTTTTTTAAAGATGAGCTGTCGCTGATAGTCCTATCTTAAGGTACGCGTCGACAGCTTCAAGAAAATGTATGATTATCATAGGTTTCGATCGGTGTTTCGAAAGTTACAGGCGATTATAGAAAATCGAGGAAACGGCAAGGAATACATACCCCTTGCAATTAATTTCGGCAAAAAATGAAAAGTGTTTCAGTCGACTTGTGCTTATAAACGCTTAAAGAGGATGGAAAGAGGATCACAAAAATCGCAGGCAGAGCTTTCTAAGTGCATTATTTTCGAAGTTACAGCCAAAAAACCAAAGACTTGATTAATCGAGGAAGAGCCTTGGTCGACCACTACTACTGAAACAATATTTTTTTTTAAAGATGAGCTGTCGCTGATAGTCCTATCTTAAGGTACGCGTCGACAGTTTCAAGAAAATGTATGATTAGCATAGGTTTCGATCGGTGTTTCGAAAGTGACAGGCGATTATAGAAAATCAAGGAAACGGTAAGGAATACATACCCCTTGCAATTTATTTCGGCAAAAAATGGAAAGTTTTTTGATCGACTTGTGCTTGTACAGGCTTAAAGAGGATGGAAAGGGCATCACAAAAATCGCAGGCAGAGCCTTGTAAGTGCATTATTTTCGAAGTTACAGCCAAAAAACCAAAGACTTGATTAATCGAGGAAGAGCCTTGGTCGACCACTACAACTGAAACAATTTTTTTTTTAAGATGGGCTTTCGCTGATAGTCCAATTTTAAGGTACGCGTCGAGAGCTTCAAGAAAAAGTATGATTATCGTAGGGTTCGATCGGTGTTTCGAAAGTTACAGGCGATTATAGAAAATCAAGGAAACGGTAAGGAATACATACCCCTTGCAATTTATTTCGGCAAAAAATGGAAAGTTTTTCGATCGACTTGTGCTTATACACGCTTAAAGAGGATGGAAAGGGCGTCACAAAAATCGCAGGCAGAGCCTCCTAAGTGCATTATTTTCGAAGTTACAGCAAAAAAACCAACGGCTTGATTAATCGAAGAAGAGCCTTGGTCGACCACTACAACTGAAACAATTTTTTTTTTAAGATGGGCTTTCGCTGATAGTCCAATTTTAAGGTACGCGTCGAGAGCTTCAAGAAAATGTCTGATTATCGTAGGGTTCGATCGGTGTTTCGAAAGTTACAGGCGATTATAGAAAATCAAGGAAACGGTAAGGAATACATACCCCTTGCAATTTATTTCGGCAAAAAATGGAAAGTGTTTTGGTCAAATTGTGCTTATACATGCTTAAAGAGGATGGAAAGAGGATCACAAAAATCGCAAGCAGAGCTTTCTAAGTGCATTATTTTCGAAGTTACAGCCAAAAAACCAAAGACTTGATTAATCGAGGAAGAGCCTTGGTCGACCACTACTACTGAAACAATATTTTTTTTTAAAGATGAGCTGTCGCTGATAGTCCTATCTTAAGGTACGCGTCGACAGCTTCAAGAAGATGTATGATTATCATAGGTTTCGATCGGTGTTTCGAAAGTTACAGGCGATTATAGAAAATCGAGGAAACGGCAAGGAATACATACCCATTGCAATATATTTCGGCAAATAATGGAAAGAGTTTCGGTCGACTCGTACTTATACACGCTCAAGAGCGGAGGGAACGAGGATCACAAAAATCGCAGGCAGAGCTTTCTAAGTGCATTATTTTCGACGTTACAGCCAAAAAACCAAAGACTTGATTAATCGAGGAAGAGCCTTGGTCGACCACTCCAACTGAAACATTTTTTTTTAAAGATGGGCTTTCGCTGATAGCCCTATCTTAAGGTACGCGTCGAGAGCTTCAAGAAAATGTATGATTATCGTAGGGTTCGATCGGTGTTTCGAAAGTTACAGGCGATTATAGAAAATCAAAGAAACGGTAAGGAATACATGCCCCGTGCAATTTATTTCGGCAATAAATGGAAAGTGTTTCGGTCGACTTGTGCTTATACACGCTAAAAGAGGATGGAAAGAGGATCAGAAAAATCGCAGGCAGAGCTTTCTAAGTGCATTATTTTCGAAGTTACAGCCAAAAAACCAAAGACTTGATTAATCGAGGAAGAGCCTTGGTCGAACACTACTACTGAAACAATATTTTTTTTTAAAGATGAGCTGTCACTGATAGTCCTATCTTAAGGTACGCGTCGACAGCTTCAAGAAAATGTATGATTATCATAGGTTTTGATCGGTGTTTCGAAAGTTACAGGCGATTATAGAAAATCGAGGAAACGGCAAGGAATACATACCCCTTGCAATTAATTTCGGCAAAAAATGAAAAGTGTTTCAGTCGACTTGTGCTTATAAATGCTTAAAGAGGATGGAAAGAGGATCACAAAAATCGCAGGCAGAGCTTTCTAAGTGCATTATTTTCAAAGTTACAGCCAAAAAACCAAAGACATGATTAATCGAGGAAGAGCCTTGGTCGACCACTACTACTGAAACAATATTTTTTTTAAAGATGGGCAGTCGCTGATAGTCCTATCTCAAGGTACGCGTCGACAGCTTCAAGAAAATGTATGATTAGCATATGTTTCGATCGGTGTTTCGAAAGTTATAGCGATTATAGAAAATCGAGGAAACGGTAAGGAATACATACCCCTTGCAATTTATTTCGGCAAAAAATGGAAAGTTTTTCGATCGACTTGTGCTTATACACACTTAAAGAGGATGGAAAGGGCGTCACAAAAATCGCAGGCAGAGCCTCCTAAGTGCATTATTTTCGAAGTTACAGCCAAAAAACCAACGGCTTGATTAATCGAAGAAGAGCCTTGGTCGACCACTACAACTGAAACAATTTTTTTTTTAAGATGGGCTTTCGCTGATAGTCCAATTTTAAGGTACGCGCCGAGAGCTTCAAGAAAATGTATGATTATCGTAGGGTTCGATCGGTGTTTCGAAAGTTACAGGCGATTATAGAAAATCAAGGAAACGGTAAGGAATACATACCCCTTGCAATTTATTTCGGCAAAAAATGGAAAGTGTTTTGGTCAAATTGTGCTTATACATGCTTAAAGAGGATGGAAAGGGCATCACAAAAATCGCAGGCAGAGCCTCCTAAGTGCATTATTTTCGAAGTTACAGCCAAAAAACCAACGGCTTGATTAATCAAAGAAGAGCCTTGGTCGACCACTACAACTGAAACAATTTTTTTTTTAAGATGGGCTTTCGCTGATAGTCCAATTTTAAGGTACGCGTCGAGAGCTTCAAGAAAATGTATGATTATCGTAGGGTTCGAACGGTGTTTCGAAAGTTACAGGCGATTATAGAAAATCAAGGAAACGGTAAGGAATACATACCCCTTGCAATTTATTTCGGCAAAAAATGGAAAGTGTTTTGGTCAAATTGTGCTTCTACATG
The DNA here is from genome assembly GCA_914767735.1 of Anoplius nigerrimus. NCBI lineage: Eukaryota > Metazoa > Arthropoda > Insecta > Hymenoptera > Pompilidae > Anoplius > Anoplius nigerrimus. The sequence goes on from CAJZBX010000760.1 coordinate 30,609, forward strand.
CTTAAAGAGGATGGAAAGAGGATCACAAAAATCGCAAGCAGATCTTTCTAAGTGCATTATTTTCAAAGTTACAGCCAAAAAACCAAAGACATGATTAATCGAGGAAGAGCCTTGGTCGACCACTACTACTGAAACAATATTTTTTTTAAAGATGGGCAGTCGCTGATAGTCCTATCTCAAGGTACGCGTCGACAGCTTCAAGAAAATGTATGATTAGCATATGTTTCGATCGGTGTTTCGAAAGTTATAGCGATTATAGAAAATCGAGGAAACGGTAAGGAATACATACCCCTTGCAATTTATTTCGGCAAAAAATGGAAAGTTTTTCGATCGACTTGTGCTTATACACGCTTAAAGAGGATGGAAAGGGCGTCACAAAAATCGCAGGCAGAGCCTCCTAAGTGCATTATTTTCGAAGTTACAGCAAAAAAACCAACGGCTTGATTAATCGAAGAAGAGCCTTGGTCGACCACTACAACTGAAACAATTTTTTTTTTAAGATGGGCTTTCGCTGATAGTCCAATTTTAAGGTACGCGTCGAGAGCTTCAAGAAAATGTCTGATTATCGTAGGGTTCGATCGGTGTTTCGAAAGTTACAGGCGATTATAGAAAATCAAGGAAACGGTAAGGAATACATACCCCTTGCAATTTATTTCGGCAAAAAATGGAAAGTGTTTTGGTCAAATTGTGCTTATACATGCTTAAAGAGGATGGAAAGAGGATCACAAAAATCGCAAGCAGAGCTTTCTAAGTGCATTATTTTCGAAGTTACAGCCAAAAAACCAAAGACTTGATTAATCGAGGAAGAGCCTTGGTCGACCACTACTACTGAAACAATATTTTTTTTTAAAGATGAGCTGTCGCTGATAGTCCTATCTTAAGGTACGCGTCGACAGCTTCAAGAAGATGTATGATTATCATAGGTTTCGATCGGTGTTTCGAAAGTTACAGGCGATTATAGAAAATCGAGGAAACGGCAAGGAATACATACCCATTGCAATATATTTCGGCAAATAATGGAAAGAGTTTCGGTCGTCTCGTACTTATACACGCTCAAGAGCGGAGGGAACGAGGATCACAAAAATCGCAGGCAGAGCTTTCTAAGTGCATTATTTTCGACGTTACAGCCAAAAAACCAAAGACTTGATTAATCGAGGAAGAGCCTTGGTCGACCACTCCAACTGAAACATTTTTTTTTAAAGATGGGCTTTCGCTGATAGTCCTATCTTAAGGTACGCGTCGAGAGCTTCAAGAAAATGTATGATTATCGTAGGGTTCGATCGGTGTTTCGAAAGTTACAGGCGATTATAGAAAATCAAAGAAACGGTAAGGAATACATGCCCCGTGCAATTTATTTCGGCAATAAATGGAAAGTGTTTCGGTCGACTTGTGCTTATACACGCTAAAAGAGGATGGAAAGAGGATCAGAAAAATCGCAGGCAGAGCTTTCTAAGTGCATTATTTTCGAAGTTACAGCCAAAAAACCAAAGACTTGATTAATCGAGGAAGAGCCTTGGTCGACCACTACTACTGAAACAATATTTTTTTTTAAAGATGAGCTGTCACTGATAGTCCTATCTTAAGGTACGCGTCGACAGCTTCAAGAAAATGTATGATTATCATAGGTTTTGATCGGTGTTTCGAAAGTTACAGGCGATTATAGAAAATCGAGGAAACGGCAAGGAATACATACCCCTTGCAATTAATTTCGGCAAAAAATGAAAAGTGTTTCAGTCGACTTGTGCTTATAAAGGCTTAAAGAGGATGGAAAGAGGATCACAAAAATCGCAGGCAGAGCTTTCTAAGTGCATTATTTTCGAAGTTACAGCCAAAAAACCAAAGACTTGATTAATCGAGGAAGAGCCTTGGTCGACCACTACTACTGAAACAATATTTTTTTTTAAAGATGAGCTGTCGCTGATAGTCCTATCTTAAGGTACGCGCCGACAGTTTCAAGAAAATGTATGATTAGCATAGGTTTCGATCGGTGTTTCGAAAGTTACAGGCGATTATAGAAAATCAAGGAAACGGCAAGGAATACATACCCCTTGCAATTAATTTCGGCAAAAAATGAAAAGTGTTTCAGTCGACTTGTGCTTATAAATGCTTAAAGAGGATGGAAAGAGGATCACAAAAATCGCAGGCAGAGCTTTCTAAGTGCATTATTTTCAAAGTTACAGCCAAAAAACCAAAGACATGATTAATCGAGGAAGAGCCTTGGTCGACCACTACTACTGAAACAATATTTTTTTTAAAGATGGGCAGTCGCTGATAGTCCTATCTCAAGGTACGCGTCGACAGCTTCAAGAAAATGTATGATTAGCATATGTTTCGATCGGTGTTTCGAAAGTTATAGCGATTATAGAAAATCGAGGAAACGGTAAGGAATACATACCCCTTGCAATTTATTTCGGCAAAAAATGGAAAGTTTTTCGATCGACTTGTGCTTATACACACTTAAAGAGGATGGAAAGGGCGTCACAAAAATCGCAGGCAGAGCCTCCTAAGTGCATTATTTTCGAAGTTACAGCCAAAAAACCAACGGCTTGATTAATCGAAGAAGAGCCTTGGTCGACCACTACAACTGAAACAATTTTTTTTTTAAGATGGGCTTTCGCTGATAGTCCAATTTTAAGGTACGCGCCGAGAGCTTCAAGAAAATGTATGATTATCGTAGGGTTCGATCGGTGTTTCGAAAGTTACAGGCGATTATAGGAAATCAAGGAAACGGTAAGGAATACATACCCCTTGCAATTTATTTCGGCAAAAAATGGAAAGTGTTTTGGTCAAATTGTGCTTCTACATGCTTAAAGAGGATGGAAAGAGGATCACAAAAATCGCAAGCAGATCTTTCTAAGTGCATTATTTTCGAAGTTACAGCCAAAAAACAAAAGACTTGATTAATCGAGGAAGAGCCTTGGTCGACCACTACTACTGAAACAATATTTTTTTTTAAAGATGAGCTGTCGCTGATAGTCCTGTCTTAAGGTACGCGTCGACAGCTTCAAGAAGATGTATGATTATCATAGGTTTCGATCGGTGTTTCGAAAGTTACAGGCGATTATAGAAAATCGAGGAAACGGCAAGGAATACATACCCCTTGCAATTTATTTCGGCAAAAAATGGAAAGTTTTTCAGTCGACTTGTGCTTATAAGTGCTTAAAGAGGATGGAAAGAGGATCACAAAAATCGCAGGCAGAGCTTTCTAAGTGCATTATTTTCAAAGTTACAGACAAAAAACCAAAGACTTGATTAATCGAGGAAGAGCCTTGGTCGACCACTACAACTGAAACATTTTTTTTTTAAAGATGGGCTTTCGCTGATAGTCCTATCTTAAGGTACGCGTCGAGAGCTTCAAGAAAATGTATGATTATCGTAGGGTTCGATCGGTGTTTCGAAAGTTACAGGCGATTATAGAAAATCAAAGAAACGGTAAGGAATACATGCCCCGTGCAATTTATTTCGGCAATAAATGGAAAGTGTTTCGGTCGACTTGTGCTTATAGACGCTAAAAGAGGATGGAAAGAGGATCAGAAAAATCGCAGGCAGAGCTTTCTAAGTGCATTATTTTCGAAGTTACAGCCAAAAAACCAAAGACTTGATTAATCGAGGAAGAGCCTTGGTCGACCACTACTACTAAAACAATATTTTTTTTTAAAGATGAGCTGTCGCTGATAGTCCTATCTTAAGGTACGCGTCGACAGCTTCAAGAAAATGTATGATTATCATAGGTTTCGATCGGTGTTTCGAAAGTTACAGGCGATTATAGAAAATCGAGGAAACGGCAAGGAATACATACCCCTTGCAATTAATTTCGGCAAAAAATGAAAAGTGTTTCAGTCGACTTGTGCTTATAAATGCTTAAAGAGGATGGAAAGAGGATCACAAAAATCGCAGGCAGAGCTTTCTAAGTGCATTATTTTCGAAGTTACAGCCAAAAAACCAAAGACTTGATTAATCGAGGAAGAGCCTTGGTCGACCACTACTACTGAAACAATATTTTTTTTTAAAGATGAGCTGTCGCTGATAGTCCTATCTTAAGGTACGCGTCGACAGTTTCAAGAAAATGTATGATTAGCATAAGTTTCGATCGGTGTTTCGAAAGTTACAGGCGATTATAGAAAATCATGGAAACGGTAAGGAATACATACCCCTTGCAATTTATTTCGGCAAAAAATGGAAAGTTTTTTGATCGACTTGTGCTTGTACAGGCTTAAAGAGGATGGAAAGGGCATCACAAAAATCGCAGGCAAAGCCTTGTAAGTGCATTATTTTCGAAGTTACAGCCAAAAAACCAAAGACTTGATTAATCGAGGAAGAGCCTTGGTCGACCACTACAACTGAAACAATTTTTTTTTTAAGATGGGCTTTCGCTGATAGTCCAATTTTAAGGTACGCGTCGAGAGCTTCAAGAAAAAGTATGATTATCGTAGGGTTCGATCGGTGTTTCGAAAGTTACAGGCGATTATAGAAAATCAAGGAAACGGTAAGGAATACATACCCCTTGCAATTTATTTCGGCAAAAAATGGAAAGTTTTTCGATCGACTTGTGCTTATACACGCTTAAAGAGGATGGAAAGGGCATCACAAAAATCGCAGGCAGAGCTTTCTAAGTGCATTATTTTCAAAGTTACAGCCAAAAAACCAAAGACATGATTAATCGAGGAAGAGCCTTGGTCGACCACTACTACTGAAACAATATTTTTTTTAAAGATGGGCAGTCGCTGATAGTCCTATCTCAAGGTACGCGTCGACAGCTTCAAGAAAATGTATGATTAGCATATGTTTCGATCGGTGTTTCGAAAGTTATAGCGATTATAGAAAATCGAGGAAACGGTAAGGAATACATACCCCTTGCAATTTATTTCGGCAAAAAATGGAAAGTTTTTCGATCGACTTGTGCTTATACACGCTTAAAGAGGATGGAAAGGGCGTCACAAAAATCGCAGGCAGAGCCTCCTAAGTGCATTATTTTCGAAGTTACAGCAAAAAAACCAACGGCTTGATTAATCGAAGAAGAGCCTTGGTCGACCACTACAACTGAAACAATTTTTTTTTTAAGATGGGCTTTCGCTGATAGTCCAATTTTAAGGTACGCGTCGAGAGCTTCAAGAAAATGTCTGATTATCGTAGGGTTCGATCGGTGGTTCGAAAGTTACAGGCGATTATAGAAAATCAAGGAAACGGTAAGGAATACATACCCCTTGCAATTTATTTCGGCAAAAAATGGAAAGTGTTTTGGTCAAATTGTGCTTATACATGCTTAAAGAGGATGGAAAGAGGATCACAAAAATCGCAAGCAGAGCTTTCTAAGTGCATTATTTTCGAAGTTACAGCCAAAAAACCAAAGACTTGATTAATCGAGGAAGAGCCTTGGTCGACCACTACTACTGAAACAATATTTTTTTTTAAAGATGAGCTGTCGCTGATAGTCCTATCTTAAGGTACGCGTCGACAGCTTCAAGAAGATGTATGATTATCATAGGTTTCGATCGGTGTTTCGAAAGTTACAGGCGATTATAGAAAATCGAGGAAACGGCAAGGAATACATACCCATTGCAATATATTTCGGCAAATAATGGAAAGAGTTTCGGTCGACTCGTACTTATACACGCTCAAGAGCGGAGGGAACGAGGATCACAAAAATCGCAGGCAGAGCTTTCTAAGTGCATTATTTTCGACGTTACAGCCAAAAAACCAAAGACTTGATTAATCGAGGAAGAGCCTTGGTCGACCACTCCAACTGAAACATTTTTTTTTAAAGATGGGCTTTCGCTGATAGTCCTATCTTAAGGTACGCGTCGAGAGCTTCAAGAAAATGTATGATTATCGTAGGGTTCGATCGGTGTTTCGAAAGTTACAGGCGATTATAGAAAATCAAAGAAACGGTAAGGAATACATGCCCCGTGCAATTTATTTCGGCAATAAATGGAAAGTGTTTCGGTCGACTTGTGCTTATACACGCTAAAAGAGGATGGAAAGAGGATCAGAAAAATCGCAGGCAGAGCTTTCTAAGTGCATTATTTTCGAAGTTACAGCCAAAAAACCAAAGACTTGATTAATCGAGGAAGAGCCTTGGTCGACCACTACTACTGAAACAATATTTTTTTTTAAAGATGAGCTGTCGCTCATAGTCCTATCTTAAGGTACGCGTCGACAGCTTCAAGAAAATGTAAGATTATCATGGGTTTCGATCGGTGTTTCGAAAGTTACAGGCGATTATAGAAAATCGAGGAAACGGCAAGGAATACATACCCATTGCAATATATTTCGGCAAATAATGGAAAGTGTTTCGGTCGACTTGTACTTTAACGCGCTTAAAGCGGATGGAACGAGGATCACAAAAATCGCAGGCAGAGCCTTCTAAGTGCATTATTTTCGAAGTTACAGCCAAAAAACCAAAGACTTGATTAATCGAGGAAGAGCCTTGGTCGACCCCTACTACTGAAACAATATTTTTTTTAAAGATGGGCTTTCGCTGATAGTCCTATCTTAAGGTACGCGTCGAGAGCTTCAAGAAAATGTATGATTATCATAGGTTTCGATCGGTGTTTCGAAAGTTACAGGCGATTAAAGAAAATCGAGGAAACGGTAAGGAATACATACCCCTTGCAATTTATTTCGGCAAAAAATGGAAAGTGTTTCAGTCGACTTGTGCTGATAAATGCTTAAAGAGGATGGAAAGAGGATCACAAAAATCGCAGGCAGAGCCTTCTAAGTGCATTATTTTCGAAGTTACAGACAAAAAACCAACGGCTTGATTAATCGAAGAAGAGCCTTGGTCGACCACTACAACTGAAACCATTTTTTTGTTAAGATGGGCTTTCGCTGATAGTCCTATCTCAGGGCACGCGTCGAGAGCTTCAAGAAGATATAAGATTATCATAGGTTTCGATCGGTGTTTCGAAAGTTACAGGCGATTAAAGAAAATCGAGGAAACGGTAAGGAATACATACCCCTTGCAATTTATATCGGCAAAAAATGGAAAGTTTTTTGATCGACTTGTGCTTGTACAGGCTTAAAGAGGATGGAAAGCGCATCACAAAAATCGCAGGCAGAGCCTTGTAAGTGCATTATTTTCGAAGTTACAGCCAAAAAACCAAAGACTTGATTAATCGAAGAAGAGCCTTGGTCGACCACTACTACTGAAACAATATTTTTTTTTAAAGATGAGCTGTCGCTGATAATCCTAACTTAAGGTACGCGTCGAAAGCTTCAAGAAAATGTATGATTATCATAGGTTTCGAACGGTGTTTCGAAAGGTACAGGCGATTATCGAAAATCGAGGAAACGGTAAGGAATACATACCCCTTGCAATTTATTTCGGCAAAAAATGGAAAGTGTTTCGGTCGACTTGCACTTATACACGCTCAAAGAGGATGGAGCGAGGATCACAAAAATCGCAGGCAGAGCCTTCTAAGTGCATTATTTTCGAAGTTACAGCCAAAAAACCAACGGCTTGATTAATCGAAGAAGAGCCTTGGTCGACCACTACAACTGAAACCATTTTTTTGTTAAGATGGGCTTTCGCTGATAGTCCTATCTCAGGGCACGCGTCGAAAGCTTCAAGAAGATGTAAGATTATCATAGGTTTCGATCGGTGTTTCGAAAGTTACAGGCGATTAAAGAAAATCAAGGAAACGGTAAGTAATACATACCCATTGCAATATATTTCGGCAAATAATGGAAAGTGTTTCGGTCGACTTGTACTTATACACGCTTAAAGCGGATGGAACGAGGATCACAAAAATCGCAGGCAGAGCCTTCTAAGTGCCTTATTTTCGAAGTTACAGCCAAAAAACCAAAGACTTGATTATTCGAGGAAGAGCCTTGGTCGACCACTACAACTGAAACAATTTTTTTTTTAAGATGGGCTTTCGCTGATAGTCCAATTTTAAGGTACGCGTCGAGAGCTTCAAGAAAAAGTATGATTATCGTAGGGTTCGATCGGTGTTTCGAAAGTTACAGGCGATTATAGAAAATCAAGGAAACGGTAAGGAATACATACCCCTTGCAATGTATTTCGTCAAAAAATGGAAAGTTTTTCGATCGACTTGTGCTTATACACGCTTAAAGAGGATGGAAAGGGCATCACAAAAATCGCAGGCAGAGCCTCCTAAGTGCATTATTTGTGAAGTTGCAGCCAAAAAACCAACGGCTTGATTAATCGAGAAGAGCCTTGGTCGACCACTACAACTGAAACCATTTTTTTTTTAAGATGGGCTTTCGCTGATAGTCCTATCTCAAGGCACGCGTCGAGAGCTTCAAGAAGATGTAAGTTTATCATAGGTTTCGATCGGTGTTTCGAAAGTAACAGGCGATTAAAGAAAATCGAGGAAACGGTAAGGAATACATACCCATTGCAATATATTTCGGCAAATAATGGAAAGTGTTTCGGTCGACTTGTACTTATACACGCTTAAAGCGGATGGAACGAGGATCACAAAAATCGCAGGCAGAGCCTTCTAAGTGCATTATTTTCGAAGTTACAGCCAAAAAACCAAAGACTTGATTAATCGAGGAAGAGCCTTGGTCGACCACTACAACTGAAACAATTTTTTTTAAAGATGGGCTTTCGCTGATAGTCCTATCTTAAGGTACGCGTCGAGAGCTTCAAGAAAATGTATGATTAACATAGGTTTCGATCGGTGGTTCGAAAGTTGCAGGCGATTATAGGAAATCGAGGAAACGGTAAGGAATACATACCCCTTGCAATTTATTTCGGCAAAAAATGGAAAGTGCTTCAATCGACTTGTGCTTATAAATGCTTAAAGAGGATGGAAAGAGGATCACAAAAATCGCAGGCAGAGCTTTCTAAGTGCATTATTTTCAAAGTTACAGCCAAAAAACCAAAGACTTGATTAATCGAGGAAGAGCCTTGGTCGACCACTACAACTGAAACATTTTTTTTTTAAAGATGGGCTGTCGCTGATAGTCCTATCTTAAGGTACGCGTCGACAGCTTCAAGAAAATGTATGATTATCGTAGGGTTCGATCGGTGTTTCGAAAGTTACAGGCGATTATAGAAAATCAAAGAAACGGTAAGGAATACATACCCCTTGCAATTTATTTCGGCAAAAAATGGAAAGTTTTTCGATCGACTTGTGCTTATACACGCTTAAAGAGGATGGAAAGGGCATCACAAAAATCGCAGGCAGAGCCTCCTAAGTGCATTATTTGCGAAGTTGCAGCCAAAAAACCAACGGCTTGATTAATCGAGAAGAGCCTTGGTCGACCACTACAACTGAAACCATTTTTTTTTTAAGTTGGGCTTTCGCTGATAGTCCAATTTTAAGGCACGCGTCGAGAGCTTCAAGAAAAAGTATGATTATCGTAGGGTTCGATCGGTGTTTCGAAAGTTACAGGCGATTATAGAAAATCGAGGAAACGGTAAGGAATACATACCCCTTGCAATTTATTTCGGCAAAAAATGGAAAGTTTTTCGATCGACTTGTGCTTATACACGCTTAAAGAGGATGGAAAGGGCATCACAAAAATCGCAGGCAGAGCCTCCTAAGTGCATTATTTGCGAAGTTGCAGCCAAAAAACCAACGGCTTGATTAATCGAGAAGAGCCTTGGTCGACCACTACAACTGAAACCATTTTTTTTTAAGATGGGCTTTCGCTGATATTCCTATCTCAAGGAACGCGTCGAGAGCTTCAAGAAGATGTAAGATTATCATAGGTTTCGATCGGTGTTTCGAAAGTTACAGGCGATTAAAGAAAATCGAGGAAACGGTAAGGAATACATACCCATTGCAATATATTTCGGCAAATAATGGAAAGTGTTTCGGTCGACTTGTACTTATACACGCTTAAAGCGGATGGAACGAGGATCACAAAAATCGCAGGCAGAGCCTTCTAAGTGCATTATTTTCGAAGTTACAGCCAAAAAACCAAAGACTTGATTAATCGAGGAAGAGCCTTGGTCGACCACTACAACTGAAACAATTTTTTTTAAAGATGGGCTTTCGCTGATAGTCCTATCTTAAGGTATGCGTCGAGAGCTTCAAGAAAATGTATGATTAACATAGGTTTCGATCGGTGGTTCGAAAGTTGCAGGCGATTATAGAAAATCGAGGAAACGGTAAGGAATACATACCAATGCAATTTATTTCGGCAAAAAATGGAAAGTGCTTCAATCGACTTGTGCTTATAAATGCTTAAAGAGGATGGAAAGAGGATCACAATAATCGCAGGCAGAGCTTTCTAAGTGCATTATTTTCAAAGTTACAGCCAAAAAACCAAAGACATGATTAATCGAGGAAGAGCCTTGGTCGACCACTACTACTGAAACAATATTTTTTTTTAAAGATGAGCTGTCGCTGATAGTCCTATCTTAAGGTACGCGTCGACAGTTTCAAGAAAATGTATGATTAGCATAGGTTTCGATCGGTGTTTCGAAAGTTACAGGCGATTATAGAAAATGAAGGAAACGGTAAGGAATACATACCCCTTGCAATTTATTTCGGCAAAAAATGGAAAGTTTTTCGATCGACTTGTGCTTATACACGCTTAAAGAGGATGGAAAGGGCATCACAAAAATCGCAGGCAGAGCCTCCTAAGTGCATTATTTGCGAAGTTGCAGCCAAAAAACCAACGGCTTGATTAATCGAGAAGAGCCTTGGTCGACCACTACAACTGAAACCATTTTTTTTTAAGATGGGCTTTCGCTGATATTCCTATCTCAAGGAACGCGTCGAGAGCTTCAAGAAGATGTAAGATTATCATAGGTTTCGATCGGTGTTTCGAAAGTTACAGGCGATTATAGAAAATCAAGGAAACGGTAAGGAATACATACCCCTTGCAATTTATTTCGGCAAAAAATGGAAAGTGTTTTGGTCAAATTGTGCTTATACATGCTTAAAGAGGATGGAAAGAGGATCACAAAAATCGCAAGCAGAGCTTTCTAAGTGCATTATTTTCGAAGTTACAGCCATAAAACCAAAGACTTGATTAATCGAGGAAGAGCCTTGGTCGACCACTACAACTGAAACATTTTTTTTTTAAAGATGGGCTGTCGCTGATAGTCCTATCTTAAGGTACGCGTCGACAGCTTCAAGAAAATGTATGATTATCGTAGGGTTCGATCGGTGTTTCGAAAGTTACAGGCGATTATAGAAAATCAAAGAAACGGTAAGGAATACATACCCCTTGCAATTTATTTCGGCAAAAAATGGAAAGTTTTTCGATCGACTTGTGCTTATACACGCTTAAAGAGGATGGAAAGGGCATCACAAAAATCGCAGGCAGAGCCTCCTAAGTGCATTATTTGCGAAGTTACAGCCAAAAAACCAACGGCTTGATTAATCGAGAAGAGCCTTGGTCGACCACTACAACTGAAACCATTTTTTTTTTAAGATGGGCTTTCGCTGATAGTCCTATCTCAAGGCACGCGTCGAGAGCTTCAAGAAGATGTAAGATTATCATAGGTTTCGATCGGTGTTTCGAAAGTTACAGGCGATTAAAGAAAATCGAGGAAACGGTAAGGAATACATACCCATTGCAATATATTTCGGCAAATAATGGAAAGAGTTTCGGTCGACTCGTACTTATACACGCTCAAGAGCGGAGGGAACGAGGATCACAAAAATCGCAGGCAGAGCTTTCTAAGTGCATTATTTTCGACGTTACAGCCAAAAAACCAAAGACTTGATTAATCGAGGAAGAGCCTTGGTCGACCACTACAACTGAAACATTTTTTTTTTAAAGATGGGCTTTCGCTGATAGTCCTATCTTAAGGTTCGCGTCGAGAGCTTCAAGAAAATGTATGATTATCGTAGGGTTCGATCGGTGTTTCGAAAGTTACAGGCGATTATAGAAAATCAAAGAAACGGTAAGGAATACATGCCCCGTGCAATTTATTTCGGCAATAAATGGAAAGTGTTTCAGTCGACTTGTGCTTATACACGCTAAAAGAGGATGGAAAGAGGATCAGAAAAATCGCAGGCAGAGCTTGTTTGGTAAAGATGTAAGTGGACTGTATTACTAATTCAAGATGATAAAAGAAAGGGACAAGAGCCGGATTCGAATAAATAGTCTGGTGACAGGCAAGCAGAAATAATTGGACAAGATGCTGTGTTCTGTACTTTTATTTCAACAAAAATGATCTGCAGTTAAATGTGGACAGTACCTTTTTCTATTAGCAGGCGAAGTGCTTGTGAGCTGCTCAATCAGCCACTGCACTGGATTACTTGCTGAGTTTTTCTATTGTAAGAGTACACACGGTGATTAATTCACAATAAATAAATAAATAGATGTACAGTGATCTGATAGAAACAGCAACAAAATGAATTACCAATTGTATAGAATCACAGGTCGCTAAATGCGGAACCACACAGTCGCCTGCGAACGGTTCAACGAAAAATGTGCTGGTCTTGTCGCTGATCTGTTACAATAATGCCAGCAAATTAACAATGAAAATGATTACAAAATTTTGAGGGTGAACCTGCCTGTTAATTTGCTATGATGCTTCTTAACTGCTCCGATAAATTTCTCGCTTTCTCACTCACTACTCTCGTTGCACACGTGCGTACGGTACCAGGAATAGGGAGATAATGGCTGATCGATTTCGCGGGAAAGATCCTCGTGCCGAATCGATGCGGACGGAAGTACAAGGTTTTTTCTAAGAGCTGTTCGCAAATATGATTTGTCCCTTTGCACGGACAATAGCGCGTCACGCGAGCCGCTGATAGGCGAGCTATTCATCGAGCAGTGTATCGATTGCGATCTGGAGTGGGGCAGTGTCGCCAGGACCTGCCGTCACTCTTTATTCAAATGATCCGTGCCGACAGTGACATATAGTCACTACTGCTCTCTTCTATCGAGCCGCTCTCAATCCGCAACAGAGCTTTCTAAGTGCATTATTTTCGAAGTTACAGCCAAAAAACCAAAGACTTAATTAATCGAGGAAGAGCCTTGGTCGACCACTACTACTGAAACAATATTTTTTTTTAAAGATGAGCTGTCGCTGATAGTCCTATCTTAAGGTACGCGTCGACAGCTTCAAGAAAATGTATGATTATCATAGGTTTCGATCGGTGTTTCGAAAGTTACAGGCGATTATAGAAAATCGAGGAAACGGCAAGGAATACATACCCCTTGCAATTAATTTCGGCAAAAAATGAAAAGTGTTTCAGTCGACTTGTGCTTATAAATGCTTAAAGAGGATGGAAAGAGGATCACAAAAATCGCAGGCAGAGCTTTCTAAGTGCATTATTTTCGAAGTTACAGCCAAAAAACCAAAGACTTGATTAATCGAGGAAGAGCCTTGGTCGACCACTACTACTGAAACAATATTTTTTTTTAAAGATGAGCTGTCGCTGATAGTCCTATCTTAAGGTACGCGTCGACAGTTTCAAGAAAATGTATGATTAGCATAGGTTTCGATCGGTGTTTCGAAAGTTACAGGCGATTATAGAAAATCAAGGAAACGGTAAGGAATACATACCCCTTGCAATTTATTTCGGCAAAAAATGGAAAGTTTTTTGATCGACTTGTGCTTATACAGGCGTAAAGAGGATGGAAAGGGCATCACAAAAATCGCAGGCAGAGCCTTGTAAGTGCATTATTTTCGAAGTTACAGCCAAAAAACCAAAGACTTGATTAATCGAAGAAGAGCCTTGGTCGACCACTACTACTGAAACAATATTTTTTTTTAAAGATGAGCTGTCGCTGATAATCCTAACTTAAGGTACGCGTCGAGAGCTTCAAGAAAATGTATGATTATCATAGGTTTCGATCGGTGTTTCGAAAGTTACAGGCGATTATAGAAAATCAAGGAAACGGTAAGGAATACATACCCCTGGCAAATTATTTCGGCCAAAAAATGGAAAGTGTTTCGGCCGACTTGTACTTATACACGCTCAAAGAGGATGGAAAGAGGATCATAAAAATCGCAGGCAGAGCTTTCTGAGTGCATTATTTTCGAAGTTACAGCGAAAAAACCAAAGACTTGATTAATCGAGGAAGAGCCTTGGTCGAACACTACAACTGAAACCATTTTTTTTAAGATGGGCTTTCGCTGATAGTCGTATCTTAAGGTACGCGTCGAGAGCTTCAAGAAAATGTAAGATTATCATAGGTTTCGAACGGTGTTTCGAAAGTTACAGGCGATTATCGAAAATCGAGGAAACGGTAAGGAATACATACCCCTCGCAATTTATTTCGGCAAAAAATGGAAAGTGTTTCGGTCGACTTGCACTTATACACGCTCAAAGAGGATGGAACGAGGATCACAAAAATCGCAGGCAGAGCCTTCTAAGTGCATTATTTTCGAAGTTACAGCCAAAAAACCAACGGCTTGATTAATCGAAGAAGAGCCTTGGTCGACCACTACAACTGAAACCATTTTTTTGTTAAGATGGGCTTTCGCTGATAGTCCTATCTCAGGGCACGCGTCGAGAGCTTCAAGAAGATGTAAGATATCATAGGTTTCGATCGGTGTTTCGAAAGTTACAGGCGATTAAAGAAAATCGAGGAAACGGTAAGGAATACATACCCATTGCAATATATTTCGGCAAATAATGGAAAGTGTTTCGGTCGACTTGTACTTATACACGCTTAAAGCGGATGGAACGAGGATCACAAAAATCGCAGGCAGAGCCTTCTAAGTGCATTATTTTCGAAGTTACAGCCAAAAAACCAAAGACTTGATTAATCGAGGAAGAGCCTTGGTCGACCACTACTACTGAAACAATATTTTTTTTTAAAGATGAGCTGTCGCTGATAGTCCTATCTTAAGGTACGCGTCGAGAGCTTCAAGAAAATGTATGATTAACATAGGTTTCGATCGGTGGTTCGAAAGTTGCAGGCGATTATAGAAAATCGAGGAAACGGTAAGGAATACATACCCCTTGCAATTTATTTCGGCAAAAAATGGAAAGTTTTCCAGTCGACTTGTGCTTATAAGCGCTTAAAGAGGATGGAAAGAGGATCACAAAAATCGCAGGCAGAGTCTCCTAAGTGCATTATTTTCGAAGTTACAGCCAAAAAACCAACGGTTTGATTAATCGAAGAAGAGCCTTGGTCGACCACTACAACTGAAACAATTTTTTTTTTAAGATGGGCTTTCGCTGATAGTCCAATTTTAAGGTACGCGTCGAGAGCTTCAAGAAAATGTATGATTATCGTAGGGTTCGATCGGTGTTTCGAAAGTTACAGGCGATTATAGAAAATCAAGGAAACGGTAAGGAATACATACCCCTTGCAATTTATTTCGGCAAAAAATGGAAAGTGTTTTGGTCAAATTGTGCTTATACATGCTTAAAGAGGATGGAAAGGGCATCACAAAAATCGCAGGCAGAGCCTCCTAAGTGCATTATTTTCGAAGTTACAGCCAAAAAACCAACGGCTTGATTAATCGAAGAAGAGCCTTGGTCGACCACTACAACTGAAACAATTTTTTTTTAAGATGGGCTTTCGCTGATAGTCCAATTTTAAGGTACGCGTCGAGAGCTTCAAGCAAATGTATGATTAACGTAGGTTTCGATCGGTGTTTCGAAAGTTACAGGCGATAATAGAAAATCAAGGAAACGGTAAGGAATACATACCCCTGGCAAATTATTTCGGCCAAAAAATGGAAAGTGTTTCGGTCGACTTGTGCTTATACAGGCTAAAAGAGGATGGAAAGAGGATCACAAAAATCGCAGGCAGAGCTTTCTAAGTGCATTATTTTCGAAGTTAGAGCCAAAAAACCAAAGACTTGATTAATCGAGGAAGAACCTTGGTCGACCACTACTACTGAAACAATATTTTTTTTTAAAGATGAGCTGTCGCTGATTGTCCTATCTTAAGGTACGCGTCGAGAGCTTCAAGAAAATGTATGATTATCATAGGTTTCGATCGGTGTTTCGAAAGTTACAGGCGATTATATAAAATCAAGAAAACGGTAAGGAATATATACCCCTTGCAATTTATTTCGGCAAAAAATGGAAAGTGTTTCGGTCGACTTATGCTTATACGTGCTTAAAGAGGATGGAAAGAGGATCACAAAAATCGCAGGCAGAGCTTTCTATGTGCATTATTTTCGAAGTTATAGCCAAAAAACCAAAGACTTGATTAATCGAGGAAGAGCCTTGGTCGACCACTATTACTGAAACAATATTTTTTTTTAAAGATGAGCTGTCGCTGATAGTCCTATCTTAAGGTACGCGTCGAGAGCTTTAAGAAAATGTATGATTATCATAGGTTTCGATCGGTGTTTCGAAAGTTACAGGCGATTATAGAAAATCAAGGAAACGGTAAGGAATACATGCCCCGTGCAATTTATTTCGGCAATAAATGGAAAGTGTTTCGGTCGACTTGTGCTTATACGGGCTAAAAGAGGATGGAAAGAGGATCACAAAAATCGCAGGCAGAGCTTTCTAAGTGCATTATTTTCGAAGTTACAGTCAAAAAACCAAAGACTTGATTAATCGAGGAAGAACCTTGGTCGACCACTACTACTGAAACAATATTTTTTTTTAAAGATGAGCTGTCGCTGATAGTCCTATCTTAAGGTACGCGTCGACAGCTTCAAGAAAATGTATGATTATCATAGGTTTCGATCGGTGTTTCGAAAGTTACAGGCGATTAAAGATAATCGAGGAAACGGTAAGGAATACATACCCATTGCAATATATTTCGGCAAATAATGGAAAGTGTTTCGGTCGACTTGTGCTTATACACGCTTAAGGAGGATGGAACGAGGATCACAAAAATCGCAGGCAGGGCTTTCTAAGTGCATTATTTTCGAAGTTACAGCCAAAAAACCAAATACTTGATAAATCGAGGAAAAGCCTTGGTCGACCACTACTACTGAAACAATATTTTTTTTAAAGATGGGCTGTCGCTGATAGTCCTATCTCAAGGTACGCGTCGACAGCTTCAAGAAAATGTATGATTAGCATATGTTTCGATCGGTGTTTCGAAAGTTATAGCGATTATAGAAAATCGAGGAAACGGTAAGGAATACATACCCCTTGCAATTTATTTCGGCAAAAAATGGAAAGTTTTTCGATCGACTTGTGCTTATACACGCTTAAAGAGGATGGAAAGGGCGTCACAAAAATCGCAGGCAGAGCCTCCTAAGTGCATTATTTTCGAAGTTACAGCCAAAAAACCAACGGTTTGATTAATCGAAGAAGAGCCTTGGTCGACCACTACAACTGAAACAATTTTTTTTTTAAGATGGGCTTTCGCTGATAGTCCAATTTTAAGGTACGCGTCGAGAGCTTCAAGAAAATGTATGATTATCGTAGGGTTCGATCGGTGTTTCGAAAGTTACAGGCGATTATAGAAAATCAAGGAAACGGTAAGGAATACATACCCCTTGCAATTTATTTCGGCAAAAAATGGAAAGTGTTTTGGTCAAATTGTGCTTATACATGCTTAAAGAGGATGGAAAGGGCATCACAAAAATCGCAGGCAGAGCCTCCTAAGTGCATTATTTTCGATGTTACAGCCAAAAAACCAACGGCTTGATTAATCGAAGAAGAGCCTTGGTCGACCACTACACTGAAACAATTTTTTTTTAAGATGGGCTTTCGCTGATAGTCCAATTTTAAGGTACGCGTCGAGAGCTTCAAGCAAATGTATGATTATCGTAGGTTTCGATCGGTGTTTCGAAAGTTACAGGCGATAATAGAAAATCAAGGAAACGGTAAGGAATACATACCCCTGGCAAATTATTTCGGCCAAAAAATGGAAAGTGTTTCGGTCGACTTGTGCTTATACAGGCTAAAAGAGGATGGAAAGAGGATCACAAAAATCGCAGGCAGAGCTTTCTAAGTGCATTATTTTCGAAGTTACAGCCAAAAAACCAAAGACTTGATTAATCGAGGAAGAACCTTGGTCGACCACTACTACTGAAACAATATTTTTTTTTAAAGATGAGCTGTCGCTGATTGTCCTATCTTAAGGTACGCGTCGAGAGCTTCAAGAAAATGTATGATTATCATAGGTTTCGATCGGTGTTTCGAAAGTTACAGGCGATTATATAAAATCAAGAAAACGGTAAGGAATATATACCCCTTGCAATTTATTTCGGCAAAAATGGAAAATGTTTCGGTCGACTTGTGCTTATACGTGCTTAAAGAGGATGGAAAGAGGATCACAAAAATCGCAGGCAGAGCTTTCTATGTGCATTATTTTCGAAGTTATAGCCAAAAAACCAAAGACTTGATTAATCGAGGAAGAGCCTTGGTCGACCACTATTACTGAAACAATATTTTTTTTTAAAGATGAGCTGTCGCTGATAGTCCTATCTTAAGGTACGCGTCGAGAGCTTTAAGAAAATGTATGATTATCATAGGTTTCGATCGGTGTTTCGAAAGTTACAGGCGATTATAGAAAATCAAGGAAACGGTAAGGAATACATGCCCCGTGCAATTTATTTCGGCAATAAATGGAAAGTGTTTCGGTCGACTTGTGCTTATACAGGCTAAAAGAGGATGGAAAGAGGATCACAAAAATCGCAGGCAGGGCTTTCTAAGTGCATTATTTTCGAAGTTATAGCCAAAAAACCAAATACTTGATTAATCGAGGAAAAGCCTTGGTCGACCACTACTACTGAAACAATATTTTTTTTAAAGATGGGCTGTCGCTGATAGTCCTATCTTAAGGTACGCGTCGAGAGCTTCAAGAAAATGTATGATTATCATAGGTTTCGATCGGTGTTTCGAAAGTTACAGGCGATTAAAGAAAATCGAGGAAACGGTAAGGAATTCATACCCATTGCAATATATTTCGGCAAATAATGGAAAGTGTTTCGGTCGACTTGTACTTTAACGCCCTTAAAGCGGATGGAACGAGGATCACAAAAATCGCAGGCAGAGCCTTCTAAGTGCATTATTTTCGAAGTTACAGCCAAAAAACCAAAGACTTGATTAATCGAGGAAGAGCCTTGGTCGACCACTACAACAAAAACAATTTTTTTTTAAAGATGGGCTTTCGCTGGTAGTCCTATTTTAAGGTACGCGTCGACAGCTTCAAGAAAATGTAAGATTATCATAGGTTTCGATCGGTGTTTCGAAAGTTACAGGCGATTATAGAAAATCGAGGAAACGGCAAGGAATACATACCCCTTGCAATTTATTTCGGCCAAAAATGGAAAGTGTTTCAGTCGACTTGTGCCGATAAATGCTTAAAGAGGATGGAAAGAGGATCACAAAAATCGCAGGCAGAGCTTTCTAAGTGCATTATTTTCAAAGTTATAGCCAAAAAACCAAAGACTTCATTAATCGAGGAAGAGCCTTGGTCGACCACTACTACTGAAACAATATTTTTTTAAAGATGGGCTTTCGCTGATAGTCCTATCTTAAGGTACGCGTCGAGAGCTTCAAGAAAATGTATGATTATCATAGGTTTCGATCGGTGTTTCGAAAGTTACAGGCGATTATAGAAAATCAAGGAAACGGTAAGGAATACATACCCCGTGCAATTTATTTCGGCAGAAAATGGAAAGTGTTTCGGTCAACTTGTAGTTTAACGCGCTTAAAGCGGATGGAACGAGGATTACAAAAATCGCAGGCAGAGCCTTCTAAGTGCATTATTTTCGAAGTTACAGCCAAAAAACCAAAGACTTGATTAATCGAGGAAGAGCCTTGGTCGACCAGTACAACTGAAACAATTTTTTTTTAAAGATGGGCTTTCGCTGATCATCCTATCATAAGGTACGCGTCGAGAGTTTCAAGAAAATGTATGATTAGCATAGGTTTCGATCGGTGTTTCGAAAGTTACAGGCGATTATAGAAAATCGAGGAAACGGCAAGGAATACATACCCCTTGCAATTTATTTCGGCAAAAAATGGAAAGTGTTTCGGTCGACTTGTGCTTACACATGCTTAAAGAGGATGGAAAGAGGATCACAAAAATCGCAGGCAGAGCTTTCTAAGTGCATTATTTTCGAAGTTATAGCCAAAAAACCAATAACTTGATTAATCGAGGAAGAGCCTTGGTCGACCACTACTACTGAAACAATATTTTTTTAAAAGATGGGCTGTCGCTGTTAGTCCTATCACAAGGTACGCGTCGACAGCTTCAAGAAAATGTATGATTAGCATAGGTTTCGATCGGTGTTTCGAAAGTTGCGGGCGATTAAAGAAAATCGAGGAAACGGTAAGGAATTCATACCCATTGCAATATATTTCGGCAAATAATGGAAAGTGTTTCGGTCGACTTGTGCTTATACACGCTTAAAGAGGATGGAACGGGCATCACAAAAATCGCAGGCAGAGCCTCATAAGTGCATTATTTTCGAAGTTACAGCCAAAAAACCAACGGCTTGATTAATCGAAGAAGAGCCTTGGTCGACCACTACAACTGAAACCATTTTTTTTTTAAGATGGGCTTTCGCTGGTAGTCCTATCTTAAGGTACGCGTCGAGAGCTTCAAGAAAATGTATGATTATCATAGGTTTCGATCGGTGTTTCGAAAGTTACAAGCGATTATAGAAAATCAAGGAAACGGTAAGGAATACATACCCCTTGCAATTTATTTCGGCAAAAAATGGAAAGTGTTTCGGTCGACTTGTGCTTATACATGCTTAAAGAGGATGGAAATAGGATCACAAAAATCGCAGGCAGAGCCTCCTAAGTGCATTATTTTCGAAGTTACAGCCAAAAAACCAAAGGCTTGATTAATCGAGGAAGATCCTTGGTCGACCAGTACAACTGAAACAATTTTTTTTTAAAGATGGGCTTTCGCTGATCATCATATCTTAAGGTACGCGTCGAGAGCTTCAAGAAAATGTATGATTAGCATAGATTTCGATCGGTGTTTCGAAAGTTACAGGCGATTATAGAAAATCGAGGAAACGGTAAGGAATACATACCCCGTGCAATTTATTTCGGCAAAAAATGGAATGTGTTTCGGTCGACTTGTGCTTACACATGCTAAAAGAGGATGGAAAGAGGATCACAAAAATCGCAGGCAGAGCTTTCCAAGTGCATTATTTTCGAAGTTACAGCCAAAAAACCAAAGACTTGATTAATCGAGGAAGAGCCTTGGTCGACCACTATTACTGAAACAATATTTTTTTTTAAAGATGAGCTGTCGCTGATAGTCCTATCTTAAGGTACGCGTCGAGAGCTTTAAGAAAATGTATGATTATCATAGGTTTCGATCGGTGTTTCGAAAGTTACAGGCGATTATAGAAAATCAAGGAAACGGTAAGGAATACATGCCCCGTGCAATTTATTTCGGCAATAAATGGAAAGTGTTTCGGTCGACTTGTGCTTATACGGGCTAAAAGAGGATGGAAAGAGGATCACAAAAATCGCAGGCAGAGCTTTCTAAGTGCATTATTTTCGAAGTTACAGTCAAAAAACCAAAGACTTGATTAATCGAGGAAGAACCTTGGTCGACCACTACTACTGAAACAATATTTTTTTTTAAAGATGAGCTGTCGCTGATAGTCCTATCTTAAGGTACGCGTCGACAGCTTCAAGAAAATGTATGATTATCATAGGTTTCGATCGGTGTTTCGAAAGTTACAGGCGATTAAAGATAATCGAGGAAACGGTAAGGAATACATACCCATTGCAATATATTTCGGCAAATAATGGAAAGTGTTTCGGTCGACTTGTGCTTATACACGCTTAAGGAGGATGGAACGAGGATCACAAAAATCGCAGGCAGGGCTTTCTAAGTGCATTATTTTCGAAGTTACAGCCAAAAAACCAAATACTTGATTAATCGAGGAAAAGCCTTGGTCGACCACTACTACTGAAACAATATTTTTTTTAAAGATGGGCTGTCGCTGATAGTCCTATCTCAAGGTACGCGTCGACAGCTTCAAGAAAATGTATGATTAGCATATGTTTCGATCGGTGTTTCGAAAGTTATAGCGATTATAGAAAATCGAGGAAACGGTAAGGAATACATACCCCTTGCAATTTATTTCGGCAAAAAATGGAAAGTTTTTCGATCGACTTGTGCTTATACACGCTTAAAGAGGATGGAAAGGGCGTCACAAAAATCGCAGGCAGAGCCTCCTAAGTGCATTATTTTCGAAGTTACAGCCAAAAAACCAACGGTTTGATTAATCGAAGAAGAGCCTTGGTCGACCACTACAACTGAAACAATTTTTTTTTTAAGATGGGCTTTCGCTGATAGTCCAATTTTAAGGTACGCGTCGAGAGCTTCAAGAAAATGTATGATTATCGTAGGGTTCGATCGGTGTTTCGAAAGTTACAGGCGATTATAGAAAATCAAGGAAACGGTAAGGAATACATACCCCTTGCAATTTATTTCGGCAAAAAATGGAAAGTGTTTTGGTCAAATTGTGCTTATACATGCTTAAAGAGGATGGAAAGGGCATCACAAAAATCGCAGGCAGAGCCTCCTAAGTGCATTATTTTCGATGTTACAGCCAAAAAACCAACGGCTTGATTAATCGAAGAAGAGCCTTGGTCGACCACTACACTGAAACAATTTTTTTTTAAGATGGGCTTTCGCTGATAGTCCAATTTTAAGGTACGCGTCGAGAGTTTCAAGCAAATGTATGATTATCGTAGGTTTCGATCGGTGTTTCGAAAGTTACAGGCGATAATAGAAAATCAAGGAAACGGTAAGGAATACATACCCCTGGCAAATTATTTCGGCCAAAAAATGGAAAGTGTTTCGGTCGACTTGTGCTTATACAGGCTAAAAGAGGATGGAAAGAGGATCACAAAAATCGCAGGCAGAGCTTTCTAAGTGCATTATTTTCGAAGTTACAGCCAAAAAACCAAAGACTTGATTAATCGAGGAAGAACCTTGGTCGACCACTACTACTGAAACAATATTTTTTTTTAAAGATGAGCTGTCGCTGATTGTCCTATCTTAAGGTACGCGTCGAGAGCTTCAAGAAAATGTATGATTATCATAGGTTTCGATCGGTGTTTCGAAAGTTACAGGCGATTATATAAAATCAAGAAAACGGTAAGGAATATATACCCCTTGCAATTTATTTCGGCAAAAATGGAAAATGTTTCGGTCGACTTGTGCTTATACGTGCTTAAAGAGGATGGAAAGAGGATCACAAAAATCGCAGGCAGAGCTTTCTATGTGCATTATTTTCGAAGTTATAGCCAAAAAACCAAAGACTTGATTAATCGAGGAAGAGCCTTGGTCGACCACTATTACTGAAACAATATTTTTTTTTAAAGATGAGCTGTCGCTGATAGTCCTATCTTAAGGTACGCGTCGAGAGCTTTAAGAAAATGTATGATTATCATAGGTTTCGATCGGTGTTTCGAAAGTTACAGGCGATTATAGAAAATCAAGGAAACGGTAAGGAATACATGCCCCGTGCAATTTATTTCGGCAATAAATGGAAAGTGTTTCGGTCGACTTGTGCTTATACAGGCTAAAAGAGGATGGAAAGAGGATCACAAAAATCGCAGGCAGGGCTTTCTAAGTGCATTATTTTCGAAGTTATAGCCAAAAAACCAAATACTTGATTAATCGAGGAAAAGCCTTGGTCGACCACTACTACTGAAACAATATTTTTTTTAAAGATGGGCTGTCGCTGATAGTCCTATCTTAAGGTACGCGTCGAGAGCTTCAAGAAAATGTATGATTATCATAGGTTTCGATCGGTGTTTCGAAAGTTACAGGCGATTAAAGAAAATCGAGGAAACGGTAAGGAATTCATACCCATTGCAATATATTTCGGCAAATAATGGAAAGTGTTTCGGTCGACTTGTACTTTAACGCCCTTAAAGCGGATGGAACGAGGATCACAAAAATCGCAGGCAGAGCCTTCTAAGTGCATTATTTTCGAAGTTACAGCCAAAAAACCAAAGACTTGATTAATCGAGGAAGAGCCTTGGTCGACCACTACAACATAAACAATTTTTTTTTAAAGATGGGCTTTCGCTGGTAGTCCTATTTTAAGGTACGCGTCGACAGCTTCAAGAAAATGTAAGATTATCATAGGTTTCGATCGGTGTTTCGAAAGTTACAGGCGATTATAGAAAATCGAGGAAACGGCAAGGAATACATACCCCTTGCAATTTATTTCGGCCAAAAATGGAAAGTGTTTCAGTCGACTTGTGCCGATAAATGCTTAAAGAGGATGGAAAGAGGATCACAAAAATCGCAGGCAGAGCTTTCTAAGTGCATTATTTTCAAAGTTATAGCCAAAAAACCAAAGACTTCATTAATCGAGGAAGAGCCTTGGTCGACCACTACTACTGAAACAATATTTTTTTAAAGATGGGCTTTCGCTGATAGTCCTATCTTAAGGTACGCGTCGAGAGCTTCAAGAAAATGTATGATTATCATAGGTTTCGATCGGTGTTTCGAAAGTTACAGGCGATTATAGAAAATCAAGGAAACGGTAAGGAATACATACCCCGTGCAATTTATTTCGGCAGAAAATGGAAAGTGTTTCGGTCAACTTGTAGTTTAACGCGCTTAAAGCGGATGGAACGAGGATTACAAAAATCGCAGGCAGAGCCTTCTAAGTGCATTATTTTCGAAGTTACAGCCAAAAAACCAAAGACTTGATTAATCGAGGAAGAGCCTTGGTCGACCAGTACAACTGAAACAATTTTTTTTTAAAGATGGGCTTTCGCTGATCATCCTATCATAAGGTACGCGTCGAGAGTTTCAAGAAAATGTATGATTAGCATAGGTTTCGATCGGTGTTTCGAAAGTTACAGGCGATTATAGAAAATCGAGGAAACGGCAAGGAATACATACCCCTTGCAATTTATTTCGGCAAAAAATGGAAAGTGTTTCGGTCGACTTGTGCTTACACATGCTTAAAGAGGATGGAAAGAGGATCACAAAAATCGCAGGCAGAGCTTTCTAAGTGCATTATTTTCGAAGTTATAGCCAAAAAACCAATAACTTGATTAATCGAGGAAGAGCCTTGGTCGACCACTACTACTGAAACAATATTTTTTTAAAAGATGGGCTGTCGCTGTTAGTCCTATCACAAGGTACGCGTCGACAGCTTCAAGAAAATGTATGATTAGCATAGGTTTCGATCGGTGTTTCGAAAGTTGCGGGCGATTAAAGAAAATCGAGGAAACGGTAAGGAATTCATACCCATTGCAATATATTTCGGCAAATAATGGAAAGTGTTTCGGTCGACTTGTGCTTACACATGCTAAAAGAGGATGGAAAGAGGATCACAAAAATCGCAGGCAGAGCTTTCCAAGTGCATTATTTTCGAAGTTACAGCCAAAAAACCAAAGACTTGATTAATCGAGGAAGAGCCTTGGTCGACCACTACTACTGAAACAATATTTTTTTTTAAAGATGAGCTGTCGCTCATAGTCCTATCTTAAGGTACGCGTCGACAGCTTCAAGAAAATGTATGATTATCGTAGGGTTCGATCGGTGTTTCGAAAGTTACAGGCGATTATAGAAAATCAAGGAAACGGTAAGGAATACATACCCCTTGCAATTTATTTCGGCAAAAAATGGAAAGTGTTTCAGTCGACTTGTGCTTATAATTGCTTAAAGAGGATGGAAAGAGGATCACAAAAATCGCTGGCAGAGCTTTCTAAGTGCATTATTTTCAAAGTTACAGCCAAAAAACCAAAGACTTGATTAATCGAGGAAGAGACTTGGTCGACCACTACTACTGAAACAATAGTTTTTTTTAAAGATGAGCTGTCGCTCATAGTCCTAACTTAAGGTACGCGTCGAGAGCTTCAAGAAAATGTATGATTATCATAGGTTTCGATCGGTGTTTCGAAAGTTACAGGCGATTAAAGAAAATCGAGGAAACGGTAAGGAATACATACCCATTGCAATTTATTTCGGCAAAAAATGGAAAGTGTTTCGGTCGACTTGTGCTTATACACGCTTAAAGAGGATGAAACGGGCATCACAAAAATCGCAGGCAGAGCCTCCTAAGTGCATTATTTTCGAAGTTACAGCCAAAAAACCAACGGCTTGATTAATCGAAGAAGAGCCTTGGTCGACCACTACAACTAAAACCATTTTTTTTTTAAGATGGGCTTTCGCTGGTAGTCCTATCTTAAGGTACGCGTCGAGAGCTTCAAGAAAATGTAAGATTATCATAGGTTTCGATCGGTGTTTCGAAAGTTACAGGCGATTAAAGAAAATCGAGGAAACGGTAAGGAATACATACCCATTGCAATATATTTCGGCAAATAATGGAAAGTGTTTCGGTCGACTTGTGCTTATACACGCTTAAGGAGGATGGAACGAGGATCACAAAAATCGCAGGCAGGGCTTTCTAAGTGCATTATTTTCGAAGTTATAGCCAAAAAACCAAATACTTGATTAATCGAGGAAAAGCCTTGGTCGACCACTACTACTGAAACAATATTTTTTTTAAAGATGGGCTGTCGCTGATAGTCCTATCTCAAGGTACGCGTCGACAGCTTCAAGAAAATGTATGATTAGCATAGGTTTCGATCGGTGTTTCGAAAGTTACAGGCGATTATAGAAAATCGAGGAGACGGTAAGGAATACATTCCCCTTACAATTTATTTCGGCAAAAAATGGACAGTTTTTCGATCGACTTGTGCTTATACACGCTTAAAGAGGATGGAAGGGGCATCACAAAAATCGCAGGCAGAGCCTCGTATGTGCATTCTTTTCGAAGTTACAGCCAAAAAACCAAAGGCTTGATTAATCGAAGAAGAGCCATGGTCGACCACTACAACTGAAACAATTTTCTTTTAAGATGGGCTTTCGCTGATAGTCCTATCTTAAGGTACGCGTCGAGAGCTTCAAGAAAATGTATGATTATCATAGGTTTCGATCGGTGTATCCAAAGTTACAGGCGATTAAAGAAAATCGAGGAAAGGGTAAGGAATACATACCCATTGCAATATATTTCGGCAAAAAATGGAAAGTGTTTCGGTCGACTTGTGCATATACACGCTTAAAGAGGATGGAAAGGGCATCACAAAAACCGCAGGCAGAGCCTTGTAAGTGCATTATTTTCGAAGATACAGCCAAAAAACCAAAGACTTGATTAATCGAAGAAGAGCCTTGGTCAACCACAACTACTGAAACATTATTTTTTTTTAAAGATGGGGTTTCCCGATAGTCCTATCTTAAGGTACGCGTCGAGAGCTTCAAGAAAATGTCTGATTATCATAGGTTTCGATCGGTGTTTCGAAAGTTACAGGCGATTAAAGAAAATCGAGGGAACGGTAAGGAATATATACCCCTTGCAATTTATTTCGGCAAAAAATGGACAGTTTTTCGATCGACTTGTGCTTATACACGCTTAAAGAGGATGGAAAGCGCATCACAAAAACCGCAGGCAGAGCCTTGTAAGTGCATTATTTTCGAAGTTACAGCCAAAAAACCAAAGACTTGATTAATCGAAGAAGAGCCTTGGTCAACCACAACTACTGAAACATTTTTTTTTTTAAAGATGGGGTTTCCCGATAGTCCTATCTTAAGGTACGCGTCGAGAGCTTCAAGAAAATGTATGATTATCATAGGTTTCGATCGGTGTTTCGAAAGTTACAGGCGATTAAAGAAAATCGAGGGAACGGTAAGGAATATATACCCCTTGCAATTTATTTCGGCAAAAAATGGACAGTTTTTCGACCGACTTGTGCTTATACACGCTTAAAGAGGATGGAAAGGGCATCACAAAAATCGCAGGCAGAGCCTTCTATGTGCATTATTTTTGAAGTTACAGCCAAAAAACCAAAGACTTGATTAATCGAGGAAGAGCCTTGGTCGACCACTACTACTGAAACAATATTTTTTTTTAAAGATGAGCTGTCGCTGATAGTCCTATCTTAAGGTACGCGTCGACAGCTTCAAGAAAATGTATGATTATCATAGGTTTCGATCGGTGTATCCAAAGTTACAGGCGATTAAAGAAAATCGAGGAAAGGGTAAGGAATACATACCCATTGCAATATATTTCGGCAAATAATGGAAAGTGTTTCGGTCGCCTTGTACTTATACGCGCTTAAAGAGGATGGAACGAGGATCACAAAAATCGCAGGCAGAGCCTTCTAAGTGCATTATTTTCGAAGTTACAGCCAAAAAACCAAAGACTGACTAATCGAAGAAGAGCCTTGGTCGACCACTACAACTGAAACAATATTTTTTTTTAAAGATGAGCTGTCGCTGATAGTCCTATCTTAAGCTACGCGTCCAGAGCTTCAAGAAAATGTATGATTATCATAGGTTTCGATCGGTGTTTCGAAAGTTACGGGCGATTAAAGAAAATCGAGGAAACGGTAAGGAATAAATACCCCTTGCAATTTATTTCGGCAAAAAATGGAAAGTGTTTCGGTCGACTTGTGCTTATACGTGCTTAAAGAGGATGGAAAGAGGATCACAAAAATCGCAGGCAGAGCTTTCTATGTGCATTATTTTCGAAGTTATAGCCAAAAAACCAAAGACTTGATTAATCGAGGAAGAGCCTTGGTCGACCACTATTACTGAAACAATATTTTTTTTTAAAGATGAGCTGTCGCTGATAGTCCTATCTTAAGGTACGCGTCGAGAGCTTCAGGAAAATGTATGATTATCATAGGTTTCGATCGGTGTTTCGAAAGTTACAGGCGATTAAAGAAAATCGAGGAAACGGTAAGGAATACATACCCATTGCAATATATTTCGGCAAATAATGGAAAGAGTTTCGGTCGACTTGTGCTTATACACGCTTAAGGAGGATGGAACGAGGATCACAAAAATCGCAGGCAGGGCTTTCTAAGTGCATTATTTTCGAAGTTATAGCCAAAAAACCAAAGACTTGATTAATCGAGGAAGAGCCTTGGCCGACCACTACTACTGAAACAATATTTTTTTTAAATATGGGCTGTCGCTGATAATCCTATCTCAAGGTACGCGTCGACAGCTTCAAGAAAATGTATGATTAGCATAGGTTTCGAACGGTGTTTCGAAAGTTACAGGCAATTATAGAAAATCGAGGAGACGGTAAGGAATACATACCCCTTACAATTTATTTCGGCAAAAAATGGACAGTTTTTCGATCGACTTGTGCTTATACACGCTTAAAGAGGATGAAAAGGGCATCACAAAAATCGCAGGCAGAGCCTCGTATGTGCATTCTTTTCGAAGTTACAGCCAAAAAACCAAAGGCTTGATTAATCGAAGAAGAGCCTTGGTCGACCACTACAACTGAAACAATTTTCTTTTAAGATGGGCTTTCGCTGATAGTCCTATCTTAAGGTACGCGTCGAGAGCTTCAAGAAAATGTATGATTATCATAGGTTTCGATCGGTGTTTCGAAAGTTACAGGCGATTATAGAAAATCGAGGAAACGGCAAGGAATACATACCCCTTGCAATTTATTTCGGCAAAAAATGGAAAGTTTTTCAGTCGACTTGTGCTTATAATTGCTTAAAGAGGATGGAAAGAGGATCACAAAAATCGCAGGCAGAGCTTTCTAAGTGCATTATTTTCAAAGTTACAGCCAAAAAACCAAAGACTTGATTAATCGAGGAAGAGCCTTGGTCGACCACTACAACTGAAACAATTTTTTTTAAGATGGGCTTTCGCTGATAGTCCTATCTTAAGGTACGCGTCGAGAGCTTCAAGAAAGTGTATGATTATCATAGGTTTCGATCGGTGTTTCGAAAGTTACAGGCGATTAAAGAAAATCGAGGAAACGGTAAGGAATTCATACCCATTGCAATATATTTCGGCAAATAATGGAAAGTGTTTCGGTCGACTTGTACTTTAACGCCCTTAAAGCGGATGGAACGAGGATCACAAAAATCGCAGGCAGAGCCTTCTAAGTGCATTATTTTCGAAGTTACAGCCAAAAAACCAAAGACTTGATTAATCGAGGAAGAGCCTTGGTCGACCACTACAACAGAAACAATTTTTTTTTAAAGATGGGCTTTCGCTGGTAGTCCTATTTTAAGGTACGCGTCGACAGCTTCAAGAAAATGTAAGATTATCATAGGTTTCGATCGGTGTTTCGAAAGTTACAGGCGATTATAGAAAATCGAGGAAACGGCAAGGAATACATACCCCTTGCAATTTATTTCGGCCAAAAATGGAAAGTGTTTCAGTCGACTTGTGCCGATAAATGCTTAAAGAGGATGGAAAGAGGATCACAAAAATCGCAGGCAGAGCTTTCTAAGTGCATTATTTTCAAAGTTATAGCCAAAAAACCAAAGACTTCATTAATCGAGGAAGAGCCTTGGTCGACCACTACTACTGAAACAATATTTTTTTAAAGATGGGCTTTCGCTGATAGTCCTATCTTAAGGTACGCGTCGAGAGCTTCAAGAAAATGTATGATTATCATAGGTTTCGATCGGTGTTTCGAAAGTTACAGGCGATTATAGAAAATCAAGGAAACGGTAAGGAATACATACCCCGTGCAATTTATTTCGGCAGAAAATGGAAAGTGTTTCGGTCAACTTGTAGTTTAACGCGCTTAAAGCGGATGGAACGAGGATTACAAAAATCGCAGGCAGAGCCTTCTAAGTGCATTATTTTCGAAGTTATAGCCAAAAAACCAAATACTTGATTAATCGAGGAAAAGCCTTGGTCGACCACTACTACTGAAACAATATTTTTTTTAAAGATGGGCTGTCGCTGATAGTCCTATCTCAAGGTACGCGTCGACAGCTTCAAGAAAATGTATGATTAGCATAGGTTTCGATCGGTGTTTCGAAAGTTACAGGCGATTATAGAAAATCGAGGAAACGGCAAGGAATACATACCCCTTGCAATTTATTTCGGCCAAAAATGGAAAGTGTTTCAGTCGACTTGTGCCGATAAATGCTTAAAGAGGATGGAAAGAGGATCACAAAAATCGCAGGCAGAGCTTTCTAAGTGCATTATTTTCAAAGTTATAGCCAAAAAACCAAAGACTTCATTAATCGAGGAAGAGCCTTGGTCGACCACTACTACTGAAACAATATTTTTTTAAAGATGGGCTTTCGCTGATAGTCCTATCTTAAGGTACGCGTCGAGAGCTTCAAGAAAATGTATGATTATCATAGGTTTCGATCGGTGTTTCGAAAGTTACAGGCGATTATAGAAAATCAAGGAAACGGTAAGGAATACATACCCCGTGCAATTTATTTCGGCAGAAAATGGAAAGTGTTTCGGTCAACTTGTAGTTTAACGCGCTTAAAGCGGATGGAACGAGGATTACAAAAATCGCAGGCAGAGCCTTCTAAGTGCATTATTTTCGAAGTTATAGCCAAAAAACCAAATACTTGATTAATCGAGGAAAAGCCTTGGTCGACCACTACTACTGAAACAATATTTTTTTTAAAGATGGGCTGTCGCTGATAGTCCTATCTCAAGGTACGCGTCGACAGCTTCAAGAAAATGTATGATTAGCATAGGTTTCGATCGGTGTTTCGAAAGTTACAGGCGATTATAGAAAATCGAGGAGACGGTAAGGAATACATTCCCCTTACAATTTATTTCGGCAAAAAATGGACAGTTTTTCGATCGACTTGTGCTTATACACGCTTAAAGAGGATGGAAAGGGCATCACAAAAATCGCAGGCAGAGCCTCGTATGTGCATTCTTTTCGAAGTTACAGCCAAAAAACCAAAGGCTTGATTAATCGAAGAAGAGCCTTGGTCGACCACTACAACTGAAACAATTTTCTTTTAAGATGGGCTTTCGCTGATAGTCCTATCTTAAGGTACGCGTCGAGAGCTTCAAGAAAATGTATGATTATCATAGGTTTCGATCGGTGTATCCAAAGTTACAGGCGATTAAAGAAAATCGAGGAAAGGGTAAGGAATACATACCCATTGCAATATATTTCGGCAAAAAATGGAAAGTGTTTCGGTCGACTTGTGCATATACACGCTTAAAGAGGATGGAAAGGGCATCACAAAAACCGCAGGCAGAGCCTTGTAAGTGCATTATTTTCGAAGATACAGCCAAAAAACCAAAGACTTGATTAATCGAAGAAGAGCCTTGGTCAACCACAACTACTGAAACATTATTTTTTTTTAAAGATGGGGTTTCCCGATAGTCCTATCTTAAGGTACGCGTCGAGAGCTTCAAGAAAATGTCTGATTATCATAGGTTTCGATCGGTGTTTCGAAAGTTACAGGCGATTAAAGAAAATCGAGGGAACGGTAAGGAATATATACCCCTTGCAATTTATTTCGGCAAAAAATGGACAGTTTTTCGGTCGACTTGTACTTTAACGCCCTTAAAGCGGATGGAACGAGGATCACAAAAATCGCAGGCAGAGCCTTCTAAGTGCATTATTTTCGAAGTTACAGCCAAAAAACCAAAGACTTGATTAATCGAGGAAGAGCCTTGGTCGACCACTACAAAAGAAACAATTTTTTTTTAAAGATGGGCTTTCGCTGGTAGTCCTATTTTAAGGTACGCGTCGACAGCTTCAAGAAAATGTAAGATTATCATAGGTTTCGATCGGTGTTTCGAAAGTTACAGGCGATTATAGATAATCGAGGAAACGGCAAGGAATACATACCCCTTGCAATTTATTTCGGCCAAAAATGGAAAGTGTTTCAGTCGACTTGTGCCGATAAATGCTTAAAGAGGATGGAAAGAGGATCACAAAAATCGCAGGCAGAGCTTTCTAAGTGCATTATTTTCAAAGTTATAGCCAAAAAACCAAAGACTTCATTAATCGAGGAAGAGCCTTGGTCGACCACTACTACTGAAACAATATTTTTTTAAAGATGGGCTTTCGCTGATAGTCCTATCTTAAGGTACGCGTCGAGAGCTTCAAGAAAATGTATGATTATCATAGGTTTCGATCGGTGTTTCGAAAGTTACAGGCGATTATAGAAAATCAAGGAAACGGTAAGGAATACATACCCCGTGCAATTTATTTCGGCAGAAAATGGAAAGTGTTTCGGTCAACTTGTAGTTTAACGCGCTTAAAGCGGATGGAACGAGGATTACAAAAATCGCAGGCAGAGCCTTCTAAGTGCATTATTTTCGAAGTTACAGCCAAAAAACCAAAGACTTGATTAATCGAGGAAGAGCCTTGGTCGACCAGTACGACTGAAACAATTTTTTTTTAAAGATGGGCTTTCGCTGATCATCCTATCTTAAGGTACGCGTCGAGAGCTTCAAGAAAATGTATGATTAGCATAGGTTTCGATCGGTGTTTCGAAAGTTACAGGCGATTATAGAAAATCGAGGAAACGGTAAGGAATACATACCCCTTGCAATTTATTTCGGCAAAAAATGGAAAGTGTTTCGGTCGACTTGTTCTTATACATGCTAAAAGAGGATGGAAAGAGGATCACAAAAATCGCAGGCAGAGCTTTCTAAGTGCATTATTTTCGAAGTTACAGCCAAAAAACCAAAGACTTGATTAATCGAGGAAGAGCCTTGGTCGACCACTACTACTGAAACAATATTTTTTTTTAAAGATTAGCTGTCGCTCATAGTCCTATCTTAAGGTACGCGTCGACAGCTTCAAGAAAATGTAAGATTATCATAGGTTTCGTACGGTGTTTCGAAAGTTACAGGCGATTATAGAAAATCGAGGAAACGGCAAGGAATACATACCCC
Source organism: Anoplius nigerrimus (assembly GCA_914767735.1). Classification (NCBI taxonomy): domain Eukaryota; kingdom Metazoa; phylum Arthropoda; class Insecta; order Hymenoptera; family Pompilidae; genus Anoplius; species Anoplius nigerrimus. Next base: position 64,044 of record CAJZBX010000760.1, read on the forward strand.
TTGCAATTTATTTCGGCAAAAAATGGAAAGTGTTTCGGTCGACTTGTGCTTACACATGCTTAAAGAGGATGGAAAGAGGATCACAAAAATCGCAGGCAGAGCTTTCTAAGTGCATTATTTTCGAAGTTATAGCCAAAAAACCAATTACTTGATTAATCGAGGAAGAGCCTTGGTCGACCACTACTACTGAAACAATATTTTTTTTAAAGATGGGCTGTCGCTGTTAGTCCTATCACAAGGTACGCGTCGACAGCTTCAAGAAAATGTATGATTAGCATAGGTTTCGATCGGTGTTTCGAAAGTTACAGGCGATTATAGAAAATCGAGGAAACGGTAAGGAATTCATACCCATTGCAATATATTTCGGCAAATAATGGAAAGTGTTTCGGTCGACTTGTGCTTATACACGCTTAAAGAGGATGGAACGGGCATCACAAAAATCGCAGGCAGAGCCTCATAAGTGCATTATTTTCGAAGTTACAGCCAAAAAACCAACGGCTTGATTAATCGAAGAAGAGCCTTGGTCGACCACTACAACTGAAACCATTTTTTTTTTAAGATGGGCTTTCGCTGGTAGTCCTATCTTAAGGTACGCGTCGAGAACTTCAAGAAAATGTATGATTATCATAGGTTTCGATCGGTGTTTCGAAAGTTACATGCGATTATAGAAAATCAAGGAAACGGTAAGGAATACATACCCCTTGCAATTTATTTCGGCAAAAAATGGAAAGTGTTTCGGTCGACTTGTGCTTATACATGCTTAAAGAGGATGGAAATAGGATCACAAAAATCGCAGGCAGAGCCTCCTAAGTGCATTATTTTCGAAGTTACAGCCAAAAAACCAAAGGCTTGATTAATCGAGGAAGATCCTTGGTCGACCAGTACAACTGAAACAATTTTTTTTTAAAGATGGGCTTTCGCTGATCATCATATCTTAAGGTACGCGTCGAGAGCTTCAAGAAAATGTATGATTAGCATAGATTTCGATCGGTGTTTCGAAAGTTACAGGCGATTATAGAAAATCGAGGAAACGGTAAGGAATACATACCCCTTGCAATTTATTTCGGCAAAAAATGGAAAGTGTTTCGGTCGACTTGTTCTTATACATGCTTAAAGAGGATGTAAAGAGGATCACAAAAATCGCAAGCAGAGCCTCCTAAGTGCATTATTTTCGAAGTTACAGCCAAAAAACCAAAGACTTGATTAATCGAGGAAGAGCCTTGGTCGACCACTACTACTGAAACAATATTTTTTTAAAGATGAGCTGTCGCTCATAGTCCTATCTTAAGGTACGCGTCAACAGCTTCAAGAAAATGTAAGATTATCATAGGTTTCGATCGGTGTTTCGAAAGTTACAGGCGATTATAGAAAATCAAGGAAAGGGTAAGGAATACTGCCCCGTGCAATTTATTTCGGCAAAAAATGGAATGTGTTTCGGTCGACTTGTGCTTACACATGCTAAAAGAGGATGGAAAGAGGATCACAAAAATCGCAGGCAGAGCTTTCCAAGTGCATTATTTTCGAAGTTACAGCCAAAAAACCAAAGACTTGATTAATCGAGGAAGAGCCTTGGTCGACCACTACTACTGAAACAATATTTTTTTTTAAAGATGAGCTGTCGCTCATAGTCCTATCTTAAGGTACGCGTCGACAGCTTCAAGAAAATGTAAGATTATCATGGGTTTCGATCGGTGTTTCGAAAGTTACAGGCGATTAAAGAAAATCGAGGAAACGGTAAGGAATACATACCCATTGCAATTTATTTCGGCAAAAAATGGAAAGTGTTTCGGTCGACTTGTGCTTATACACGCTTAAAGAGGATGGAACGGGCATCACAAAAATCGCAGGCAGAGCCTCCTAAGTGCATTATTTTCGAAGTTACAGCCAAAAAACCAACGGCTTGATTAATCGAAGAAGAGCCTTGGTCGACCACTACAACTAAAACCATTTTTTTTTTAAGATGGGCTTTCGCTGGTAGTCCTATCTTAAGGTACGCGTCGAGAGCTTCAAGAAAATGTAAGATTATCATAGGTTTCGATCGGTGTTTCGAAAGTTACAGGCGATTAAAGAAAATCGAGGAAACGGTAAGGAATACATACCCCTTGCAATTTATTTCGGCAAAAAATGGAAAGTGTATCGGTCGACTTATGCTTATACATGCTTAAAGAGGATGGAAAGAGGTACACAAAAATCGCAGGCAGAGCTTTCTAAGTGCATTATTTTCGAAGTTATAGCCAAAAAACCAAAGACTTGATTAATCGAGGAAGAGCCTTGGTCGACCATTACAACTGAAACAATTTTTTTTTAAAGATGGGCTTTCGCTGATCATCCTAACATAAGGTACGCGTCGAGAGCTTCAAGAAAATGTATGATTATCATAGGTTTCGATCGGTGTTTCGAAAGTTACAAGCGATTATAGAAAATCAAGGAAACGGTAAGGAATACATACCCCTTGCAATTTATTTCGGCAAAAAATGGAAAGTGTTTCGGTCGACTTGTGCTTATACATGCTTAAAGAGGATGGAAATAGGATCACAAAAATCGCAGGCAGAGCCTCCTAAGTGCATTATTTTCGAAGTTACAGCCAAAAAACCAAAGGCTTGATTAATCGAGGAAGATCCTTGGTCGACCAGTACAACTGAAACAATTTTTTTTTATAGATGGGCTTTCGCTGATCATCCTATCTTAAGGTACGCGTCGAGAGCTTCAAGAAAATGTATGATTAGCATAGGTTTCGATCGGTGTTTCGAAAGTTACAGGCGATTATAGAAAATCGAGGAAACGGTAAGGAATACATGCCTCGTGCAATTTATTTCGGCAAAAAATGGAAAGTGTTTCGGTCGACTTGTGCTTACACATGCTAAAAGAGAATGGAAAGAGGATCACAAAAATCGCAGGCAGAGCTTTCTAAGTGCATTATTTTCGAAGTTACAGCCAAAAAACCAAAGACTTGATTAATCGAGGAAGAGTCTTGGTCGACCACTACTACTGAAACAATATTTTTTTTTAAAGATGAGCTGTCGCTCATAGTCCTATCTAAAGGTACGCGTCGACAGCTTCAAGAAAATGTAAGATTATCATAGATTTCGATCGGTGTTTCGAAAGTTACAGGCGATTATAGAAAATCGAGGAAACGGCAAGGAATACATACCCCTTGCAATTTATTTCGGCAAAAAATGGAAAGTGTTTCGGTCGACTTGTGCTTATACATGCTTAAAGAGGATGGAAAGAGGATCACAAAAATCGCAGGCAGAGCTTTCTAAGTGCATTATTTTCGAAGTTATAGCCAAAAAACCAATATCTTGATTAATCGAGGAAGAGCCTTGGTCGACCCCTACTACTGAAACAATATTTTTTTTAAAGATGGGCTGTCGCTGTTGGTCCTATCACAAGGTACGCGTCGACAGCTTCATGAAAATGTATGATTAGCATAGGTTTCGATCGGTGTTTCGAAAGTTACGGGCGATTATAGAAAATCGAGGAAACGGTAAGGAATACATAACCATTGCAATATATTTCGGCAAATAATGGAAAGTGTTCCGGTCGACTTGTACTTTAACGCGCATAAAGCGGATGGAACGAGGATCACAAAAATCGCAGGCAGAGCCTTCTAAGTGCATTATTTTCGAAGTTACAGCCAAAAAACCAAAGACTTGATTAATCGAGGAAGAGCCTTGGTCGACCACTACAACTGAAACAATTTTTTTTTAAAGATGGGCTTTCGCTGGTAGTCCTATCTTAAGGTACGCGTCGACAGCTTCAAGAAAATGTAAGATTATCATAGGTTTCGATCGGTGTTTCGAAAGTTACAGGCGATTATAGAAAATCGAGGAAACGGCAAGGAATACATACCCCTTGCAATTTATTTCGGCAAAAAATGGAAAGTTTTTCAGTCGACTTGTGCTTATAATTGCTTAAAGAGGATGGAAAGAGGATCACAAAAATCGCAGGCAGAGCTTTCTAAGTGCATTATTTTCAAAGTTACAGCCAAAAAACCAAAGACTTGATTAATCGAGGAAGAGCCTTGGTCGACCACTACAACTGAAACAATTTTTTTTAAGATGGGCTTTCGCTGATAGTCCTATCTTAAGGTACGCGTCGAGAGCTTCAAGAAAATGTATGATTATCATAGGTTTCGATCGGTGTTTCGAAAGTTACAGGCGATTAAAGAAAATCGAGGAAACGGTAAGGAATACATACCCCTTGCAATTTATTTCGGCAAAAAATGGAAAGTGTTTCAGTCGACTTGTGCTGATAAATGCTTAAAGAGGATGGAAAGAGGATCACAAAAATCGCAGGCAGAGCCTTCTAAGTGCATTATTTTCGAAATTACAGCCAAAAAACCCACGACTTGAATAATCGAGGAAGAGCCTTGGTCAACCACTACTACTGAAACATTATTTTTTTTTTAAAGATGGGCTTTCGCTGATCATCCTATCTTAAGGTACACGTCGAGAGCTTCAAGAAAATGTATGATTAGCATAGGTTTCGATCGGTGTTTCGAAAGTTACAGGCGATTATAGAAAATCGAGGAAACGGTAAGGAATACATGCCTCGTGCAATTTATTTCGGCAAAAAATGGAAAGTGTTTCGGTCGACTTGTGCTTACACATGCTAAAAGAGAATGGAAAGAGGATCACAAAAATCGCAGGCAGAGCTTTCTAAGTGCATTATTTTCGAAGTTACAGCCAAAAAACCAAAGACTTGATTAATCGAGGAAGAGTCTTGGTCGACCACTACTACTGAAACAATATTTTTTTTTAAAGATGAGCTGTCGCTCATAGTCCTATCTAAAGGTACGCGTCGACAGCTTCAAGAAAATGTAAGATTATCATAGATTTCGATCGGTGTTTCGAAAGTTACAGGCGATTATAGAAAATCGAGGAAACGGCAAGGAATACATATCCCTTGCAATTTATTTCGGCAAAAAATGGAAAGTGTTTCGGTCGACTTGTGCTTATACATGCTTAAAGAGGATGGAAAGAGGATCACAAAAATCGCAGGCAGAGCTTTCTAAGTGCATTATTTTCGAAGTTATAGCCAAAAAACCAATATCTTGATTAATCGAGGAAGAGCCTTGGTCGACCCCTACTACTGAAACAATATTTTTTTTAAAGATGGGCTGTCGCTGTTGGTCCTATCACAAGGTACGCGTCGACAGCTTCAAGAAAATGTATGATTAGCATAGGTTTCGATCGGTGTTTCGAAAGTTACGGGCGATTATAGAAAATCGAGGAAACGGTAAGGAATACATACCCATTGCAATATATTTCGGCAAATAATGGAAAGTGTTCCGGTCGACTTGTACTTTAACGCGCATAAAGCGGATGGAACGAGGATCACAAAAATCGCAGGCAGAGCCTTCTAAGTGCATTATTTTCGAAGTTACAGCCAAAAAACCAAAGACTTGATTAATCGAGGAAGAGCCTTGGTCGACCACTACAACTGAAACAATTTTTTTTTAAAGATGGGCTTTCGCTGGTAGTCCTATCTTAAGGTACGCGTCGACAGCTTCAAGAAAATGTAAGATTATCATAGGTTTCGATCGGTGTTTCGAAAGTTACAGGCGATTATAGAAAATCGAGGAAACGGCAAGGAATACATACCCCTTGCAATTTATTTCGGCAAAAAATGGAAAGTTTTTCAGTCGACTTGTGCTTATAATTGCTTAAAGAGGATGGAAAGAGGATCACAAAAATCGCAGGCAGAGCTTTCTAAGTGCATTATTTTCAAAGTTACAGCCAAAAAACCAAAGACTTGATTAATCGAGGAAGAGCCTTGGTCGACCACTACAACTGAAACAATTTTTTTTAAGATGGGCTTTCGCTGATAGTCCTATCTTAAGGTACGCGTCGAGAGCTTCAAGAAAATGTATGATTATCATAGGTTTCGATCGGTGTTTCGAAAGTTACAGGCGATTAAAGAAAATCGAGGAAACGGTAAGGAATACATACCCCTTGCAATTTATTTCGGCAAAAAATGGAAAGTGTTTCAGTCGACTTGTGCTGATAAATGCTTAAAGAGGATGGAAAGAGGATCACAAAAATCGCAGGCAGAGCCTTCTAAGTGCATTATTTTCGAAATTACAGCCAAAAAACCCACGACTTGAATAATCGAGGAAGAGCCTTGGTCAACCACTACTACTGAAACATTATTTTTTTTTTAAAGATGGGTTTTCGCTGATAGTCCTATCTTAAGGTACGCGTCGAGAGCTTCAAGAAAATGTATGATTATCATAGGGTTCGATCGGTGTTTCGAAAGTTACAGGCGATTATAGAAAATCGAGGAAACGGCAAGGAATACATACCCCTTGCAATTTATTTCGGCAAAAAATGGAAAGTTTTTCAGTCGACTTGTGCTTATAATTGCTTAAAGAGGATGGAAAGAGGATCACAAAAATCGCAGGCAGGGCTTTCTAAGTGCATTATTTTCAAAGTTACAGCCAAAAAACCCACGACTTGAATAATCGAGGAAGAGCCTTGGTCAACCACTACTACTGAAACATTATTTTTTTTTTAAAGATGGGTTTTCGCTGATAGTCCTATCTTAAGGTACGCGTCGAGAGCTTCAAGAAAATGTATGATTATCATAGGGTTCGATCGGTGTTTCGAAAGTTACAGGCGATTATAGAAAATCGAGGAAACGGCAAGGAATACATACCCCTTGCAATTTATTTCGGCAAAAAATGGAAAGTTTTTCAGTCGACTTGTGCTTATAATTGCTTAAAGAGGATGGAAAGAGGATCACAAAAATCGCAGGCAGAGCTTTCTAAGTGCATTATTTTCAAAGTTACAGCCAAAAAACCAAAGACTTGATTAATCGAGGAAGAGCCTTGGTCGACCACTACAACTGAAACAATTTTTTTTAAGATGGGCTTTCGCTGATAGTCCTATCTTAAGGTACGCGTCGAGAGCTTCAAGAAAATGTATGATTATCATAGGTTTCGATCGGTGTTTCGAAAGTTACAGGCGATTAAAGAAAATCGAGGAAACGGTAAGGAATACATACCCCTTGCAATTTATTTCGGCAAAAAATGGAAAGTGTTTCGGTCGACTTGTTCTTATACATGCTTAAAGAGGATGTAAAGAGGATCACAAAAATCGCAGGCAGAGCCTCCTAAGTGCATTATTTTCGAAGTTACAGCCAAAAAACCAAAGACTTGATTAATCGAGGAAGAGCCTTGGTCGACCACTACTACTGAAACAATATTTTTTTTAAAGATGAGCTGTCGCTCATAGTGCTATCTTAAGGTACGCGTCAACAGCTTCAAGAAAATGTAAGATTATCATAGGTTTCGATCGGTGTTTCGAAAGTTACAGGCGATTATAGAAAATCAAGGAAACGGTAAGGAATACATGCCCCGTGCAATTTATTTCGGCAAAAAATGGAAAGTGTTTCGCTCGACTTGTGCTTATACATGCTTAAAGAGGATGGAAAGAGGATCACAAAAATCGCAGATAGAGCTTTCTAAGTGCATTATTTTCGAAGTTATAGCCAAAAAACCAATAACTTGATTAATCGAGGAAGAGCCTTGGTCGACCACTACTACTGAAACAATATTTTTTTTAAAGATGGGCTGTCGCTGTTAGTCCTATCACAAGGTACGCGTCGACAGCTTCAAGAAAATGTAAGATTATCATAGGTTTCGATCGGTGTTTCGAAAGTTACAGGCGATTATAGATAATCGAGGAAACGGCAAGGAATACATACCCCTTGCAATTTATTTCGGCCAAAAATGGAAAGTGTTTCAGTCGACTTGTGCCGATAAATGCTTAAAGAGGATGGAAAGAGGATCACAAAAATCGCAGGCAGAGCTTTCTAAGTGCATTATTTTCAAAGTTATAGCCAAAAAACCAAAGACTTCATTAATCGAGGAAGAGCCTTGGTCGACCACTACTACTGAAACAATATTTTTTTAAAGATGGGCTTTCGCTGATAGTCCTATCTTAAGGTACGCGTCGAGAGCTTCAAGAAAATGTATGATTATCATAGGTTTCGATCGGTGTTTCGAAAGTTACAGGCGATTATAGAAAATCAAGGAAACGGTAAGGAATACATACCCCGTGCAATTTATTTCGGCAGAAAATGGAAAGTGTTTCGGTCAACTTGTAGTTTAACGCGCTTAAAGCGGATGGAACGAGGATTACAAAAATCGCAGGCAGAGCCTTCTAAGTGCATTATTTTCGAAGTTACAGCCAAAAAACCAAAGACTTGATTAATCGAGGAAGAGCCTTGGTCGATCAGTACGACTGAAACAATTTTTTTTTAAAGATGGGCTTTCGCTGATCATCCTATCTTAAGGTACGCGTCGAGAGCTTCAAGAAAATGTATGATTAGCATAGGTTTCGATCGGTGTTTCGAAAGTTACAGGCGATTATAGAAAATCGAGGAAACGGTAAGGAATACATACCCCTTGCAATTTATTTCGGCAAAAAATGGAAAGTGTTTCGGTCGACTTGTTCTTATACATGCTAAAAGAGGATGGAAAGAGGATCACAAAAATCGCAGGCAGAGCTTTCTAAGTGCATTATTTTCGAAGTTACAGCCAAAAAACCAAAGACTTGATTAATCGAGGAAGAGCCTTGGTCGACCACTACTACTGAAACAATATTTTTTTTTAAAGATTAGCTGTCGCTCATAGTCCTATCTTAAGGTACGCGTCGACAGCTTCAAGAAAATGTAAGATTATCATAGGTTTCGTACGGTGTTTCGAAAGTTACAGGCGATTATAGAAAATCGAGGAAACGGCAAGGAATACATACCCCTTGCAATTTATTTCGGCAAAAAATGGAAAGTGTTTCGGTCGACTTGTGCTTACACATGCTTAAAGAGGATGGAAAGAGGATCACAAAAATCGCAGGCAGAGCTTTCTAAGTGCATTATTTTCGAAGTTATAGCCAAAAAACCAATTACTTGATTAATCGAGGAAGAGCCTTGGTCGACCACTACTACTGAAACAATATTTTTTTTAAAGATGGGCTGTCGCTGTTAGTCCTATCACAAGGTACGCGTCGACAGCTTCAAGAAAATGTATGATTAGCATAGGTTTCGATCGGTGTTTCGAAAGTTACAGGCGATTATAGAAAATCGAGGAAACGGTAAGGAATTCATACCCATTGCAATATATTTCGGCAAATAATGGAAAGTGTTTCGGTCGACTTGTGCTTATACACGCTTAAAGAGGATGGAACGGGCATCACAAAAATCGCAGGCAGAGCCTCATAAGTGCATTATTTTCGAAGTTACAGCCAAAAAACCAACGGCTTGATTAATCGAAGAAGAGCCTTGGTCGACCACTACAACTGAAACCATTTTTTTTTTAAGATGGGCTTTCGCTGGTAGTCCTATCTTAAGGTACGCGTCGAGAGCTTCAAGAAAATGTATGATTATCATAGGTTTCGATCGGTGTTTCGAAAGTTACAAGCGATTATAGAAAATCAAGGAAACGGTAAGGAATACATACCCCTTGCAATTTATTTCGGCAAAAAATGGAAAGTGTTTCGGTCGACTTGTGCTTATACATGCTTAAAGAGGATGGAAATAGGATCACAAAAATCGCAGGCAGAGCCTCCTAAGTGCATTATTTTCGAAGTTACAGCCAAAAAACCAAAGGCTTGATTAATCGAGGAAGATCCTTGGTCGACCAGTACAACTGAAACAATTTTTTTTTAAAGATGGGCTTTCGCTGATCATCATATCTTAAGGTACGCGTCGAGAGCTTCAAGAAAATGTATGATTAGCATAGATTTCGATCGGTGTTTCGAAAGTTACAGGCGATTATAGAAAATCGAGGAAACGGTAAGGAATACATACCCCTTGCAATTTATTTCGGCAAAAAATGGAAAGTGTTTCGGTCGACTTGTTCTTATACATGCTTAAAGAGGATGTAAAGAGGATCACAAAAATCGCAAGCAGAGCCTCCTAAGTGCATTATTTTCGAAGTTACAGCCAAAAAACCAAAGACTTGATTAATCGAGGAAGAGCCTTGGTCGACCACTACTACTGAAACAATATTTTTTTAAAGATGAGCTGTCGCTCATAGTCCTATCTTAAGGTACGCGTCAACAGCTTCAAGAAAATGTAAGATTATCATAGGTTTCGATCGGTGTTTCGAAAGTTACAGGCGATTATAGAAAATCAAGGAAAGGGTAAGGAATACTGCCCCGTGCAATTTATTTCGGCAAAAAATGGAATGTGTTTCGGTCGACTTGTGCTTACACATGCTAAAAGAGGATGGAAAGAGGATCACAAAAATCGCAGGCAGAGCTTTCCAAGTGCATTATTTTCGAAGTTACAGCCAAAAAACCAAAGACTTGATTAATCGAGGAAGAGCCTTGGTCGACCACTACTACTGAAACAATATTTTTTTTTAAAGATGAGCTGTCGCTCATAGTCCTATCTTAAGGTACGCGTCGACAGCTTCAAGAAAATGTAAGATTATCATGGGTTTCGATCGGTGTTTCGAAAGTTACAGGCGATTATAGAAAATCGAGGAAACGGCAAGGAATACATACCCATTGCAATATATTTCGGCAAATAATGGAAAGTGTTTCGGTCGACTTGTACTTTAACGCGCTTAAAGCGGATGGAACGAGGATCACAAAAATCGCAGGCAGAGCCTTCTAAGTGCATTATTTTCGAAGTTACAGCCAAAAAACCAAAGACTTGATTAATCGAGGAAGAGCCTTGGTCGACCCCTACTACTGAAACAATATTTTTTTTAAAGATGGGCTTTCGCTGATAGTCCTATCTTAAGGTACGCGTCGAGAGCTTCAAGAAAATGTATGATTATCATAGGTTTCGATCGGTGTTTCGAAAGTTACAGGCGATTAAAGAAAATCGAGGAAACGGTAAGGAATACATACCCCTTGCAATTTATTTCGGCAAAAAATGGAAAGTGTTTCAGTCGACTTGTGCTGATAAATGCTTAAAGAGGATGGAAAGAGGATCACAAAAATCGCAGGCAGAGCCTTCTAAGTGCATTATTTTCGAAATTACAGCCAAAAAACCCACGACTTGAATAATCGAGGAAGAGCCTTGGTCAACCACTACTACTGAAACATTATTTTTTTTTTAAAGATGGGTTTTCGCTGATAGTCCTATCTTAAGGTACGCGTCGAGAGCTTCAAGAAAATGTATGATTATCATAGGGTTCGATCGGTGTTTCGAAAGTTACAGGCGATTATAGAAAATCGAGGAAACGGCAAGGAATACATACCCCTTGCAATTTATTTCGGCAAAAAATGGAAAGTTTTTCAGTCGACTTGTGCTTATAATTGCTTAAAGAGGATGGAAAGAGGATCACAAAAATCGCAGGCAGAGCTTTCTAAGTGCATTATTTTCAAAGTTACAGCCAAAAAACCAAAGACTTGATTAATCGAGGAAGAGCCTTGGTCGACCACTACAACTGAAACAATTTTTTTTAAGATGGGCTTTCGCTGATAGTCCTATCTTAAGGTACGCGTCGAGAGCTTCAAGAAAATGTATGATTATCATAGGTTTCGATCGGTGTTTCGAAAGTTACAGGCGATTAAAGAAAATCGAGGAAACGGTAAGGAATACATACCCCTTGCAATTTATTTCGGCAAAAAATGGAAAGTGTTTCGGTCGACTTGTTCTTATACATGCTTAAAGAGGATGTAAAGAGGATCACAAAAATCGCAGGCAGAGCCTCCTAAGTGCATTATTTTCGAAGTTACAGCCAAAAAACCAAAGACTTGATTAATCGAGGAAGATCCTTGGTCGACCAGTACAACTGAAACAATTTTTTTTTAAAGATGGGCTTTCGCTGATCATCCTATCTTAAGGTACGCGTCGAGAGCTTCAAGAAAATGTATGATTAGCATAGGTTTCGATCGGTGTTTCGAAAGTTACAGGCGATTATAGAAAATCGAGGAAACGGTAAGGAATACATGCCTCGTGCAATTTATTTCGGCAAAAAATGGAAAGTGTTTCGGTCGACTTGTGCTTACACATGCTAAAAGAGAATGGAAAGAGGATCACAAAAATCGCAGGCAGAGCTTTCTAAGTGCATTATTTTCGAAGTTACAGCCAAAAAACCAAAGACTTGATTAATCGAGGAAGAGTCTTGGTCGACCACTACTACTGAAACAATATTTTTTTTTAAAGATGAGCTGTCGCTCATAGTCCTATCTAAAGGTACGCGTCGACAGCTTCAAGAAAATGTAAGATTATCATAGATTTCGATCGGTGTTTCGAAAGTTACAGGCGATTATAGAAAATCGAGGAAACGGCAAGGAATACATACCCCTTGCAATTTATTTCGGCAAAAAATGGAAAGTGTTTCGGTCGACTTGTGCTTATACATGCTTAAAGAGGATGGAAAGAGGATCACAAAAATCGCAGGCAGAGCTTTCTAAGTGCATTATTTTCGAAGTTATAGCCAAAAAACCAATATCTTGATTAATCGAGGAAGAGCCTTGGTCGACCCCTACTACTGAAACAATATTTTTTTTAAAGATGGGCTGTTGCTGTTGGTCCTATCACAAGGTACGCGTCGACAGCTTCAAGAAAATGTATGATTAGCATAGGTTTCGATCGGTGTTTCGAAAGTTACGGGCGATTATAGAAAATCGAGGAAACGGTAAGGAATACATACCCATTGCAATATATTTCGGCAAATAATGGAAAGTGTTCCGGTCGACTTGTACTTTAACGCGCATAAAGCGGATGGAACGAGGATCACAAAAATCGCAGGCAGAGCCTTCTAAGTGCATTATTTTCGAAGTTACAGCCAAAAAACCAAAGACTTGATTAATCGAGGAAGAGCCTTGGTCGACCACTACAACTGAAACAATTTTTTTTTAAAGATGGGCTTTCGCTGGTAGTCCTATCTTAAGGTACGCGTCGACAGCTTCAAGAAAATGTAAGATTATCATAGGTTTCGATCGGTGTTTCGAAAGTTACAGGCGATTATAGAAAATCGAGGAAACGGCAAGGAATACATACCCCTTGCAATTTATTTCGGCAAAAAATGGAAAGTTTTTCAGTCGACTTGTGCTTATAATTGCTTAAAGAGGATGGAAAGAGGATCACAAAAATCGCAGGCAGAGCTTTCTAAGTGCATTATTTTCAAAGTTACAGCCAAAAAACCAAAGACTTGATTAATCGAGGAAGAGCCTTGGTCGACCACTACAACTGAAACAATTTTTTTTAAGATGGGCTTTCGCTGATAGTCCTATCTTAAGGTACGCGTCGAGAGCTTCAAGAAAATGTATGATTATCATAGGTTTCGATCGGTGTTTCGAAAGTTACAGGCGATTAAAGAAAATCGAGGAAACGGTAAGGAATACATACCCCTTGCAATTTATTTCGGCAAAAAATGGAAAGTGTTTCAGTCGACTTGTGCTGATAAATGCTTAAAGAGGATGGAAAGAGGATCACAAAAATCGCAGGCAGAGCCTTCTAAGTGCATTATTTTCGAAATTACAGCCAAAAAACCCACGACTTGAATAATCGAGGAAGAGCCTTGGTCAACCACTACTACTGAAACATTATTTTTTTTTTAAAGATGGGTTTTCGCTGATAGTCCTATCTTAAGGTACGCGTCGAGAGCTTCAAGAAAATGTATGATTATCATAGGGTTCGATCGGTGTTTCGAAAGTTACAGGCGATTATAGAAAATCGAGGAAACGGCAAGGAATACATACCCCTTGCAATTTATTTCGGCAAAAAATGGAAAGTTTTTCAGTCGACTTGTGCTTATAATTGCTTAAAGAGGATGGAAAGAGGATCACAAAAATCGCAGGCAGAGCTTTCTAAGTGCAATATTTTCAAAGTTACAGCCAAAAAACCAAAGACTTGATTAATCGAGGAAGAGCCTTGGTCGACCACTACAACTGAAACAATTTTTTTTAAGATGGGCTTTCGCTGATAGTCCTATCTTAAGGTACGCGTCGAGAGCTTCAAGAAAATGTATGATTATCATAGGTTTCGATCGGTGTTTCGAAAGTTACAGGCGATTAAAGAAAATCGAGGAAACGGTAAGGAATACATACCCCTTGCAATTTATTTCGGCAAAAAATGGAAAGTGTTTCGGTCGACTTGTTCTTATACATGCTTAAAGAGGATGTAAAGAGGATCACAAAAATCGCAGGCAGAGCCTCCTAAGTGCATTATTTTCGAAGTTACAGCCAAAAAACCAAAGACTTGATTAATCGAGGAAGAGCCTTGGTCGACCACTACTACTGAAACAATATTTTTTTTAAAGATGAGCTGTCGCTCATAGTGCTATCTTAAGGTACGCGTCAACAGCTTCAAGAAAATGTAAGATTATCATAGGTTTCGATCGGTGTTTCGAAAGTTACAGGCGATTATAGAAAATCAAGGAAACGGTAAGGAATACATGCCCCGTGCAATTTATTTCGGCAAAAAATGGAAAGTGTTTCGCTCGACTTGTGCTTATACATGCTTAAAGAGGATGGAAAGAGGATCACAAAAATCGCAGATAGAGCTTTCTCAGTGCATTATTTTCGAAGTTATAGCCAAAAAACCAATAACTTGATTAATCGAGGAAGAGCCTTGGTCGACCACTACTACTGAAACAATATTTTTTTTAAAGATGGGCTGTCGCTGTTAGTCCTATCACAAGGTACGCGTCGACAGCTTCAAGAAAATGTATGATTAGCATAGGTTTCGATCGGTGTTTCGAAAGTTACGGGCGATTATAGAAAATCGAGGAAACGGTAAGGAATTCATACCCATTGCAATATATTTCGGCAAATAATGGAAAGTGTTTCGGTCGACTTGTACTTTAACGCGCTTAAAGCGGATGGAACGAGGATCACAAAAATCGCAGGCAGAGCCTTCTAAGTGCATTATTTTCGAAGTTACAGCCAAAAAACCAACGGCTTGATTAATCGAAGAAGAGCCTTGGTCGACCACTACAACAAAAACCATTTTTTTTTTAAGATGGGCTTTCGCTGGTAGTCCTATCTTAAGGTACGCGTCGAGAGCTTCAAGAAAATGTAAGATTATCATAGGTTTCGATCGGTGTTTCGAAAGTTACAGGCGATTAAAGAAAATCGAGGAAACGGTAAGGAATACATACCCCTTGCAATTTATTTCGGCAAAAAATGGAAAGTGTATCGGTCGACTTATGCTTATACATGCTTAAAGAGGATGGAAAGAGGTACACAAAAATCGCAGGCAGAGCTTTCTAAGTGCATTATTTTCGAAGTTATAGCCAAAAAACCAAAGACTTGATTAATCGAGGAAGAGCCTTGGTCGACCATTACAACTGAAACAATTTTTTTTTAAAGATGGGCTTTCGCTGATCATCCTAACATAAGGTACGCGTCGAGAGCTTCAAGAAAATGTATGATTATCATAGGTTTCGATCGGTGTTTCGAAAGTTACAAGCGATTATAGAAAATCAAGGAAACGGTAAGGAATACATACCCCTTGCAATTTATTTCGGCAAAAAATGGAAAGTGTTTCGGTCGACTTGTGCTTATACATGCTTAAAGAGGATGGAAATAGGATCACAAAAATCGCAGGCAGAGCCTCCTAAGTGCATTATTTTCGAAGTTACAGCCAAAAAACCAAAGGCTTGATTAATCGAGGAAGATCCTTGGTCGACCAGTACAACTGAAACAATTTTTTTTTAAAGATGGGCTTTCGCTGATCATCCTATCTTAAGGTACGCGTCGAGAGCTTCAAGAAAATGTATGATTAGCATAGGTTTCGATCGGTGTTTCGAAAGTTACAGGCGATTATAGAAAATCGAGGAAACGGTAAGGAATACATGCCTCGTGCAATTTATTTCGGCAAAAAATGGAAAGTGTTTCGGTCGACTTGTGCTTACACATGCTAAAAGAGAATGGAAAGAGGATCACAAAAATCGCAGGCAGAGCTTTCTAAGTGCATTATTTTCGAAGTTACAGCCAAAAAACCAAAGACTTGATTAATCGAGGAAGAGTCTTGGTCGACCACTACTACTGAAACAATATTTTTTTTTAAAGATGAGCTGTCGCTCATAGTCCTATCTAAAGGTACGCGTCGACAGCTTCAAGAAAATGTAAGATTATCATAGATTTCGATCGGTGTTTCGAAAGTTACAGGCGATTATAGAAAATCGAGGAAACGGCAAGGAATACATACCCCTTGCAATTTATTTCGGCAAAAAATGGAAAGTGTTTCGGTCGACTTGTGCTTATACATGCTTAAAGAGGATGGAAAGAGGATCACAAAAATCGCAGGCAGAGCTTTCTAAGTGCATTATTTTCGAAGTTATAGCCAAAAAACCAATATCTTGATTAATCGAGGAAGAGCCTTGGTCGACCACTACTACTGAAACAATATTTTTTTTAAAGATGGGCTGTCGCTGTTGGTCCTATCACAAGGTACGCGTCGACAGCTTCAAGAAAATGTATGATTAGCATAGGTTTCGATCGTTGTTTCGAAAGTTACGGGCGATTATAGAAAATCGAGGAAACGGTAAGGAATACATACCCATTGCAATATATTTCGGCAAATAATGGAAAGTGTTCCGGTCGACTTGTACTTTAACGCGCATAAAGCGGATGGAACGAGGATCACAAAAATCGCAGGCAGAGCCTTCTAAGTGCATTATTTTCGAAGTTACAGCCAAAAAACCAAAGACTTGATTAATCGAGGAAGAGCCTTGGTCGACCACTACAACTGAAACAATTTTTTTTTAAAGATGGGCTTTCGCTGGTAGTCCTATCTTAAGGTACGCGTCGACAGCTTCAAGAAAATGTAAGATTATCATAGGTTTCGATCGGTGTTTCGAAAGTTACAGGCGATTATAGAAAATCGAGGAAACGGCAAGGAATACATACCCCTTGCAATTTATTTCGGCAAAAAATGGAAAGTTTTTCAGTCGACTTGTGCTTATAATTGCTTAAAGAGGATGGAAAGAGGATCACAAAAATCGCAGGCAGAGCTTTCTAAGTGCATTATTTTCAAAGTTACAGCCAAAAAACCAAAGACTTGATTAATCGAGGAAGAGCCTTGGTCGACCACTACAACTGAAACAATTTTTTTTAAGATGGGCTTTCGCTGATAGTCCTATCTTAAGGTACGCGTCGAGAGCTTCAAGAAAATGTATGATTATCATAGGTTTCGATCGGTGTTTCGAAAGTTACAGGCGATTAAAGAAAATCGAGGAAACGGTAAGGAATACATACCCCTTGCAATTTATTTCGGCAAAAAATGGAAAGTGTTTCAGTCGACTTGTGCTGATAAATGCTTAAAGAGGATGGAAAGAGGATCACAAAAATCGCAGGCAGAGCCTTCTAAGTGCATTATTTTCGAAATTACAGCCAAAAAACCCACGACTTGAATAATCGAGGAAGAGCCTTGGTCAACCACTACTACTGAAACATTATTTTTTTTTTAAAGATGGGTTTTCGCTGATAGTCCTATCTTAAGGTACGCGTCGAGAGCTTCAAGAAAATGTATGATTATCATAGGGTTCGATCGGTGTTTCGAAAGTTACAGGCGATTATAGAAAATCGAGGAAACGGCAAGGAATACATACCCCTTGCAATTTATTTCGGCAAAAAATGGAAAGTTTTTCAGTCGACTTGTGCTTATAATTGCTTAAAGAGGATGGAAAGAGGATCACAAAAATCGCAGGCAGAGCTTTCTAAGTGCATTATTTTCAAAGTTACAGCCAAAAAACCAAAGACTTGATTAATCGAGGAAGAGCCTTGGTCGACCACTACAACTGAAACAATTTTTTTTAAGATGGGCTTTCGCTGATAGTCCTATCTTAAGGTACGCGTCGAGAGCTTCAAGAAAATGTATGATTATCATAGGTTTCGATCGGTGTTTCGAAAGTTACAGGCGATTAAAGAAAATCGAGGAAACGGTAAGGAATACATACCCCTTGCAATTTATTTCGGCAAAAAATGGAAAGTGTTTCGGTCGACTTGTTCTTATACATGCTTAAAGAGGATGTAAAGAGGATCACAAAAATCGCAGGCAGAGCCTCCTAAGTGCATTATTTTCGAAGTTACAGCCAAAAAACCAAAGACTTGATTAATCGAGGAAGAGCCTTGGTCGACCACTACTACTGAAACAATATTTTTTTTAAAGATGAGCTGTCGCTCATAGTGCTATCTTAAGGTACGCGTCAACAGCTTCAAGAAAATGTAAGATTATCATAGGTTTCGATCGGTGTTTCGAAAGTTACAGGCGATTATAGAAAATCAAGGAAACGGTAAGGAATACATGCCCCGTGCAATTTATTTCGGCAAAAAATGGAAAGTGTTTCGCTCGACTTGTGCTTATACATGCTTAAAGAGGATGGAAAGAGGATCACAAAAATCGCAGATAGAGCTTTCTAAGTGCATTATTTTCGAAGTTATAGCCAAAAAACCAATAACTTGATTAATCGAGGAAGAGCCTTGGTCGACCACTACTACTGAAACAATATTTTTTTTAAAGATGGGCTGTCGCTGTTAGTCCTATCACAAGGTACGCGTCGACAGCTTCAAGAAAATGTATGATTAGCATAGGTTTCGATCGGTGTTTCGAAAGTTACGGGCGATTATAGAAAATCGAGGAAACGGTAAGGAATTCATACCCATTGCAATATATTTCGGCAAATAATGGAAAGTGTTTCGGTCGACTTGTACTTTAACGCGCTTAAAGCGGATGGAACGAGGATCACAAAAATCGCAGGCAGAGCCTTCTAAGTGCATTATTTTCGAAGTGACAGCCAAAAAACCAAAGACTTGATTAATCGAGGAAGAGCCTTGGTCGACCACTACAACTGAAACAATTTTTTTTTAAAGATGGGCTTTCGCTGGTAGTCCTATCTTAAGGTACGCGTCGACAGCTTCAAGAAAATGTAAGATTATCATAGGTTTCGATCGGTGTTTCGAAAGTTACAGGCGATTATAGAAAATCGAGGAAACGGCAAGGAATACATACACCTTGCAATTTATTTCGGCCAAAAATGGAAAGTGTTTCAGTCGACTTGTGCTGATAAATGCTTAAAGAGGATGGAAAGAGGATCACAAAAATCGCAGGCAGAGCTTTCTGAGTGCATTATTTTCAAAGTTATAGCCAAAAAACCAAAGACTTGATTAATCGAGGAAGAGCCTTGGTCGACCACTACTACTGAAACAATATTTTTTTAAAGATGGGCTTTCGCTGATAGTCCTATCTTAAGGTACGCGTCGAGAGCTTCAAGAAAATGTATGATTATCATAGGTTTCGATCGGTGTTTCGAAAGTTACAGGCGATTATAGAAAATCGAGGAAACGGCAAGGAATACATACCCCTTGCAATTTATTTCGGCAAAAAATGGAAAGTTTTTCAGTCGACTTGTGGTTATAACTGCTTAAAGAGGATGGAAAGAGGATCACAAAAATCGCAGGCAGAGCTTTCTAAGTGCATTATTTTCAAAGTTACAGCCAAAAAACCAAAGACTTGATTAATCGAGGAAGAGCCTTGGTCGACCACTACAACTGAAACAATTTTTTTTAAGATGGGCTTTCGCTGATAGTCCTATCTTAAGGTACGCGTCGAGAGCTTCAAGAAAATGTATGATTATCATAGGTTTCGATCGGTGTTTCGAAAGTTACAGGCGATTAAAGAAAATCGAGGAAACGGTAAGGAATACATACCCCTTGCAATTTATTTCGGCAAAAAATGAAAAGTGTTTCAGTCGACTTGTGCTGATAAATGCTTAAAGAGGATGGAAAGAGGATCACAAAAATCGCAGGCAGAGCCTTCTAAGTGCATTATTTTCGAAATTACAGCCAAAAAACCCACGACTTGAATAATCGAGGAAGAGCCTTGGTCAACCACTACTACTGAAACATTATTTTTTTTTTAAAGATGGGTTTTCGCTGATAGTCCTATCTTAAGGTACGCGTCGAGAGCTTCAAGAAAATGTATGATTATCATAGGGTTCGATCGGTGTTTCGAAAGTTACAGGCGATTATAGAAAATCGAGGAAACGGCAAGGAATACATACCCCCTGCAATTTATTTCGGCAAAAAATGGATAGTTTTTCAGTCGACTTGTGCTTATAATTGCTTAAAGAGGATGGAAAGAGGATCACAAAAATCGCAGGCAGAGCTTTCTAAGTGCATTATTTTCAAAGTTACAGCCAAAAAACCAAAGACTTGATTAATCGAGGAAGAGCCTTGGTCGAACACTACAACTGAAACAATTTTTTTTAAGATGGGCTTTCGCTGATAGTTCTATCTTAAGGTACGCGTCGAGAGCTTCAAGAAAATGTATGATTATCATAGGTTTCGATCGGTGTTTCGAAAGTTACAGGCGATTAAAGAAAATCGAGGAAACGGTAAGGAATACATACACCTTGCAATTTATTTCGGCAAAAAATGGAAAGTGTTTCGGTCGACTTGTTCTTATACATGCTTAAAGAGGATGTAAAGAGGATCACAAAAATCGCTGGCAGAGCCTCCTAAGTGCATTATTTTCGAAGTTACAGCCAAAAAACCAAAGACTTGATTAATCGAGGAAGAGCCTTGGTCGACCACTACTACTGAAACAATATTTTTTTTAAAGATGAGCTGTCGCTCATAGTGCTATCTTAAGGTACGCGTCAACAGCTTCAAGAAAATGTAAGATTATCATAGGTTTCGATCGGTGTTTCGAAAGTTACAGGCGATTATAGAAAATCAAGGAAACGGTAAGGAATACATGCCCCGTGCAATTTATTTCGGCAAAAAATGGAAAGTGTTTCGCTCGACTTGTGCATACACATGCTAAAAGAGGATGGAAAGAGGATCACAAAAATCGCAGGCAGAGCTTTCTAAGTGCATTATTTTCGAAGTTACAGCCAAAAAACCAAAGACTTGATTAATCGAGGAAGAGCCTTGGTCGACCACTACTACTGAAACAATATTTTTTTTTAAAGATGAGCTGTCGCTCATAGTCCTATCTTAAGGTACGCGTCGACAACTTCAAGAAAATGTAAGATTATCATAGGTTTCGATCGGTGTTTCGAAAGTTACAGGCGATTATAGAAAATCGAGGAAACGGCAAGGAATACATACCCCTTGCAATTTATTTCGGCAAAAAATGGAAAGTGTTTCGGTCGACTTGTGCTTATACATGCTTAAAGAGGATGGAAAGAGGATCACAAAAATCGCAGGCAGAGCTTTCTAAGTGCATTATTTTCGAAGTTATAGCCAAAAAACCAATAACTTGATTAATCGAGGAAGAGCCTTGGTCGACCACTACTACTGAAACAATATTTTTTTTAAAGATGGGCTGTCGCTGTTAGTCCTATCACAAGGTACGCGTCGACAGCTTCAAGAAAATGTATGATTAGCATAGGTTTCGATCGGTGTTTCGAAAGTTACGGGCGATTATAGAAAATCGAGGAAACGGTAAGGAATTCATACCCATTGCAATATATTTCGGCAAATAATGGAAAGTGTTTCGGTCGACTTGTACTTTAACGCGCTTAAAGCGGATGGAACGAGGATCACAAAAATCGCAGGCAGAGCCTTCTAAGTGCATTATTTTCGAGGTTACAGCCAAAAAACCAAAGACTTGATTAATCGAGGAAGAGCCTTGGTCGACCACTACAACTGAAACAATTTTTTTTTAAAGATGGGCTTTCGCTGGTAGTCCTATCTTAAGGTACGCGTCGACAGCTTCAAGAAAATGTAAGATTATCATAGGTTTCGATCGGTGTGTCGAAAGTTACAGGCGATTATAGAAAATCGAGGAAACGGCAAGGAATACATACCCCTTGCAATTTATTTCGGCCAAAAATGGAAAGTGTTTCAGTCGACTTGTGCCGATAAATGCTTAAAGAGGATGGAAAGAGGATCACAAAAATCGCAGGCAGAGCTTTCTAAGTGCATTATTTTCAAAGTTATAGCCAAAAAACCAAAGACTTGATTAATCGAGGAAGAGCCTTGGTCGACCACTACTACTGAAACAATATTTTTTTAAAGATGGGCTTTCGCTGATAGTCCTATCTTAAGGTACGCGTCGAGAGCTTCAAGAAAATGTATGATTATCATAGGTTTCGATCGGTGTTTCGAAAGTTACAGGCGATTATAGAAAATCAAGGAAACGGTAAGGAATACATACCCCGTGCAATTTATTTCGGCAGAAAATGGAAAGTGTTTCGGTCAACTTGTACTTTAACGCGCTTAAAGCGGATGGAACGAGGATTACAAAAATCGCAGGCAGAGCCTTCTAAGTGCATTATTTTCGAAGTTACAGCCAAAAAACCAAAGACTTGATTAATCGAGGAAGAGCCTTGGTCGACCACTACTACTGAAACAATATTTTTTTTTAAAGATGAGCTGTCGCTCATAGTCCTATCTTAAGGTACGCGTCGACAGCTTCAAGAAAATGTAAGATTATCATAGGTTTCGTACGGTGGTTCGAAAGTTACAGGCGATTATAGAAAATCGAGGAAACGGCAAGGAATACATACCCCTTGCAATTTATTTCGGCAAAAAATGGAAAGTGTTTCAGTCGACTTGTGCTTATACATGCTTAAAGAGGATGCAAATAGGATCACAAAAATCGCAGGCAGAGCCTCCTAAGTGCATTATTTTCGAAGTTATAGCCAAAAAACCAATAACTTGATTAATCGAGGAAGAGCCTTGGTCGACCACTACTACTGAAACAATATTTTTTTTAAAGATGGGCTGTCGCTGTTAGTCCTATCACAAGGTACGCGTCGACAACTTCAAGAAAATGTATGATTAGCATAGGTTTCGATCGGTGTTTCGAAAGTTACGGGCGATTATAGAAAATCGAGGAAACGGTAAGGAATACAAGCCCCTTGCAATTTATTTCGGCAAAAAATGGAAAGTGTTTCGGTCGACTTGTGCTTATACTTGCTTAAAGAGGATGGAAAGAGGATCACAAAAATCGCAGGCAGAGCTTTCTAAGTGCATTATTTTCGAAGTTATAGCCAAAAAACCAATAACTTGATTAATCGAGGAAGAGCCTTGGTCGACCACTACCACTGAAACAATATTTTTTTTAAAGATGGGCTGTCGCTGATAGTCCTATCTCAAGGTACGCTTCGACAGCTTCAAGAAAATGTAAGATTATCATAGGTTTCGATCGGTGTTTCGAAGTTACAGGCGATTATAGAAAATCGAGGAAACGGCAAGGAATACATACCCCTTGCAATTTATTTCGGCAAAAAATGGAAAGTGTTTCAGTCGACTTGTGCTTATCAATGCTTAAGGGGTCTGGCCACCATGTAATTTTAATTTTTTCATTTTTTTTTTTTATTGTTTTATAATAATCTTTGAACTGTTACGCATCATTTAATCCATAGTTGGTACTGAAAATCGCAAAATTACTAAAGTTACAGGTATTTCTCGGTAGGAAGGTCGAGCCGCTGCGAGCGGTCGACCGCGCGGCTCGATCAGTGTATGCAACTCGCACGGTTCAGCACGTGCAGCTGTCCTATCGTGTCGTTTGTATGGGTTAGTAGAATTGTTTACTCGAATCCATACGAAGAAAAAGTGATGAAAGAAGAATGCATAGGTCATGTGCAGAAAAGGATAGGCACACGACTTCGTAAAATCAAAATAGAAAAGAAAGGTCTTGCTGGCAAAGGAAAGCTAACCGATAAACTAATTAACGAGCTAACAGTATATTACGGTCTCGCTATTCGAACGTTCTCTAATTCTAAAGACGAAATGAAGAAAGCTATTTGGGCAACATTCAAGCACAAGAGCTCGACCGACGAAATCCCGCAGCATGAAAATTGTCCGCCGGGAGAAGACTCATGGTGCTCTTGGCAAATATCAAAAGCGATTGGCACTTTCGATGAATATCTACACAAGTATCCTCTGCCTCAAATTGTTCAAGATGCCATTCGACCTCTTTATGAGGACCTCAGTTCAGATGAATTGTTAGAACGGTGCGAAGGAGGCTTCACGCAAAACGCCAACGAAAGCGTCAACTCCGTCATCTGGTCAATGGCTCCAAAAACGAGTTCCAGCGGCACGAAAACCGTCGAAATTGCCAGTTACATTGCTATCAGCACTTTCAACGATGGGTACAATAGTATTTTGCTGATGATGAAACTGATGGATCTAAGCATCGGAGATCGCTGCTACGATTTCTGTAGGGCAGTCGACGAAGAACGTTGCGCTACAGCAAATGTCCGAGCGCAAAAAAGTACGAAAGAAGCACGCCAAGCACGTAGATCTTCGCAAAAAGACGCCCAGGATGCTCAAACAGCTGCCGAAGAGGACATGTATGGACCAGGAGTCGCTGATTGAAGGTAAGACTCACAAAAACCGCGCCGTCAGTCGAATAACCGCACGTTTACTTTCTTTTGCGATTATCTCGAAACTATATTTTTCGAAACGGTACCACGAAAATCTCGTAAACTATCGGTCCGATTGCTGTGAATTTTGGACATAATACTTCTAGATACATTATCTAAAGCGTAACGTGGGATTTTCGCGATTACTTGATTAGTTTTTTTTTTTATGACGTTTTTTCTCGTGAAATTTCGGTGAAAATCGTGAAAAAAAATTCTTCGGCTCACCATTTTTTCCCTAATGTAAAAAAAAAAATTTCCCCACGTTACGCTCTAGCAATACGATCCAGGAATAAGCTAATTTTTTTTCTTTTTTTTCAGATGCAAAATGAAGCAGGTAGCGATGGTACCGCCCACGTGCGTTTCGTGCCGAGGGCCTTCACCAAAATGAACGAAACGCCGGGATTTTTTATTTTTTTTTTCACAAAATTTTTTTCACTTGTTCACTAAACCGTTTTCTAGTATGTGACAAAAAATAAAAATATTTTGTGCTATATTTTCGCGTTTATGAAATTTTTAGAATAGTACTCATCTGGCGAGCGCAC
Organism: Anoplius nigerrimus; assembly: GCA_914767735.1. Classification (NCBI taxonomy): domain Eukaryota; kingdom Metazoa; phylum Arthropoda; class Insecta; order Hymenoptera; family Pompilidae; genus Anoplius; species Anoplius nigerrimus. The sequence goes on from CAJZBX010000760.1 coordinate 88,878, forward strand.
ATGGTGGCCAGACCCCTTAAAGAGGATGTAAAGAGGATCACAAAAATCGCAGGCAGAGCCTCCTAAGTGCATTATTTTCGAAGTTACAGCCAAAAAACCAAAGACTTGATTAATCGAGGAAGAGCCTTGGTCGACCACTACTACTGAAACAATATTTTTTTTTAAAGATGAGCTGTCGCTCATAGTCCTATCTTAAGGTACGCGTCGACAGCTTCAAGAAAATGTAAGATTATCATAGGTTTCGATCGGTGTTTCGAAAGTTACAGGCGATTATAGAAAATCGAGGAAACGGCAAGGAATACATACCCCTTGCAATTTATTTCGGCAAAAAATGGAAAGTGTTTCAGTCGACTTGTGCTTATAAATGCTTAAAGAGGATGGAAACAGGGTCACAAAAATCGCAGGCAGAGCTTTCTAAGTGCATTATTTTCAAAGTTACAGCCAAAAAACCAAAGACTTGATTAATCGAGGAAGAGCCTTGGTCGACCACTATTAGTGAAACAATATTTTTTTTAAAGATGAGCTGTCGCTCATAGTCCTATCTTAAGGTACGCGTCGACAGCTTCCAGAAAATGTATGATTTTCATAGGTTTCGATCGGTGTTTCGAAAGTTACAGGCGATTAAAGAAAATCGACGAAACGGTAAGGAATACATACCCCTTGCAATTTATTTCGGCAAAAAATGGAAAGTTTTTCGGTCGACTCGTTCCTATATATGCTTAAAGAGGATGGAAAGAGGATCACAAAAATCGCAGGCAGAGCCTTCTAA